>CM055856.1:25086426-25473926 GCA_029490765.1 Euthynnus affinis | reverse complement strand
AGACCTATTTAGTGCCAATAAGAAAACATGTCAGCGTTGAGTCATACAAGTTATGAGAAACTTCACTGATGACTAGTGTCCGGTAGTAACGTTAATGGTCTGAAGGTGAACTGTTTTCAGTGTTTGCTTCCCTCGAGCAGGAGGGTTCACTTCTAGTGTGACTACAGTATGCAAATTTACGGAAGGAAACCACAAATACACAGCAACAGTGAGAGAGCGTGACAGAGGAGGTGACTGTCTCTCGCCCTGTGACTCTCTTTCACACACACACACACACACACTAGCTAGTGTAGCTGCCGCTTCCAACCGGACACACTCCCCGTTTTATCGTTTGGTACACCGGCACACAGTTTTCCAGACTATCCTTCCTTTTTTCCCCCTGCCGTTTGCCGCCTCGCTTCTTCCACACTGGAATAGAAGAAAAAAAAAAACAGCAACCCGCGTGTTACACAGACAGCCTGCATGTAGCCACTGTATGAAGATTACAAGGCCGTCACATGATACAGTTGCAGAAATTAGGTCACAATGTTGCCTTCGAGTTCTGTTGATGTTTTGATTTCTTTCAATATATTCTACGTCATAATAGACCCCATAATATGCCTCAAGGCTAATCTCCCTCTACACAAAGGTGTAATATAACTACGAGACTTCGTGTTATTCCTACATACATGTGTTGTTATAAAGTTTTATGCTAAAGGCTATCTAAAAAGCTAGCAGTATTTAATCTTCATCCTACCAACAGATTTAACATACAAAGGACTATTGACTGGGGCCCCTGGGGACCCCAAGAATAAACTACTGTAAGAAACAACCATCATAGCAAAATTATAACTTATTTCCTCTCAAAACATTATTAATTATGTAATTAATGTCATCTAAAAATATGATTATTATTTCAGGAAAGTTACAGATAATTTGCATATTGTGTAAAACGAAAATATGTACTTTTATTGAATACAAATTGCAGCTTTTATCCCAACTACAACCTTTCAACAAAGCCTCAGAATGAGTGACAGAATGCTCCCAACCCCCATGACAGTGTGTGATACTTTCAATTGGGACCCATGACACACATGCACTAAATAAATAGTTCTATCTATTAAAACTGTGGAATTGGGTGCTTTTAACTGGGGCCTCCCAGGACCCCAATACACTGGTATTTTCTTAAAAAAAAAAAAAAAAAGAAAGAAAGAAAAAAAAAAGCACTAATAAAAAACAGAAAAAGCAAACAATCATATGAAGTCATTAAAAAGTGGGATGATAGATTAAAACTCCTGTGAGATATGACAAAAAGTAAACCACTACGGACTGCGTGGAGCCAGTCAGTAGGACTGAGGTTAAGATATGTCATAGCGCTACACTGACTTCAGTCTTATAGGTTAGTGTCATTGTAATGGCCTGATTTACAATTTTAACATTATGTCATGTTTTTAGTAGAATTTTGAGTTGACTTTTGTTATTGTAGCAAACGCTGCGGTCACTTATTATGTCATTCAAATACACTTTATGTGTCACTAAAGCAAGTTAGACCAACATGAGCCTTCATAGTCCACTCATCTGCTGCGGTGTGATAACACGTCATAATGCAGCTTTTTATTAGAAACACTCAAACCTCACCTGCTGAGGCTTAATTTGCGCTGCGTGATACCGTTTAATTTAACACACGCTACACCCGTTTTTTTTAAACAGCGTAACAACCCAGTGTATTTGTTTTACAGAGGCTCAGTTATTATGACTGTGTCTCCTACAGTGGATACATCTGAATATGCCACTCTTGTGTCAGAGAGTCATATTTACTCTGCAGGCTGCCGAGCAGGTACCACTGATCATGGCAAAGCCGCAATCACATTAAGACTGTGCTAATGCATATGGGCTGTATATATAATAATAGTATTACCGTCCTGTGTGTGTCCCAGGCTGTAGGCCATGCCTGTCCTGTCCCGACTGTTAGTGCTCATTAATGATTAAACCACAGTCAGCTCCAACACAATGCTGCTGCTTCCCGTTCCCACAAAGCGGAGAGGAAACGGAGCGTCCTGCCAGGGAGAGAGGGAGAGGGAGAGAGGGAGAGAGAGAGAGAGAGAGGGAGGGAGAGAGAGAGGGGTCAAAATGAAAGTTAAAAAGAGAGATTCCCCATCTGTCTGCGTGATCCTGCACAGAAAGCGAGAGCTGAGGATTATCGCTCTCACTGCTCTGAACAGTGTTACTTTAAAAAGAGGAGAGAAGACATGCAGGAATGGACGGGGGTGGGAGGGTAAAGTAAAAATAGAGTCTTTGTCTCTATTTGTCAGTCGGACTGTCTGCAGTTTGGCCATGCAGACAAGTCAGAGCCTGTAGGGGAAACACAGAGAAAGAGACACAGAGAGACTTATTTATGGCTGCGGTTATTTTACGACCTCAGCGACACATATTCCGTTTGTATGTGCGAATGAAAAGCAGGCCGCCCTAGCTTTTCCTTTCTTTCTTTCCTCCCAAGAAAAAGGGAAAGTGTTATAAGGAGAGGAGGGTGTCGATTGTGATCTCACTTTTATAATTCTGTAAATCCACGACGGAGCTTTGATCAGATGGTTGCGTGAAAAAAAAGCAGGAGTTGGAAATATGTAGTGATGTAATGTATGTGTGTGTGTGTGTGTGTGTGTGTGTGTGTGTGTGTGTGTGTGTGTGTGTGTGTGTGTGTGTGTGTGTGTGGCCTTTGTTTCACTGCTTCTTTACATTTTTGTTTTTTTGTTGAATTATTACCTTTTAAGTCATTATTTCGAAAACTATTTTGCTAAAAAATAGCCACAGTATAATTACAATCTAATGATTTGTATTTTTAATATTTATGTGTGTGTGTGTGTGTGTGTGTGTGTTATTTTCCATAACGTTTAAATAGACTATTGTCTAATTAAAATTGTTGTCAGATTATATATTTCATTATGCAGATATATATTTAGTTTCAGCATTTCTTATTTTCATATTTTGATTTTAGTTGGCTGAAAATGAGCATCATAGGCCTTTAATTATTATCAGCATATAATCATTTAAAATATGGTGGATGATTTCAACTATTGACAGATATATTAAAATGCGGTGTGTGTGTGTTTTATATATATATATATTTTTTTTATTTTTCTTGAGACGGCAGTGTGTGTGCCTCAGGCTAAATGTAGGCTATTTGTATAAATATATTTAACTTGAATATATGGCCACCGTGGACAGAGTTTCAGACGCAAGGCTGTAATCAGTGTCAAGAAAACGGGAAAAATTGGAAAACTTGGGAGCAGACCCGAGACTGTTTCTTTTCTTCTTTTCTCTCTTTTACATTTCGTCCGGGAGACTAATCAGTGCCACAGGAGAAGAAAATAGGCCTAATAATTCACTGCGCACATAGATCAAACCGAACCGGCTCGTGCAGAATACTCCTGGAACACTTCAGCCTCAGGTTTCTACAGACACCACAACCTGAAACTAAACACATAACATCCAGTCATACGACTTCGTCAGCAGCTTCACCTGCCTTATCTTTCACCAAGAACACATTAACAACTATCAGATTATGTTTAGAAAATCCCTTCCAGATTATCAAGTCAAATGGAGAAAATAACCGCGATGAAAAGCCACAAGAGGACACACACGCAGCACAGACACACACACACACACACACACACACACACACACACACACACGCATCGACCGGAGAGGGGGGCATAAATCAACCCACCTACCCAAATAGGCTACACCAATTACAAATGTACAAATATCTCAATTATAGCTGTGCATATCCCACGTTATTTTGTAAGCTAACTCATATCCTCGCCGCACACGGGACCACACAGACCCCGCGCGCGCTTCCGGCTGTGATTTACGCTCGCCAAATTCATTTTAATGCGGTCGGTATTATCTGCAAAGCGCCGGGAATGTGTTTTATTATTCGGTTGCCTCTAGTGGTGCAGCAGCAAGCCCCCCCCCCCCCCCCCCCCACCTCAGGGCGGACGCGCGCGTTCGTGCGTGCGTGCATGTAGGAGCTGCTGGTTGTTATGGTTCCAACAACAGACGGAGGAAGACACACGGGGAGAGAAAGAATCAATTTTACGCGCGGAGGATTCCGGTGTGATTGTGCAATCTCACCGGGAACCGGAGAAAGATTAGAAAGCGAGATTGAATGAGAATTAGAAAGAGAGAAAGGAAGTGGGAGATTGAAGAAGGGAAATAGAAAAGGAGAGGTGGTGGTGGTGTTGGGGGTGGGGGGGGGTAGTTCCCAGCCCCCCTCCTCTTCCTCCTCTTCTTCCTCTCTCCAACGCAAGGAAAAAGGGCGAACGAATGCCAGGCACGGAAGCTCCCCATTGGTCAGCGTGAGGTCAGCTGGTCTCTGCCTCCCCCCCTCTCCCCCCCCCATACCACTCTCCCAACCCTCCTCCTCACCCCATCCCGTCTTCTCCACACACACACACACACACACACACACACACACTGGCACTCAGCCACCCAGATACCCCCCCTCTCCCCTCTCACCCTCACCCTCCTCACCCCCTCCTCCCAATCTGCGATAAACTAAGTGATAGCAGCAGCCCGTCGGACTGTCGGCTATAAAACACAACAAATCATAAAGTGCAGGCAGGGGAAGGCAGAGGAAGGAGGACGGGAGGGAGAACCGTTAGCCGTTAGCCGTTAGCCTCCTTCTACTCCTCCTTCTTCTTCATCGCGTTGTTGTTGTGTTTGTTTCGTGCCCTCCTGTCCTCCCCTCTCCTCTTCTTCTCCTCTTCTATCCTCTCCTCTCTTCTCCTCTCTTACTTTCTCCCGATGAGTTCCTATTTTGTCAACTCCTCTTTCCCGGTGACGCTACCGGGAACGGGTGGCGGTGGACAGGCGGCGGCGGAGTCGTTCCTGGGTCAGATCCCGCTCTATTCGTCGGGATACGCCGCCGACCACCCGCTCAGGCACTACCCGGGGGCAGCAGCTGTTACCGCTGCCGCGGCCGTGGCGTACGGCGCGAGCGGCGGCGGCGTACACCAGGACAAACCGTACTCGGCGTCCACCTACTACCAGCAGGCGGCAAACGGAGCGTACGGCGGACACCGGGCGGCGGCAGCAGCGGCGGGGGTTGGTGTAGGGGGCGCGACCGGAGCCGGTGCCTGCGACTATGCCACAGCGGCAGCGGCAGCTGCGGCAGCAGCGGCTGCCACGAGCTTCTACCGGGACAAGGATCACCCGTGTAGTCTGGAAGAACACCATCTCGCCCTGAGTCAGGACGGCGTACACCGTAAAGCGGAGTGCGCGGGGCTGAGTGGGAAGGGGCTGTTCGGTGAAACGATGGACGACAAGTCGGCATCAGCCCCCATTTATCCGTGGATGCAGCGGATGAACGCGTGCAACGGTGAGTCTCTCCTTCTTCTTCCTCTTCCCCTCTTTCCTGCATATTTTATGATCCCCGTCATAAAACTGACGTTTGTTTCCTCTGTCAGCCCCTCTGCTGTCTTTCCTTTCTCTTTTTCCTCCTCCTCCTCTCCCACGAGCTGCTTTATGATCCCCGTTTGTTGCCCTGTCAGTCAGTCATGTGCTCGGTATTTTATTGTCCGTCATAAACCGGGTTTGTTTGGGTTGCAGCTCCTGTTACTGTATGTGACCTGCTGACCGGCGCTGCTACCGAGCAGAGGGGAAGAAAGTTAGCCGAGAGGAAAAGCCTGTCAGAGAGTGTTGTGGGTGAAAACAAGGAACAGATAGAAAGATGGATAAAGAGTCGGAGAGGAAACTAAAAGCATGCTATCTTTACTCCCCGTCAGCTATCTATTTAACTGTCTCTGTCTCATTTTTTCCTTTTTTTTTTAAAATTTTGTTTTCTTTTTCTTAAGTTACCAGCCTTCCTCTAGGAACGAACAAATAATTTAACAAATAAATGTTAAATAAATTAAACGTCAGTTAATCACCTGACGTTTAAAGGGAAATGTTCTTCCCTTCATATAAAGTTTTTATAAGTGACAAACAAAGAATACTATCACATGTCTTGTTTCTATTTCTTTTTTATCTCCACTTCTGTTATCTTGAAATGGAGGCTGCTGTTAACCTTGCGCCGCAGACAGTGTTATGCGCTGTTTATTCATAACCAACAGATTAGATATTGGAACAATCAAGCCTGTAAATGCTGCCAAGTTCTGAGAGACAGTGAAACACGCAGGGCAATCTTAAGGGGGGGAATCATTTGATTTATTTGACTCCTACAAATATGCGCAAATCTGTCTTGTTTTGAATTAAACCAAAGTATAAAATGTTGGTTGTGAGCTACCGAGTGTCTTTGTTTAACTGAGAAAAACGGCCTGTTGAGAGTGAAATGAGTAATGGTGGATGATGCAGGGTTGTACAAAGCCCTGCAGGACACTCCGAGTTATGACAGATGAGGTGGAAACAGGCTCCGCCGCAAAGAAATATATAGAATAAAAACGCAACGCGGGCTATAAATGACAGTTGAAGATGTAAATGGCAGCTGGAGAGAGAACAGAGTGGCACATAAACCCTGAGTGCTCTTCCATAAATCTGGTTGGCTGAGTTTTTATTTATGGATATTTGGATTTAGATATGTGCCCTGAGCAGCGTGTGGTTTTCCATCCATGCTCTGTCTTTCAGATCGATACAGAAACTGAAGCTGCTAAACTGACAACATGGCGATTTGTTTACCACCAGGGGCCAAAATAATGTTAGTGAGGATCAGGGGACTGGAAGTTCTGGAAGCTGATCCTCACCGGGGGGAATACCCTCTGAAATATTATAGTTACTATTACTATTATAACTGTTATTATCATCATGAATGTGGGCTGTAAAACTGAAACAACGCGTTTCTTTCTTCTTCCGCTCAATGCTGCCATTCACCAGCAGCGACATCTCATAGTCATTTTCATGTTGTGTTGATGTCGATTTAAAAAAATAAAAAATAAAAAAAAAATATGCAGTTTGATTAATACATGGGTTATTTTATGGTGTTTTAATTTGGATCCACGCATAATTAAAAATCATAATACCAGAAAAGCTGTTTCTCTAACAGGCTGGACTAAATATTTTATTGAAGTGATGCCAAAATGCAAAATAAATGAACTTTATCTGTCTGTCTCTGTAAAGCAGCTCAATCCAAGTAAACGAACATTTCACCTAAACACTTACTGTCCGATTGATTTACTGATTGATTGAATTCTAACTTTATTGATCCTCAAGTGGTACGTGGGGAACAGAATAAACTACTTTTAACAGTCAGCATATAAAACTGCCAGACCAATGACGTAACACGCTTGATTACAACGTCTTAGAAAAGAAGAGAAAAGACAAGAAAATAGAAGTAGCTAAAGAAAGAAAGAAAGACAGAAAGACAGAAAGAAAGAAAGAAAGAAAGAAAGAAAGAAAGAAAGAAAGAAAGAAAGAAAGAAAGAAAATAAGTCAGTGACCCTCTCTGAAGGTGACTTTGCTTTCTGTCTCTGGCAGCAGGTACAGCTCGTGCTAGTGCTCTGTTTAAAATGTAACTTTCTGTCTCTGTGTTTCCCTCTGTCTCAGGGACCTTCGGCAGCCCCGGGAGGCGCGGCCGGCAGACGTACACGCGCTACCAGACGCTCGAGCTGGAGAAGGAGTTCCACTTCAACCGGTACCTCACGCGGCGGCGGCGGATTGAGATCGCGCACGCGCTCTGCCTCACGGAGAGGCAGATCAAGATCTGGTTTCAGAACCGGAGGATGAAATGGAAGAAAGAGAACAAGCTCATCAACTCCTCTTCTTCTTCCTCCTCCTCTTCCTCCACGGTGAACGGGGGAGAGGAAGAGGAGAAACGGACGGAGTGAAAGAGGAGTAAAACAAAAACAAAAAATAAGAAGAAAGAAACTGATGTAAGACACTTAAACGAGGGAGAGGAGGATGGAAGAAAAGACATGCTGGTTAATCCCTTCCCACCCCCGTCTCAAAGTTCTTTCAGACGTTTGTCTGCTGTGAAAACTCTGGGAAAGTAGCCTACATTTGAGCAATTTTATTTTATTTTTATACCTGAGCAGAGGTGAAACATGTGCTAGAGAAGGAAGAGGAGTCCTTTTTAATCGCCCTATTATTGCCAGCCACCTAAAAATTGTATCCAACGGCTCCTACAGGCTGCATTTGCTTCTCTGTGTCATCTGAAATTGGAAAAATAATTTGTAAAAGATTTTTGAGAAGGAACCGTGTGACTATGACCAGAAATCATGACAGAAAAAAGCGAAGAAATGGAAAAAAAGAGAGAGCAGCAAGAGACAAGTGCGTTAAAAAAAAGAGAAAAGAGAATGTTGGGCACTCTAAGTCACCCAAAGTGTATTTAAAAATACAGTAGGCTAAATAAGTAACCAGCCACCCAACGGTGACAAGCTGTTTTAAAACACAATTCTTGTTGCATTCCAAGAAAACTTTTTTTTTGTTTTAAATTCTCAGATGTACTTTTCAGGCACTTGTTTTGAAGCTTTAGGAGACTTCGGGCTGTTTCCCCCCCGCAATTATTATTATTATTTTTTTGTTTCTTAATTTTTAAAGGTGTTGTATACCTTCAATTACACGTGCTCATAACAATGTGGGGAGGAAGCTATTTCAGAAATGTATGTATGTCATATGGTGTTGATATTTAAACTGTATAGAAATAAGCAAGGAAAAAATCACCTTGTACGGTGAACATAATGTAACTGGGGGACGGGGTGGGGGTAATTTAACCTTTCCAGCGGTTTTACTTTTTCAGTATGGAGGGGAGGGGTGGGTGGATTGGGTTGGGGGTGCTTGGGAGGGGGTGTTAACCTACTGATGTTATTCTCCAAACTACCTAAAAACGTTCAGGAAAGTGTATATTTTATGAATTTTTACATTGTTTATGTTAGTGTTTTTGTCAAGTAATTACGTATACTACCTATGAGAGATGTTCAATAAAATGTAATGAAATGTACTGTAAAGTCTGGAGAAAAGTTATTTTATTTATTTATTTATTGGTTGCTAAATGGTTTACGGAGTAACTCAAACTTTAACATTAAAAACAGTCAAACATTTTCGTCCAGCGCCAAATGCGAACATTCAGAAGCAGGAACGGTTTTATTGTATGATTTATTAGCCTACTCAAACACGCGTGCAAAGAATCATAAACCTTTTACCTTCTTACTTGAAACATGCACACACATATTTACTGCGAGAGCGAGGCCGGGGCCAAGTAAGCGCACGCGGCGGTCCGAAGGGGAAGTGAAAAGGGGCGCGAGCTGCTGCTGATGGCGGGCTGAACTAATTGATGACCAGACCGAGCGAGCGAAAGTTGACCTGTCCTCGAGCCGGCCAGCCAGACACGTCACACATATACACACACACTTCACCCAAACAAAGTGGACAATGTCCTCGTGACCCTTTGAACTCCGCGTGTCCCCTGAGTGACCGGCGCGCGCGTTCTAGCTCTCGGCAGCAGCGGCTTCTGTTTTCAGTGATGCACGCGCGTAAACACAAAAACGCCTTTTTTCTACTTAAGTTTAGCTGTTGCAAATAATCAGTATGGTTGATAAATACAAACACGAACGATGACAGAATTAGAACGAATAAAAAAAAACACAAATCCCTCCATTATTCGTTATGACGTAGTTAGCTTACATAGAACGTTTGTATTAATGTAGCATACAGATAGAAAATAGGTATCAGTTTATATGGAGGGTTATTCTAATGTTTTAAGAACATTCACGATCACTCTGCATTCTCTAAATGATGCAGGCAACAACGAACACAATTCTAACGTCACCATGATGTTATTTACTTCCTGTTGCCATGCATGTGTTATTAGTTTTTTTGCTAGCATGTGCCTGCTGAAGGAACTCACATCTGCTGTAAACTTCTAGCTCATTAAATGCGATTTCACTAGCTGTCCTGAAAGTATTGAGTTGGCATAATAAGTTATGGGAAGTCTGGTCAGTTGTGAGACATTCTGCCAAGTCAGTTAATAATTAATACCACGCTGAGAAAATAAAACATTTTCTGCAGTCTGTGTGTGAGAGAGGCGGTAAGATATGATTTAATTCAGTGCAATAAGCTTTGGTAATCAATGTTGTTTTCCAGTGAGACTCGGTTCAATAACAGAAATAAGCTTAGACTCCCCGTCAAGTGATCTCCTCACAATATTATTTGGTGTGGTTTAAGCAGTGTAACAGGCAGAGGCCATGCTTTGTTGCTCGTACAGTTCTTTTACCGGCTGCTATTTTCTAGGTTTCTGTTTGGCTCTGATGCTGCCGGGTTGGCGGTTCGATTCCCACACTCAGAATGTCTGCTGTAAGGTGAACTGCCATGCATGCTGGCAGATGTTCTATGTTAAACACAGTAGAAATGGTTTCACTGTGACCCCCAGAGAGCTCAATTTACCAACCAACACCCTTACTGCACACTTTGTCTGGGTGTTCTTCAAGGTTTTTGGGCAAAGAATGTTATGGATCCTCGTGTGTTCTTAACATCCTCCAATTACACCCTTGTTTAAGTTTTCATGGGTTTTGAAAAGCTGCTTTGTTTTTGTTGTTGTTGTTGTTGTTGTTTTTTATTTTATTTTATTTTTTTTGTTTTGTTTTGTTTTTTTGATGCCATGACATTCTGAGTTAATTCGGTCTGAAACTATTTAATTTCACCAGAAGCTAGACGAAATCTGTAACATTTCAATTTCTGTTAAAATATGAAAATCTTCGAAATCTGAGCATCTTAACAGCATCTCAACATCTGCGCGCAGCTTGAAACGAGGATTTAAGTGCTCCATGGATTACAATGAATCATGCTCACATTTGTGCACTGAGAGAATATCTGCTCTTTAGTGGATGATTTGATCCATAAACAATCTGATCACAAGCAGATTCAGAATGTGTGGCTCCAGCTTGATAATAACAACGTTTCCAACCCTGAAACCAGACCAACTTCAGAGCTATCAAGCAAACTGGAAAGCGAACAAAATATCAGTAAAATGCAGGAGGAGGAGTGGCACAGAAATTGGATACAACACCAGCTAAAAATAAGGGAATCTGAATTTATGGAGCACTTTATCTGCGAAAAGAAAAATCCAACACAAGAGCTAAGATGCTCTACAGTTCTTCAATTTTGTATTCTAGATCATAGCCACTGACCTCTCTTGTCTGAATCTGTGGAATTTGTGTGGGCCAAACTGGTCAGTGAGCTGTTTCACAGTACAAATATTGAGTGTGATGGTGGAAATCTATATTTAACGAGGGAGTGTGTTCAGAAGTGTGTGCCAACTGGGTCAGTGCCTCCTCCTGTTCATCCTCCTGTGGCTTACAGGCTACTCCTGGCACACTTCGAGTTCTGTGCTATTAAGCCCCTAAGCCTGCTTTCAGGCCGACACTGCGCTGATTTAGTGTTGATATCAAAACAGCGAGTAAAATAATAAATCTGATAACTGTTTTGTGGATTTTTGGCCCCCCGTTGTTGCCTCTTGCAGTTGCTTTTTTTCCTGTCTGGTTACTTTGGAATATTTAAGATAATTTCCATTCCAACTGCTGCTTTTGCTCTTGTGAGAGCATCTGAGTGTCTGAAATGTGGCCTGAAACTGCACACACATGCAGAGGCATATTTACACACACACACACACACACACACACACACACACACACACACACACACACACACACACACACACACACACACACACACACTTATACACACACACACACTATCCCGCTGAGTACATTCATTTGTATCTTTTCACACACAAAAATCTGGAATTCTTCATCTGTCCCATGTTCTGGCCTACGCACATGGACGCGTGAAACATGCATGCTAGTGCACATTGAGGCCTACTACAAACACACGCACGCGTGCACGCACACACATCCAGACACAGAGAGAGGCACCCTAGCTGAAATGCATCCCAACTGGGAATCAACAAATCATAAATCAGCAGATTTCCATCCAGTGTGGACGTCACAGATCAGGTTTAACATTCCTCCTCTGCAGCTGGAAGGGAGGCTGCAGAGAGAGAGAGAGAGAGAGAGAGAGAGAGAGAGAGAGAGAAGAGGAGGATTGCAGGGGAGAGAGAGAGAGAGAAAGAAAAAAGACAGGAAGAAAAAGAAAGAAAGAATCACAGTCATAGGCCAAATTTTCCTTCTTAGTCATAACTTGGTGGCTTCACACAGTGTTAATGTGAAAATGTAAATGTGTGTGTGTGTGTGTGTGTGTGTGTGTGTGTGTGTGTGTGTGTGGTCAGGTTATATTGGTTATGGTTAGGTTTTGGTCATTTTGTTTATTGTCAACATTGAGTAAAGACAAAACGTGAATCTGCTCTCTTTTCCAATCATCCCGTTGGAGGAGATGCAAACAAAGAACATTTCAATAACAGCAATAAACAAATAAATAAATGCATAACGTTGAAATAGGTTAATATCGGCCTTGTGTAAGGTGGATGTCTGGTCAAAATATGAATCATTTTGTTCAAGATATTTGAACAAAAGGTAGAGGAATCAGCCTGTTTCTGTCGGCCCTGGTAATTGTTCGTAATGATGTTAATTGCTGGCTTCACGCGGCCCTGATTGCATCACTGTATCTTGTTGCAGCTGTTATGGTGCCACAAAAGCGCATTATGACGCAGTAATGGGCCTTTGCGGCATTAACTGTATGGCGCAGTAATGTGTTAGTTTTGATTTTTCCGTTTACATTTGTGACGTCGGTCATATTACCGACATTGTTATTTGAATCGTTTCTGTGTTACCATTATTCATATTATTTGTGTTATTATTATTATTTGTTGTGATGTTTTTTTTTTTTCTTTTTTTCTTTTGCACGTGTCCGTAATGAGGATCTGAAACGTAAAATTATCTTAATTGTTCACTAAACTTTCACCACAAACTTCTCCAAACTCTCACTGGAGGCGGAAGCAGCATCGGCGGACTGCTGTTATTATTATCTGCCATGTTAAATATTCCATTATTAACGGGATTTTTTATGGTTCATGGTCACTGGCTCCTAATTTCCAGCCCAAGCAAAGGTCAATTAACAGGGCTGAGTGATGAGAGACACACACGCACGCGCGCGCACACACACATACACACTTACACACACACAGGGAGAGAGGAAGAGGGAGGGAGAGAGAATATTTCATAACCGCTCTCGGAGACTCTTTTTTGGAGTCTCTACTTTCTCCCTCTCCTTCTTTTTTCCTTCCTCTTTAATCACTGCAATATATTATGTCTGCAGTAGGTGGCGCTCTGAGCTCACCCCCGGCACCTCCAGCAGCGGATGAAGTGAGAGAGGGAGAGAGAGCGAGAGAGCGAGAGAGAGAGAGAGAGAGAGAAAGAGAGAGAGCTGCCCCCGCCCATCCCTTCATCATTAGAAACCTCAGAGCATGAATTACCTCTCCGAAGTCATCGGCGAGAATTTACGACTGGTCAACAAAAGCACGTGACCGCTCCCCCCTCCTCTCTGTCTCTCTCTCTCTCTCCTCCCTCACCTCACCCCTCACCTCCCCCATCACACACACATACACACACCCCTCTATCCAACACACACACACACACCACCCCACCCCACCCCCATATTTGGACGGCGCATACATAGCTAAAAACGAAGTACAGTGCAACGCCATAATTCACTAATACATCATAAATCGTTGAAAGTACCCGCGTTATAACGACCAAGAGAAATCTAACAAATCAAGCGCCCCTTAGTACTCAACTGTAAGCCTGCAACTCTCTAAAACAACCTAAATGAGCTCTTACTTTGTAAACTCGTTCTCGGGGCGCTACCCAAATGGCCCCGACTATCAACTGCTAAATTATGGAGCCAGCAGCGGCGCAATGAACGGCGGGACGTACAGGGACTCTTCCTCCGCCACCATGCACCATGCGACGGGCTCTTACGGGTACAGCTACAATGGCATGGACCTGACCGTCACCAACCGGGGAGGGGGGAGCAGCAGCGTCGACAACACCGGAGGACACTTCGGGGGAGGCTCGGTCGTCGGGGACTCCCGGGGTTTCGGCTCCCCGGCCCCGGAGAGGAGCCTCAGACAACCGTCCAGCTGCTCTCTTGCTTCCGCGGCAGACTCCCTTCTGTCACCCGGTTGTGGAGACAACAAACTCGGCGCCCAGAGCTCGTCTCCCCGCTCGGGGCAACCAGGAAGCGGTAATCTCAGCTCTCCAAACCTGTCATCCACCTCCTCCGGCGGCGGCGGCGGCGGCGGCACGACGCAGCGCTTCACGGAGTTGGACGACGCGTCGCCAGACTCCGACGAGTTGCAGCATAACCGGGATACCGGCAACCCACCGACCAGGACCGGGCACCCGCAGCCACAGAAGCAGGAGGGCGGCCCGGCGGGATCTGCCGCTGGCAGCACAGCGGGCAGCGACGGTCAGACACCACAGATATTCCCCTGGATGAGAAAGCTGCACATTAGCCATGGTACATGCTGCTCTTGTGTTTACAGCTTATTAGCTCTGTATCATATAAGCTAGGGCGATAATATTCTTAATACTGGGTCTATAGATTTTAGCCTATATGTTGGGACACATGGGGATGGTGACAGTTTAGTGCGTGTGGAAGCTACACGGGGAGCCATGGTGCTCTGTGCCTCTCTGTATACACACTCAATATTCAGCAGACTTATTGCTGCTTTGATGAGATTTGAGTAAACTGGCTGCTTGAGAATAGCTGAAAGACACCCAATTAGACACGGGTCCTCGTTTTTGTGTGCACCCCACAAAGCCTTTTTCCACTGCGTCAATTTAATATTTTCACATGACTGTCAAAAATCAGTCAGAGAGGTGTGTGAACCTCCCAGGAAAGTATAAAATCTGTTTTATTTTGCATCTTGGTTTCGTGCAGATGCAGTTATTTCAGATTTTTTTTTAACCTTAATTTTTTTTTTAACCTATTTAGAAATCAGAAAGTAACTTAACAGGACAGCTGGTCACCCTCTGGTTAACCAGCTGAAGTTGTGCATTAGTGTGTTCTCTCAGTGCATCGGGGTGCAATTCGTTTTTACATTTCCCTCCTGTAGAAGCCAGGGACGCCGGATGGTTGCCCCCGCTGTCTTTCTCCCCCTTTTTTTATTTTAGCAAATTCCACAAAAGCGTCATAAATCTGTCAGGGGAGAGGCAAGCCGGGCAGCGAAGCCCAACAGACTGAGGAGCGCAGACAGACCCGGGTGGGAAAAGAAAAAAGAAAGAGAGGCCAGGAAGGCTTTGGAAACTGTTGCTCCTTTGAAAAGTGAAGCTTTATTACGTGTGGGAACTTTATTAGGGAGGTGAGGCAGAGGACGGGGCAATAAAACCCTGAAGGGAGCTAGAGGGAGTGAAAAGGGGGAAGAAAGAGGGTGATGGTGAAGGGGGTGGTTAAAAAAGAAAACAATAATGTGACAAATAAAAGCAAATCTTTTAGCACAGGCTGTGGAGTGGAAATGGCAAAAAATAAAATGTGAAAGGCTTCTGTTAGAATGAAAGACAGTTTTACGCACCTTTGTTGCGCCTTTACGCACGTTGGTAGTGATAAACCTATGCCTGAAATCTGTACTCTGTATTGTGTGTAGGAGTAAAGAGGGGGTGGACACAATAATATCAACACCTGTAGCTTCAAAATTCAATGCAGTAAACCTGCAGAAAACACTATCTTGCTTGAGAATAATGTTCTATCTGAAAGGTGTTGATCTCGTGGTATTTTTAGGGCATAGTTGGTGGTTATGTATATCAGGATGTGTTATAATGCACTGTAAGGTGTTCGTGGTATTTTGTCCACCCACTGCTTGAGTCTATTTCTAAATAATCAGCCGTTTATGTCACATGTTGGCGCATCCAAACACGTTCCCTAACAGCCACCCACTGTTTGTCCGCTCCAAACCCTCAGATATGACGGGCCCCGACGGGAAACGGGCGCGGACGGCGTACACCCGCTACCAGACGCTCGAGCTGGAGAAGGAGTTCCACTTCAACCGGTACCTCACGCGGCGGCGGCGGATCGAGATAGCACATACACTCTGCCTCACGGAGAGGCAGATCAAGATCTGGTTCCAGAACCGGAGGATGAAATGGAAGAAGGACAACAAACTGAAAAGTATGACCCTCGCCACCGGCGGCAGTGTCTTCCAACCCTAGAAATGAATTCATTCAAAAAGAAAAAAAAAAATAGCATCCGTCCATCACTTTGGAAAGGCTACTTCCATGTACAGGCTTCCCAGGAGGAAAAAAAGAGAGACAAAACAGTAGAAAAAAAAAAACAAAGAAAACTTGAAGAAAACAACAAGAAGGCAGCAAGAAGATGGATCAAAAGAAGGCGGTGATGAAGAAATGTCTATTACAAACAGATTCCAAAGCTAGATAAAAAAATCAAAAAACAAAAAAAACAAAAAACAAAAAAAAAACAAAACAAAAAAAAAACACTTCTTATTCAACTGAGTACTGTACAGCAGCGCAGCACTTTTTATTTGTTCGGCATGTTGGTCTTTGGTGTTTTAGGGCAACGTATAGAAATGACTGTGGTACTTGCTCTTGTAAAAAAAAAAAACAAAACTTAGTGTTCGTGTATGTTGTCGTCGTTTTTTTTAAAAAAAAAAATAGCTGTTCGGAGGAGAGGAGTCGAAAAAAAAAAGAGGAAAGGATGAATAATGCTACCTAACTACTTTTCTACCTTACATCCTACCTTACAACCTCGCTACCTACCTGTTGTTTAATGTCTAAATATCGTTATATGTGTCAAGTGCGATGTTTTGTAATTGACAAAGTGCTTTCTAGAAAAGTTAGCATGTGAGCTCTTATTGTAAGTTATTTACAGCCAGTAACGCGTGTATAGCCTACTAGTCAGCCTCCCCTCCATCCCCCCCCCCCCCTCCCCCTCCACCCCCATCTGTCAGTTACATACATTCAAATCTACTCCTTTTCTTTTAATTGAGGAAGCAGGGAAGGTGTGTGTGTGTGTGTGTGTGTGTGTGTGTGTGTGTGTGTGTGTGTGTTGTCTAAAAACAAATCAGCCCTGCCTACATTTCCGTATCCATCCATACTGTTGTGTATAGCTCTATTATTCAAGAAAAAGTGTAACTGTATATTATTGTTATTATTATTGTAATTATTGGATCTATGTTTCAAAAAGGATGTATATAGATATATATTGACATTTTTAAATGTGACCAGTTGGCTATTTGTAGTTGTAGTGTGTATGAGTGCGTGCTTACATGTGTGTGCAGTATGTAAGAAAGAGAGAGAGAGAGAGAGAGAGAGAGAGAGAGAGAGAGAGAGAGAGAGAGAGAGTATGTGTACGCATGTTAAGGAAATGGCTAACGTCCTGTAAGGCCTGTACGCTTTCTGCCAATGAGCTTTTTGTATTTGTTTGTAACTTGAAGTAAAACAACAACAACAACAACAATAAAGTTCCTCATAGCATACTCATCATAACTAGACAGACTTAACTAGCTGCTCATATACCAAACCGCCGGACAAATGGCGTACCTGGGGGTTGCAAACCGCATGAGACATACCCGGGCCAATAGTTTTAGAAGTCTTCAGGTTCAGACAAATCAATCGGGGATGTATGTGCCAGTTGTCGTTATGAAGTTATTGTGAATCATATATTTCGTATGCAAATGTGTGTCTCGGGATGACCTCAGCTACCAGCTGCCAAACGCTGAGCTCGGTGTGCCATATTATAAAGTCCATTTCAAAAGTCTATGGGGCTGAGAAATAGCCCAGGATAGTGTGGTTGGATCTGGATTAAGCCACATGTGGGGTCTGGGCTAACTGTCTGACCTAGAAGTCCAATCCGTGCATTAAAAATTGTAAATGATTCCTTGCATTTTTCATGTTCACCCAATTTCTCCCAATTTTAGATATTCTTTTGTTCAGTTTGTACCCGATCTAATTCAAAAAATAGCTTTAAAAACTGTCCGCTTCACCAGAATTCAAGATAGAAAAACCGAGCTGCCTCATGCGTGAGGACGAAACGCAAACCCTCGCTTTTCCAGGCCTCACTTGAACCCTGAACACCACATTTCCAAGGCGACAACCTCCTGGACCTTAGCAACACCCCAGTGCCATGCTCGCCATCACTAAATAGGCTGCATTAAACGCACATAGGCGCACAGGGAACAGACGCTCACAGGCTAATTTTCATTCTCTGCTCACCAAGTCTGACAAGACAACAAACTGCCCGCAGTGGACAAATTGGTCACTTTTCTCTAAACGACCTCCCTTTTCCGTCCTAACGGAGGCCACTCCCGGCCAAATTAGGTTACCTTCTCCCGGTTTCAAACTGTAAACAACCAAGTGAACTTTTAAACTCACCGGCTGATGCTGCTGCAGCTTTCCTGCTCATGCACGGTTCTGTTTCTGAGCTGATGGAGGGGGGACGAGGTCCTGCTCCGAGCCTCATCTGGACACAACCGCTATCCCTTGCCTCCTCTCTATGTGTGTATGTGTGTTGAGATTTTTTTTTTTTTTAAAGCTAACCCCTTCTGCTTTGGGCCAAACTATAAAAAAGAAGGCAGCTTTGACATTTACATGTCAAACGGATGAGGGTTTTTATCTCCAAGTTGGATCGTAAAGATCAGACCTGGCCTCAGACAGATACCTCTCACTGGCTCTCCTCTGGTCACGTGGGGCCCATAAAGTTAGTTTTATGGTTTTGGGGAGTTGACAATGTACTATATATTTCACATTCTAGAAAGCAAGTGACGGTTTAACGGCTTCGCGGGGATCCTAAAGGGGTCAGTAAAGTAGAGACAGAGCGAGAGAAGGAGGGAGTGTGTGTGAGAGAGAGAGCAGGCCACTACTATCGGCCGCTGTTCCTGCTCCGGTTAACACATGGAGCCCGACGAGCTCCGGTCTGTGCCGCTCTGGACGCTGGGAAAAGCCGGTGGAGAGAAAGATCCAGGACGTGCAGTAGTGTTTGAAGGCTGCCTGTAAGTGGGGGCTAGTAAAGAGGGGAGGGGGTGGGGTGGTTAAAGGAGAGAGAGAGCAGCGTAATTACCATGTCACTCACTCACTCTGTAGTGCTGCTGTATTAACGCGCTCGCTGAGTGCAGCGAAGCTCCGGTGTATTTGAGATATTTGAGATTCGTTGTTGTGGCTGCTCCGGGCCGCGGCGGCGTTGGCGTCATAGATGGAGGGAGCTGCTGCCTGTGTGTAGCCCTCCATATGTGTGTGTGTGTGTGTGTGTGTGTGGCGCGTGTGTATGCGTTTTAGTGTGTGCGTAATGATGGCGCACGGGGACACACATGAGACTTGCTGTATGCTGATGTGGTTCTCAGTGTGCAGAAGTGGCTGGCAGCAGTCACAGAATGGCTGGCATCCGTACAGAGGTTTTGTATCTGTGTGTGTGTGTGTGTGTGTGTGTGTGTGTGTGTGTGTGTGTGTGTGTGTGTGAAACAAACTACACTTTAGCAAAAGGGATACAAAGGCGTAAAACTCCTTTAAGGTTTTATCATGGAGTTGTTACTTCTTCAATTTGAATATGGATTTGTTGGAGTGCTTGAGTAATGCATTCAATGCAAGGCTGATGAGCTGACCCAGAGGAGCAGATGTTGCTGGTTGTCGTTTACATGATTGTTTTAAAGTTGTGGACCTGATCTGACTCATATGATATCTCTCCCTGTGGATCACAGGAAAATATATAGCGATCATGTTGTGAAGTGAATTCATATTTCCTCTCTGATGGCTTTAATGGTAGTTTATTTGGAAAGTAAGCTTTTCATGTTCTGTGCCTTTCCTTTTGTCACTTTTACGCACAGCCACTTTGTGCGTAAAAATGGTTTCAATAAAGGGAATCGGAGTTGGAGAAATGCCCGTGTGTGCCAACATTAACCAGCCAACCAAGGACACACACACACACACACACACACACACACACACACACACACACACACACACACACACACACACACACAGAAAGAGAGCGAGAGAGAGAGGGAGACACATACACACATACACATTCACATACACATTCACATACACATACACACATAGCGATATGCGTCCTTGGGTACAAGAAGATCTTTGTCCACCCCCCGCCCTTGTATTTTCCAGGCAGGATGGGTGTGAGTGAATAAGCGTCGTGGATACAAACATTCCCAAGGCTCTCACCATGAGGGTCCTTGCAGGTTATTTTACGCCAGATATTCAGCCTGTTGTTTGATTCTCATCAAATACGCACACTGTACTCAACTCAAGCTCTGCTGTTGCAGAGAAAAGCCCGTAAATTAATCTATCGAGCTTTCAAATGAATCCCAGACTGATAAAACCTCAATAGGGCACAAAAACTCCTAATCCAAGCCAACTCTAATACAGAATTCCAAGACGCTAGTTTGTCATCTGTAAAAAAAAAGAAGTTTTTATTCCATGTGCTACTGACATTTTACATAGAGGCGAAATTCTGCGCTGAACCAAATATTTGTCACATTATTTATTAGAGTAGGACACTCCTGTAGTACATTGAAAAACAGACAGATGTAACAAAATGAAACAACACTCCCAGCTGAAGGCAGAATTAATCACATTCTGTTACTCGCGGATTAAACCACGTGACACGAAGACATTCTTCATGATCCCAAAACTTAAAAAATCCTCAAAATAACAGCGACACTAAAACTTTCCAGTGAAGTTCAAACAATTCTTTCTAACAGCTTTCATGTCAAATCTAACACCAGGATACACATTTCTAAAACTGTTATAGAAAACCAGGAGGCACGCGGAATTGACCGGACAGAATTAAATATTAATGGAATTCTTTAAAGCAACAATGAGGTCACATGGCGCCTAAAATGTCCATTAAAATAACCAGTAATGGATTTCTATGAGACCACACGCGATGCCACTCCAAAATGCACCGGTTAAATAACACAGACAAACCAGTGACACTAATTAATTTCCTAATAAAATACAATTTGAAAATACATTTGAAAAATAAATAGAATAACAACACATTTGTCCATTTAAAGACGGCTGAAGTTACACTCTTTAAGATGAACATGATTCTAAAGCAACTACTGAAAATATTTCTTAATTTAACACGTGTTGGTCAACGTGGCATCCAGTTTATCCTTTACAATCAGCAGTAATGCAATTGTCTTAAACCGTATTTAGTCACCGAAAAAATCAGCCTTGTTGGAGAGTGCCAATGCCGCAAAATAAATCAACAAGTTAAGCTGTTTTTTTTTTTGAGACAGTACTGAAATGACTGCAGGCTGGGGTCTGAATGAAGGGGGAGAAGGCAGAGGTGTTAACAGTACAGTGTCTGACCCTGTAAATCTTTATTAGTTCTACACACTATTTCCCTCTGATGTCTGAAGCGGGCCCGAAGCTGTCAAACAGCCTGGCTACCAGTCACGTGGCCTCGCGCACGCTCTCCCCTTATTGCTTAGATCCATCATGTAAATTGTTTAATGTCTCGTGTCACTGCGAAAGCTCACATTTCGGTATATACCGAGTGGAGTTTTAAACTTTTATTTTAAAAAAAAAATAATAACCTTCAATCAATGCGGAAGCACCTCGATGGATTGCTATCAGCCAGTGCTGAGCTGAGCTACGTCACAATGTGACAATAAATTTAATAGTGCTTCTTTTGTGTGAAGGCCAACAGCAACATGGCGCCCTGAAGAGGCCGACAAACACAAAGTATGAAGAGACGGATGATTCCCAGCACTGAGATACAAAAACTACACATAGCGGACATTTGAATTGATTAAGAATTAAATTGACAGCAACTGTTTTATAGTCGAAAAAACTACTAAAATATAACCTCCATCCGCTCAAGAAAACAACTGAGAGCTCTGGAAAAAATAGCTATGGACCTTGAGGTTTTTTTTTTTGGTTTACTGTGTGAAAATAGAGGCTCAGTTTTAAATGAATTCTATTGTCTTTCCCTTGCATAACCTTTTCAACGGAGTGAAATCTACTTTTTCATTTTAATTTTCCCTCTCCACTCTATTTAACATTCTCAAATAAAGTAGCTTATTTCCCTCTCCGTGTTACAAAGTGTTTCCCAGTCGAAGTGAACCTAAACTAAACCTGTTCTTACAGTATTTATATATCTACTTCAAACGTGAGTGTGTTTCTCCTCGTCTCGACCACACAGTTAATCTGGTGTCCGCTGCACTCCACTAACAAGAGAGGAGGATTCTGCTTTCGGAAGTTCCTCTCCGCTCTCAAACTCTCATTTATTATGTTCACTTTACATTTGAGGCCAGCCTGCCCAATGCATTTTCAGTCTGGGGATTCCTGGCGCTGCCCTCCGCCATCACAATGATTTTTCACAAGCTTCACAAGAATGTTGTGATCGGGATACCATAAATTATTCAGACACCAGTGATGGGAAAAAAAATGAAGGAAGACGGTCTTCTTCTCTGTAAAATTCTGAAAAATGTGCTAATTACATTACAACAGATGCCACCGCACTTCTATCATTATTAGTATTAATTAATTCATTTATTTTTTTCTTTCTAAAAATATGTTGACCTTTCAAATATAAAAAATAATGTAATAGAAAAATAATGATCTATTAAGGTTCCACATACATGATTAACATAATTCGGGCAAAAAAAATCAGAAGTCAATGTTCACTTACTAACTTTTCCGACATTTTCGTATCTCACGACCTTCATCAAGGGAGGATTTTTTTTCACTAGTACCAGTATATTGTTTATATGTTCCTATGCACCATATAAACACAAAATAATTATCTATAGTATTATAAAACAAAAAACAGTCAGAGCGTATAAAATATAATATAATAACAAATATAAATAGGGGGAAACTAATACAAATAATGATAATTAATTTAGCTGTGTCAACCATGTGACAACAATGGATTTTGTATTCTCGGGGTGAGATAACGGTTCATATATATACACATTATTTCTGCTTGTGTGTGTGTGTGTGTGTGTGTGTGTGTGTGTGTGTGTGTGTGTGTGTGTGTCAGAACAGTCTGGGTCCTTGAGGAAGTCTCGGTTCAGTAAACAGGAAGACGAAAAAACTCCCCATTTCATTTTTCATCAACTTCCTCCTTTTAACGATGATACAGGAACACCCCCACAACTCCAGCGGATCCCCCTCAACACACACACACACACACACACACACACACACACACACTTACACACAGAGACTGGACATGACATGCGTGACACAACTGTAGTTCCTTTTCTTGTCGGTATAAGTGAGAGAGGCTGTGACATGAAGGCGCAGCAGCAGCTCTGTATGGGCTCCTTTGTTTTTGCTGTGTGTGTCATCTGTTTCCCGTTTATGTACACAGGGCAGCTCCAGCCTCTCCTCGGCATTATGTGCATTATGTGTATTATGTGTACTGGCTTGCAGCTCCTTTGAACCTGTCGAGGCTGTCAGAAGGCGCTGAGTTTGGCTTTACAGTCTGTGTGTTGGTGATGATGAGTGGGGTGAGTAACTAATGCGACTGGCCCTCTTTTTTCATTGCATTGCAAAGGTGTGTGTTTATCTGTGTGTGGGAGTGAGTGAGGTGTGTTTTGTTGTATTTTGGTGGGTTTATTGGCAGGGCATGAGAGAGCTGAGAGAGAGAGAAAGGTGAATGACCCGGGCATGGGAAGATCCTGTCTGTGTTTTGAAAGAAACCACTGGCGTGTAGCACTTGGTTGCTTTTTGCTCAGTCCCAGTTCGATCATTTGGGGTGAGTACATTAAACTTGGACTATTTGCTGCGTATTTATACTTACAGAAAATCCTATTTTATGAATAGTAGCTATAGACAGGGTTATTGTGAAGCCTAGTCTATTTAAAAAAAAAAAGCAGAACTCCTATTCTCTGTCCCCTGCAATGACACACACATGCGCACACTCCTTACTGTGAATGATTTCTCTCTTTTTTCCCCCCATCGCAGCATCTCCTGTGATTGCTTTACGTTTAAATCGACATTTGCGAAGCCTTAATGTCTTCTGCATACTGATAGGGGTGAACTGCTCGGCCACGGCTCATGAATAATGCACGAGTAGGAGTCAGCGCGAGGTCAGCAGACAGGCTCGAGCCACGCATTTGCACGAGGAGACTGCCGCGCAGGCGCAGGAGAAGGAAGAAGGCTCATTGCACAGCACTAACCCCCAAGCGTGTGTGTGTGTGTTTGTGTGTCCGTTTGTTTACCTCTCCAGCAGAGGGGAAAGGAATTAACAACTGTCTGCTTTTATTTATTCGTCAGTGTTTCACATGTCCGGGTCGCAGGAGAGGGAAGTTTGCCTCAGACAAACGAAAAACTTCCACAATTTAAATCAGGCTGGCTGGGTAAATACACGGTGGTAACCCGACCGTTCAACCACGCCAAACACACACATACACACACACACATACATAAAAAAAAGGAAAAAAAGAAAAGAAAAAAACAAAACATAGTACTAAGCACACAATTACAGCCACGATATCTATAATAATGCAAACATATCTTTACCATTAGTTTCACACGATTTCAGTATAAAGCGGTGACACACTTATCTGTATGAATTAATCTGCAAAGTAACCAATCTTAGGTCTCAAATCAACGTTGAATGGTCGAAATGAGGGGAAACAAGCCTTGATTGGGTTATTATTTTAAAAGTGTTTGCAGTCCATAAAAGCCTTTATCAGCACCGCTGTGTGAGATTGTGAATACAGCCTGGATAAAACCAGAATGGGGTTTGTTTGTCTTGGCGATGGCTTATGACAAGCCGATAACCCTGCAAATATTTCAAGTTTCCCTGGTCATGGGCGGGTATTTTGTTTATTTTTGTGGTTATGCCATATTAAATACACGCCTGTAACACACTCTTACTGATAGACAATACTTAGTAGTTAGATTGATTTAACACATACTTTAAAATTAAAGGAAATTAAAGGTTTTTCTATATAAACTTGCTAATACGGCTTTTCTGACATATATAGTCTGTATGTAGGCTTAATCTTAGTGTGTGTGTATATATATATATATATATATATATATATATATATATATATATATATATATATATATATATATATATATATACATATATATGTCGATGATGATTAGTAGTACAGGAATACATACATACATACATACACATATGTACGTATATATGTATATTTATATAGCCTATATATTCCCAGTGAATGCAGCTCTCTCCCGCCACCACCAGAGCCCGCTTCAGACCAGGAGGACAGCACGAGCCAGCCCGCGAGCCCCACTCTACTCCCACCTCCCTACAAGCACGCGCCCCCGTCCGTCTGAATCTTAACCGTCGATAACCTGCAACAACCTCCCGTCTCTCCCTCGCTGTTAAAATACACAACTGTCAGAACTGTCGCCGTCTTTTGCAAATGATTCATGGTGAGTGTACGGAGACACACAAGTACATCTTTAAGTGTAAAGTACAGAGAGAAAGATAAAAAAAAAAAAAAAAAAACATGCCATTTTAAGAAGGCGCTGTCGATTATTTTCTTCCCCTATAGACTTGCTTCAGCTAGCAAGTGAGTTAGGACCTTGTAGTCTGTTACTCTTTCTCTCTTTCTTTTCGCCTCTGTCTTCCTGCCTGAAGCGGAGCAGCAAGAATCCAGCTATTATCAAGAGAACAGCCTGACTGGATGTCCAAGCTAGCAGCCAGCCTTCAGCTGGGTTCACGGAGTTGAAGGGTCAAAAGTTCACCGTCGTGCGTGAGTTCCGCCCTCGCCTCTCCTCACTCCCTCGCCTCTAGACCAATTGCTGTATGTCAAAGGCAAAAGAGGGAGGGAGGGAGTAGAGGTAGGGAGGGGGTACAGATGAGAGAAATGATAGCAGGAGGCAAAGGAGAGGTGAAGGCCTGACCTTCCCTTCCCTTCCCCGGTAACAAAAGCAAAGCTCCTCCTGCCGCCGCAATGTACAGAGAGAGATGAAGGGAAAAGAAAGACAGGAAAAATGGAGGGGTTGAAGGTGGTGGTGGGAGGGCGGAAGGTATTCGGTGACATGGAGGTGGGTGGGTGGGTGGGTGAATGTCGTTGGCTGGGGAGAGGGGGGTGCAGGTGTTTGGCTGCACATTTTGTTCACACCGGTTAACATTTGTATTTCATAACGGCCTATAAAGAGTCACCTTCCCCCCAAAGATTATTACCCTGTTTGATATTTTGGTCATTTCACCTGGGTGAAGGAAAAAGATAACCAAAATGAAAAAGGGGTAAGTAGCAAAAAAAAAAAAAAAAGCATTCCCGTATTATTATTATTATTATTATTATTATTATTATTAATAATAATATTTTTTATCACTATTACTAAATGCAGAAACTAGATCTAAAATCTAAATAAGTTTCAAATTTAAAAATAATGATAGTCCATAAAATAACAGTTTTTGCTCATTTCAACCTTATCATGTACTTCATGTTTACATTTGCAATAGTCATTAATGCAGTTGTATAAACTCACCTCCGTCTATAATAATTTACATTACATTTTATTAATCTGGTCTAAGTGCACGTCCTGTTGAAATCCTCACAGTATCCACTGAAGATGTCATGTAGTTGTAAAACAACATTAACATGTTCAAATGCAAGAAGAGTTTAGTAACGTTAATGAGACTGCCTGTAATGTATGGTGATATTTCATATTCAAAAATATATAACACCAAATATTTATTATTAATACATCTTAATAGGGAAAAGGTAATACCATGTTACTAGAGGTGTGTGTGTGTATGTGTGTGTTCATGCGTGTATAGCTTGAGGCTAGTGGTGGTAAAGTGGTGGTTTTATGCTTGAAGCTAACAGCTATTTATATATCCCCAAACAATTTTTGAGAGGGAGTTTAGCAAAGCAGAGCTCTTCCTCTCCTCAGCCTTATCAGCACAACCCTGTCAAAAGTTAACTCTTATCTCCCGCTCCATCCCAAAAATATTACTCTTCTTATCTGATTTTTCCACAGCAAGATTAATGTCTGGCCCTGTTTACTTTTCTAGCTGAGAAGAATGAGCCTTAAACCTTTTTCTTCTGTCCATCCCACTGCTTGCATTCTAGTCCCCTTCTTTCTTTCTTGCAACAGTAGAAATTGCTATTAAGCTGCAGGGAAAAAGCTGATTTTTTAAAAACTTTTTTTTTTAATATTACTATTATTGTTGTTGTTATTAAAATAAGCTTTAACAATGACCTAAATCTAACCAAATGTAGCCTACACTTTTAGTCGTTTGTAGAATATTACAGTGTATCATGAGAAATACACAGAACATTAAACAGATTTGGTAAATAAAATAAAACATGAAATAAATGGGCTAAATCTGAAAAATACATTTTAGTGGCAATACATTTGTCCATGTTGTTGACACTTCATAAGCGAGCCAGTGGAAGCCAGGCCTGTTTGAACTAACTGCTTTGACCTCCAGCAGCACCAACAAACAATGCAACAAACTATCTGAACTCCAAGTCGTTTCATGTCCCCTCCGGTTGAATAGCACCGTTTGGACACATATTGTTGGAGCTATGCTTCAAATGAGGAGGGGCGGCAGACAGGAGGTGAAATGTGTTGCCACTGAAGAGCAAAATGATAATTCAGTAATTAAATAATCCGCTCTTCGACGTAAACAAGCTGGCGCGGCTCCGTACGGTCCGGTTTCCCCCCTCCACACACACCCCAAAAAGGTAATGGCTGAATAACTACGTTACAGATTCTGTCTTTCTCCCGGGTTCATCCCGAGTTCACCAAATTAATCCAGTTTAGGTCGGAGCGCGTGCATGTCGGCCTCTATGTAATCTATACCCTTTGCGCGTGCACGGCCTTTCTAAAACGTCAAGTAAGAAAAGCGGTGTCTTTATATACGTATATATGTTTTTATATGGATAAATTCATCTGCATGCTACAGGCCAGGCTGCTATAATTCACAGAAACACGTCAAACGAAATGGAACTGAACAGAAGAGACTATGATACGCATCTATTTTCTGTAACCGAGATGATAGTGACAAAATGTGGAAATATAAGGAAAGTAGTAGTAGTAGTGAAATGCGTGAGAAGTGTGGACATATGGCTGCAGTTAACTCGATAAAAATCCATCGCCGGCTTGCAGAGAGTCGAATAACATCAATATAAATCCACCTGATACCTTTGCGCCTGATAGCCACGCGGCTCAGAGCCCGTTAGGCATACAAATAACTGTTGTTTATGCGACCTAAGCTGCAATACAACACATTGGTTTCTATATTTATATTTATATTCAGATAGCTATGTCTTTAAAGTGATGGTGCGGTTACGCTGTGGGTTCACATGTCAGCGTGCACGGCGGTGTCATTTATATTTGTACAACAAAAGGAAAAAGGAGAAATGATCCGGGAAGAAAAGAAAAATCTGTGTGTGAGAGGGAGAGAAAGAAAAAGCCCCCCTCGTCTCCTCCTCCACATCTACTGACCATTTTTCTTCAAAGTAATGACTCCAACTCAATTTAGTATGACGGAGAGAGAGAGAGAAAGAGAGAGAGAGAGAGAGAGAGAGAGAGAGAGAGAGAGAGAGAGAGAGTAGGAAGGCTGAAGAACGAAATGACAGAAAGAGAGAATGGGGGAGAGAAGGGAGGTAGAGGG
The DNA here is from genome assembly GCA_029490765.1 of Euthynnus affinis. Taxonomy (NCBI): domain Eukaryota; kingdom Metazoa; phylum Chordata; class Actinopteri; order Scombriformes; family Scombridae; genus Euthynnus; species Euthynnus affinis. Next base: position 25,445,468 of record CM055856.1, on the reverse strand, counting down.
AGATGGGAGAGAGAGAAGAAATGGCAGAAAGAGAGGGTGTGGAAATGGGAAGGGGGAGGAAGAGTAAGAGAGAGGGGGACAGAGAGAGAGGGAGAGAGAGAGAGGGGCTTGGCTGTGCTCGGGGTGAACGAGAGGTCAGCGCGTCTCACCAATATTAAAATGTGTACCGGGGACGCGGGGTGACACGCCTCGCCCGTTAAACAAAGAGTGTGCCAAACTGGCAGATTAATTTGAAAACTTGAGTCCATGCACACACACACAACACTTAATGCCTTAAAGAGCCCACAGTCTCCACAGCAGCCCTGCTCGGTCTCCCTCAGCCCCAAACCGCTGGCTTTAACGCCGGGAAACACGGGGGAACGATCACCGGTGAGGGGGGTTTTCCTCTTATCATTTAACGCCGATTTGATCGGGGTTTTACACGCGGAGCTCCCGGTGCCGGTGTCGCAACGTTAAGGTGACGTGTTGCCTTTGTTTTCGCTGGATTATCACCGTCAAATTGCTTTCAGCTACACGGTATTACTCCGTTAATTTGAACTCAGATTCTGAGCGACGCAGTTCGGATACAGTCGTGTTTTAAGCTCTAACGGAGAACGGAGGGTGTGCGTCTCTACGTGCGTGCGTGCGCGCATGAGAGCGGGGGTGTCCGCGGAAATGACAACGATTTCTTTTCTTTTCTTTTTTTCGTCTTCTTCTTTTATTTTTTTTAGATATCACGAAGAATCCCGAAGAGGTAAAAAAAAACAAAAAAAAAAAAAAACCTGTGGCGTCGGAGGAAGAGAGAGAGGGGAACTGAGGTGTGAATGCTGAAGTAGGAAGGTTCTGTCTATGGAGGGAAAAAAAAAGAAAAAGAAGGAGTGGAACACAGCTGTCGGCTGAGCGGTTTGTTGGAGATATAAAGAAGAGGAGTAAGAAAAAAAAACATATTATGATGATGAGAACTGGAAAAATGCTTGAAGTCGATGTGACGACGACTCCAGAAAGAAGAGGCGGATCTGCGCGCTACAGAGGCGTGAGTACACAAAAAACACAAATGGCCTTGTAGAAGAAGAAGCTGCCTCATTTGCATATCGTTGTGTGTGTGTGTGTGTGTGTGTGTGTGTGTGTGTGTGTGTGCCTGCTTTCCTGCTCACACCGTGTGTGTATATGTGTGTGTGTGTGTGGCAGGTGCTTTGCCCATGCTGGGAGGAAAGGGGAGACCACGTGTTGCAGGAACTGCTGCAGAACCCCCTCACCCCCCAACCCCACGCTCCTCTTCCTCGTTTCCATGTTAAGATTTTAGTTTAAGGATTTTTATCAATTAACATCTTTAATCGATTATAGGCTGTGCACGTCACGCCATGGGCATTTGAAGTGCGCGTGTTCTCTTTGCAAGCTTCCTCCCTTCCTTCACTGTACCCTCACCATCCTGCTGCTTCATTAGTTAGTCTAATTAAGCAACTTAAGGCTTGTGACTTCAGGGAGTGCTTAACGCTTGTTGACAATAATTTAAGTTTTGAAGAACTCATTTTTATTTTCTGTCAACCAGCCCTTAGCCTATGATATGACATGATATATGATATGATTTAAATCAAGATAGATAGATAGATAGATAGATAGATAGATAGATAGATAGATAGATAGTGTATTTATTAACTTCGTCAGGCCTGGATGCACTGCCACCCACTCACCTACGCACACACGCACACACACTATCACCGCTATATGGTTACTGAGGGTGAAGGCGAGGTCGTGGCCAGTGGAAGGTTAAAGGTCACACTGGCCAACTTTCTCCCCCTCCATTCATTTTTGGAAAAACGCACTTCTATAATTTCGTATTATTTAAATCAGTATATCAGGTTGCTAAAGATTTTTGGAGTCTTAAAATGTTCCATTAATTTCTGTTATTGTAAACATTCCTAAAATAGTAACAAAGAATTTGTTGCTAATGTCCCACATGTGCTATAATTGTAGACAAAAGTGAAGAAAAAAAAATACATTGAGTATGGCTGGACCTAGTCTTTTTTGCAATAGACTTGTGCATTGCTGCGGTTTATTTTCATCCAGATGTGTGGTGTTGATGTACAAGCACATGGTGTATTAAGCTTGTAGAAAGCGGCAGTGGTTTCAGCTGTTTATTTTCCTCTGCTGATTGTTAATGTGCTGTTTCTCTGATTATAAGCTGGCTGTGGAATCAAATGTTCTGATTCCTCAGGGAACATTTGTTTCTTTTCATCTATTTATGCTGCCCGTCCGATACAAATGCTGTGCTGTTGTTTTGCATAAAGTCTGTGTTCACCAACCAGTCTAAATAAGCCAGTAGTTCATTGTAGAGGCTGTAAGATGGGCTGCTGTTTAGCATCAACAGTGGATGTGTGTGTGTTTATAATTTGAAAGCATGTTTGTAATTTCGTTTTTTTTTTTCTCTCCGCAGTATTAAGACGGAGACGTAGTTGTGTAGCATACTGCAGTGGAAGGAATTAGAAACTGTGTTTGATGGGAGTCACAGTTTGCCACTCGTCAGACTTGACTTTACAGAGATCAAAGGGCCTACTAGAGGTGTGACCGGCAGAGCAGAGCTATATCAGATTTTATGAAAGTGCAGCAGTATTTCTATTTTTCAGCCAGTTGTTGAATATGTGCCGTTTGTATTTCCCAGGTTTACCTGCCACGCTGCACACTGCTTCTCCGCCGCCTGCTTTGTGAAATTAAATGCAGTTGTAGACTCAGAGCCGAGCTTCCAGTTTCTACACAATAGATGTCCCAGAAAACACCTTCAGATTAATACTTGCCAAACGGAAGGGCAGGCCTCTGCAGCGCTTCATTTTTTTCTCTCTGTCGGTTACTTTGCATGACAATAACCAGGAGAATGGATCCCGATTTATTTTTCAAACTGCACAAAGGGGCAAAAACACATTTCTCTTCTTCGTCGTTGTCTCTATAGCTTTTTATCCTCGGTAATATTTCAGAACATTGACAAGTCCGGTCGCCGCAGATAATGAGGCCGTTTAACCCTTCAATATGTTCATTTTAATTTTCTCATTGTCTTCATACCAGTTAAGACTGCTTTTGGGGGGGAAATCTGCCACTTTTTAATGTAATCTTTAGGCTCAGTTTAAAAAAGGAACAGAAAAATCTCATCTAGCCTGTTGGGATATTCGTTTATACGCAGCAGACGGGTTTTTCTTCTTCTAGTGTATCCCGTCAGTCCTCACTATTAAATCTCACAATTAATCCCTTCCTTTTAGAACGATCAGCCTAAGCAAACAGTGAAATCTTACCTTAATGCCCGTTAAAATTGAATCCATTTTAGAGAGAAGTTGTGTCGCAACTTGCAGTATGCAGAGAGTGACAGGTCTCGCAGTTTTTAAGCAGCTTTGCCAACAACAAACTGAGTTTGTGGGCCGCTGATGGGAGAAACTCGTTAAGAAGGTCATAAATTGTGAGGGAGACTCTAAAGTTATTTATTCACCCCGGCTCTCTTCCGCTCCCTGAATATTTTATTGCTTTTTATTTCACCCCCTCCTTTCCAAAAACCTTTCAACCTCGGGAAGTTAGCGTTTGAGCTTGTTGGTGTTTGAGGAGTAAACGGAATTGACCCTCAATAAAAGTCACATGTTTAAATGCAGATCCGCTGACCTTTCCCACTCACTGTATCCCGCTGCGTGTCATCTTCCGTCCATCTCTCAGTGAAATGTGTCCTGATATTGTGTCTAAATGTTACAGCAGAGAAAAGCCGTATTATTATTATTATTATTATTATTATTATTATTATTATTATTATTATTATTATTATTATTATTATCATTATTATTGCCGTTGTGCAGCTCGTCGTGCAGGCGTGTACTTGTATCAAGTAAACTATGTGTGTGGTTTGAAAACAGGACAGTCCGGTTTTTCAGGTTGGAGTGTAGTGAAGAGGTGCTTAGCTTTCTGAGAGGTTGGGATTTATAATATTTACACAACAACAAATAGTGCTGTTTGTTTTGCGTGGACTATTTTAAAAAAGCACATTTCAAGTTGTCTTTGACCGGATGGCGAACTGCTGCATTTAAGGTTGCTAGGAGATTTCTATGTTGTTGTTATCACATGACATTATATCTGAATCTTGTAAATCTATTTGGTTTCCGTATCCTCTGAATGTGGCTGAGTGTGTCTGGATCTTTGGTTAGCACATTGACCTTTACCTGTAGCCGGAAACAATGGGCTCCCTCTGAACTGAATGGCGGCTGCTGACAAACTTGACAGAGAGAAGGGAAGTGCCGCAGTCAGGCTCACCACACCTTGATCGATACCTGAGATGACCCGCAGCAGAGCGGGAGGTCAAGGTGACAGAAATACGCTCACACCTGCGCAGAATAGAATAGAACAGAATAGAAAGTAAACACTACACATTAAAGTAGATTGATTTGGGGGGATGAGAAGGAGAAGATAAAATAGACAACTATGAAGAATAGAATCAGAGGAGAAAAGGAGAAGATGCAAATTGGAAGTACGGTGCCTCTCCCTCCAGCCTGAAGAGCCTCATGCTCTCTGCTTTTGTTGTCCAGTCTGGTGATGTATGAGCAACTTTTGGAGGAAACGGAGAACAGCAATATTGCCTGCAGCAGGGAGGGAGTGTCAGTGTCACAAAATCAATGTGGGAGCAGCACAGGAGCAGCACAACACCCGATAGAAATTACATGGAAAATATAGAAGGAAAGCACAGTTCTACATGAAAACAGAAAGAGCTTCAAAATGCATCCCAAGCAGCACCATTCTCATATATCAATCATTTTGACTGTGTAATTCTAGTAAATTATATATCTTCTAACCCTATCAGTGTGATACGATATGCACTGAAATAAAATGTAAAACGTAAACTAACTCAAGGCTAAATCTACTCAAATGAAAGTGAGAGAGAATCTCTTCTGGTTTGAGTTAGAATGGATGAAGTATGTTCTTGTGCTTTGTTTGAACCCTGATGCATTTTATTTATTTAGAAAGAAAAAGAAATAAGCATCATGAGGAGTGCAGGCCCCTGTGTGTGCGGGTCAGATCACTTTTTAATTTAGTTAAAATCAGAGTTCTGGAGACAGGCTGCTGCAATTCATTTACCATACTGAGGGGCCATTTATTCATTTATTCATTGGTCCATCCATTCTTCAGTCAGATCATTCAGAACAATTTTTGATAGGACAGTGTTTCCCCGTGCCAAGCGATTTGTCTTTTCTTTCATTAAATCGTGCTCATTCTGTTTGAACGCTCCACGGTTGGCGCTGCCAAGTTTTTTTTTTTCTTTTCTTTTTCTTTTGGATAATTACAACCGTAGTTCTATTTAAAACTTGTGTGAGTATGACGTGGACGGAAAGCTTTATATTTTGATTTTGAATAAAACTTTCGTTTTAAACAAAGTAGTTAGAAACTAAATTGGCCAAGGAAATATTCAAATTGTTTGGTTTAAAAAAAAAAAATACAAATTGCCATTAAAAGAGGCCGGATGTCCTCTTCAAACAATCCGATGGTAAAATAGTAGTATTTGATATTATAGTGGATATAAATAGTGTTATTTTATATCATATATCAAATTTCACATTTTCCAGGGCCTAATATTAGCCGTCTGTGTGCTTTACTCTCGTTCGTCATTGTAAAAGCTAAAAATAGCAATGAGCGATTAAATATTCAGCGCACACCCAATTAAAATAAATAAAATAGGTCGGGATTTTTATAGTAAAGATTTATTCCGCTTTTGGTATTTAAACTTGTATGGAAACATCATTTAAACGGGCCTGTACCGCAGTTTAGAGCCCACCTGTCCTCCCTTCCCTCCTCCACACCCCCATCACTGTCTGTCGCATTAAAGTGAAACAAAAAAAAAAGGAAAGAAAAGAAAAGAAAAGCCCAACATATTTGTTTTATTCTACCTTCTTGTTTTGTTTTCGACCCAGCTATTTAATGGACGCCCCTGACTTACAGGACGTGTTACAGCATTATAACTTCATTTCCCAGATCCCCACCAGCAGTGTGCGGGTCAGGGGTCAGAAACAGTACAGATGGATGAAAATATTCCAGTGTGGCTGACAGGGAGTTTATGAAAGCAATAAAAGTCTATCGACGGTGTAACCTTCTGCCTCCTGAGAGCCGCTGTCTTCTATATCTACCCTGTAGATCCGGATTTGTGTGAAAATCATTAGAACAATCACAAATTCGCTTCTAGGGGAGTATATAGTAGATTTATACACGACGGCAGCGATGGATCCAACACAGAGAGCAGAGGCCTGTGACTGCGATCATTGTGTTATAACGCCTTTATTCCTCACTCAGTCGCTGCTTTACATTTGATTTTGTTTGTAGATAGTCAAAAAGTGAATTTGTGAGGGTTAAGAAAATGCTTCTCTTCTACTTAAAAAAAAAAACACCTTTCAGTAAAAGCAGACATAATGCAGTGTATTTATTTCAGGTGTGTATGGTTGTTGGCGTTGATTTTGAAGCGTTTGTATGAATCAAGCACGTTGTTGTGTCTATTCTCCTCCAAAGTGATAGAAACTCAATTCAACTTTTGTACATTTTATTTCTTTTTTTCGATCATCCACCCGCCTCACGGTTTTAAAGGCCAACTCCAGGTGGGATTGGACTCTTTTTATTTATTATTTGTCTTGTTGAAAAATGATGCAGTTGGCTTTACTGTTCATCTAGGCGTATTGGGGGGTTGGGTGTGTGTGTGCGGAGGGGGGGGGGGGGGGGGGGGTGTAAGGTTTCGATTGGGAGACGGTCAATTTTCTCGAAACAAAGGACTTGGATATCTCCATCATTTTCCTAGTGTGTCGGTGTGTGCGCGCACTTTTAGTCCTGCTTATATCACTACAGAAAGTGCCCGATTTGATTGGCAAAAACTCGAATCAATTCAATTCTATTATTTTCTATTTCTATTCGTTTCTATTCTGTTCGTTCGGTGCAGTTTTGTGTATGATGTAATGCATTTGGTGTTGTCTTTATTATGTTTAATGCACCGAGCGGATTTAGGCCTACTGGAATTAAAATGAGATTGATGTAAAAACCTGTTTGGTGAGAGTATGGAAATATTGTTATTAATATTTCCGAATGCTGTTTAGTTTCTCTGCGTCTTTATGCAAGACAGTTTTTTGTTTGTTCGTTTGTTTTTGTGTTTTGTGTGTATGTTTTTTTTTTTTTTTTTAGGGGGGCGAGGAGGGTGGGGGGGTTGTATCTGTTAAAGACTTTATCAGTATGAAAGTGACAATATGAGACTGTGTTATGTGGTATATTTGGTTTTGGTATTTGGAATGAGGGAACAAAGCTATGTAAGTCTGTGGCAGCCAGTGTGAGTGGGTCACGGTTGGGAAAATGAATTCCCGTCAGGAGGAAAAACAAAGAGTGGTGTATCTCAGTTCAGTAATGCCACAGCTCAAGGGCAAACGCAGCCGTGCAATCTGGATGGGGCATATGCCTTGGAGTGGGAGTATGGACTTACTATGCCAGTGATGTTAATATCGGGAAGTGGGGGGAAATAAATCCTGTTCATTCATGCAAGGCAAAAAGCGACTCTGGCTGAGGCTGAATTATCATGCAAGGGGAGTTAAATGGGGAATGGGTGCCTGTTGGAGCAACATGGTTTTTAAAAAAGAGGGAAACGGTGCTGGATGCTTGTTCCTAATGCAAAGGTCTGCTAGTGATTTAGGAGGCCGTGTAACCTGAATTAGTTGATGAATTTTCTATCGATCCTAAACAAGCCAGATTTATCTCTGACAAGGTGCTGCTGCTGGGTGGCGGCACAGCAGCCGGCCAGGCCAATCTCCTACTCCCCGTTATTAGTGATTTAAAAGAATCGAGAAAAAGAAAAAAAAAAAAAGGTTTGGCAAGAACGTCCCTACATACACACCCCCAAATATATACAGAGAGGGTGATGTAGGCGCCACTTTAAATCCCCCCAAGCGCTTTCTTTCTGCTGCTTTTTTTTCTGTTTCCTTCATTTTCTATTTGAAGTTGCAGCCAGACGCGTAAGAGGGGGAAAGGGTTCGTTTGCAATAAGGGAGTACTTGTCATCTCTACTGTACTCTGTTGCTCTTGTGTGTCCTTGCACGCGCGTTCCTCCGCGCTGCTGCAGCTGCAGCGGAATGTATTTTCAGCATGTGGGACGCGCTTTGTTATTGTTGTGATTCTCTGCCTGCTTAGGGCGGCATGCGTGCCGACATGTGGCGGAGAGATATATTGAGAGAACGGTGCATGAGGAGAGAGACGGGGTGGGAGTGGGGAAAGTATGGCAACACTGTGAATGCCCACAAACTGAGGCCATATGATGATGCGCGTGCGGGGGCCGTGTATATGCTTAATCCCATTTCCTTATCCGGGGTTCGTCCTGGAGCCGCGCCATTGGCTGGCTGCCGTCACGTGTCTTCTTAACTTTGTTCACTTGACAGAAAAGTAGGAGGGTTCAACGGAACAGGAATAACCGAAGAGTAAAGGGATGAGATATAAATTTTAGTTATATATTTTCCGAGTAGGTGCAATTCCACAAAAAGACTGAAATTAATGGCCATGAGCTCCTATTTGATCAACTCCAACTATGTGGACCCGAAGTTCCCACCGTGCGAGGAATACTCACAGAGCGACTATCTACCCAGCCACTCTCCGGACTATTACAGCTCCCAGAGGCAGGAGCCTGCTGCCTTTCATCCGGACTCTGTCTACCACCACCATCAACACCACCCACACCACCAGAATCACCAGCAGCAGCGAGCCGAGCCGCCGTACACGCCGTGCCAGCGTGCAGGGCAGCCTGCCTCGGTGGTGATGTCGCCTCGGGGTCACGTCCTCCCCACGGCCGGACTGCAGACCACCCCCGTCCCGGAGCAGAGCCACCGCTGCGACTCGGTGACACCTAGCCCGCCTCCACCTCCGTCTTGCGGACAAACGCCCCACAACCAAAGCACTTCTTCCCCCGCGAGCACTCGTAAGGACCCAGTAGTCTACCCGTGGATGAAGAAAGTCCATGTAAACATCGGTAAGTGCTGCATGCAAACTTCTTTCTCTCTCTCCCCCTCTCTCTCTCTCTCGCTGCGCCTTTGTGCCTGCAGTTGAAACCCATGCCGTCAGCTAGGTGTCCACCGTCAAAATCTACGGCTTCCCCTCCCTGTTTTCTGTTAGAAGTAGACGATAGCCCTTGGGTCAAGATTTACGATCGTCTGTTTGCAGGGCCAATATAATTACACCCTCCATAAATTTTTATTACACCTCTCCGCTGAGGTGCCTTTTGAAGTCCGATCTTAGGGTCCTCTGCTCTAATTCCTCGCCTTATGACAACTCAGACCGAGCCCATAAGTTAGCTTTTATGCTTTGGTAATTTGATTTTAAGTGGTCGGGTTGTATAAACGGTGTACTTTACTCTGTCGAGCCTTCCTTCCCCACTCGTTGTTCCAGGGGAGGGAAAGTTTTATGGCAGCTGAAATATTCATGTTTATGGAGCCGGCCGTAAAACACTAATGTAAAAGCGAATAGCTCCAGTCTATTATGGCTTCTCTGTAATGTTATAATAGACTTGCTGCCTATTGCGTGTAGGATAACCGGAGCTCATGCTCGCTCAGCGACAAAATGCCACTTTTGCAAAGTCACCGTAATGCATTTACTCCACTGGATGTTTACTCGGTAAGAAAAGTCTTTCTTGTATGTTCTTCTTTGCATTGTTATTTTATCTGCCCTGTCTTAGGAGACAGCGCACTTCAAGGCAGCATGTTTGGTTTCTGCTGTCCGGTTGTAGTTTGGGGATTTGTTGAATCATTACCCAGTCGGCCATTCAGTGCCGCCGTGTAGCTGCTGCACCCCCACCACCTTTATTCTCAACCAATTTATACAGGACAGACAATGCTACCATCCTTGCTCTCAGTTCATAGCGTCTGTGCATACGATCCTTGAAAGAACAGTAAGTGATATGATATGCTTGGCTCGTCGCTGCTGTGTTCATGTAGGCTATTTATATTTCCTGGCCGTGGGTGCATAAACGTGTCAGAACAGCATTTTTCCACCTTAGATGCAGCCGTGGCCCCGATTTGCTCTCAAATCACAACATTTGGACACCAGCGTCAGGCTGACTGTACTGCGAGGATTCACACCGCCGCAGGGCCTAAAATGACACCTGACAACATGTATTCACTGAAAATGCAAAGCATAGTGTAAAATAGACCATTTCAGCTTTAACAGCTGCATTTGAAATAACAGAAAAATATATTGTAGAATAAAAAAATGGTTGCAGTCACTTAATCGTCTGCTAGTGTTGCAGCCATTTTCTTTTTTATCTCTGTGGGTTCAAGCGGCGGCTTTATTTCTCTTCATTGGCATGCTCATAACGCACTCACACTTTTTTCTCTCCCTGCCTTGATATGCTGTTTTCACTTACCATAGACTACTGTCTTGCGTCATCACTTAATGTATTTTTTACCTCAAGCCAGTACTGTTAGTAATAGTAGTGGTATAGTAGTAGTAGTGCGTGTAGCTGTTTTTTTTACTGCTGTAAACCTGAAAGCAGTGGCTTGATACTCTGTTTTATAGTGCAGCCAGTATTATTATTATTATTATTATTATTATTATTATTATTATTATTATTATTATTATATTTGGGGGATCATTTGGGGGATGTGGTTGTTGTGTTTTCTTTTCTTTTCTTTTCTTTTTTCTTGAGTAGGCTAGTTTATGTTGTGACGATCATTTATTCCCATTGTTCTCCCACAGTCTCTTCAAGCTACACAGGAGGTGAGCCCAAGCGCTCGCGGACGGCCTACACGCGCCAGCAGGTCCTGGAGCTCGAGAAGGAGTTCCACTACAACCGGTACCTGACGCGCAGGCGCAGGGTGGAGATAGCCCACACGCTTTGCCTGTCAGAGCGGCAGATCAAGATCTGGTTCCAGAACCGGAGGATGAAATGGAAGAAGGACCACAAGCTGCCCAACACCAAGGTCCGCTCCGGGACAAACACCAACACAAACTCCCAGGCTTTAACCGGCTCTTAGAACCGCTCTACCGGACCCCTACAGCCCGGTTCTTTGGCTCTCTGTCTGATGTTTCCCTTTTCCTCCCTGATTCCCAAAATGAACGCCGAAGCGACAGCCACGCTTGTAACCACCGAAACCTGCACTTTGGACCGGAATAACGCCTTTGCTCTGGAGGGAGAGAGGGATGTCATTGCCGCCTGTTCGGCCCTGATCTGTGCTGATGTTACACACTAATATGACGTTATGACGCGGGAGGGGGGTGGAGGGGAGATTTCCCATTCATAAAACATGAAATGAACAAAAGTAGGCGAAGAACGAGACTGAAAGAACTGAGGAAATGATGCGGCCGCTTCTTTGCTTTACCCCCCATTCTCTCCCTGCCTCTCTCTGCTTTTTATATTTCTGTCTTCTGTCTTTTTCTTTTTATACTCCTCTCTCTCTCTCTCTTTCTTTCTATGACAGAGCACGGCAAGCAGGAGATATGTCCGCGTGTGTGTGGTTTCTTTACTCCTTTTTTCTAGACTTTTTTTTTGGTGAAGATGGATCCTCGTTTTCATCTTTAATCATGCCAAACTCGGGGCCCATTTGTCATGTTTACTCTGCGGGTACAAAGCAAAGGGGTGAACCGCGGCTCTGCCCATTACCCCTCGCCCCTACCCCACTGAACCCCTCCCCACACCACTGCTCCTTTCACCCCTAGCCCTCCCACCCCCCACCACACACACACACACACACGCGCGCGCGCGTAATAAATGGAACTATCGTGCCGTCAAGAATAGTATTCCTATACCCCAGCTCACACACATACACACACATGCAAAAACCACGCATGCTCATATCCTCCCGTCCTTCCTTACATCACTCTAACATGAAATATAACCTCCGTATCATCCAAAATGACACCAGGCAGTTTTCTGTCTTGTTGTTATAATTTTAACTGTCGATATTTCTGTTTTGTTTAATGACAAAATATAGCTTTTTGAAATTTTAATTATAGTTATTTTTTAATTCAGTGTTGATTGTAAAATGATAGCCTACTTTATGCTGTTATTGCTGAGAATGACAAGGAGCGTTTATGTGGTCCGTTGATTGTTCATTTTGTGATGTTGTATACAGGGAAACATAGACTGACAGGGTGACTAAAGTCAAATAAAGTTAAAATAAGGCATTTTCCAAACAGGGTTTATGAAGCTGCCTAAACAAAGGACACTAATATCCAAACCAAAATCCTGGTACAAATAGCTCACAACACAGTATAAACGCAGCACTATACAATGTACTACCTATTACCTCAGTTGTACTTATATATTTTTTATTTTTTTGGTCATCTTATTTTCTCTTGCTCGTTTAATGAAGTGACAGCTTTTCGAGCTTTTATATTTTTGGAATTGTGTGACGAGTTATTATAATAATTATTATTACCTGCAATACAAAAAGCGCTATTCATTTCTTGTAGGCTAAGTGGAAAATTAAAAAAAAAAAAAAAGTAATTTAATTATAAGCAGTTGTCCTAGCCAGGGACACTCAGAAAAATAAGGAGCCTTTTATTGCATGTCTGAATGGTGTTGATTTATTTTTCTATTTCTTCTTCTATGTCTCTCCCCGCACATTAAATGCGCGCACACTTCCCTACACCCCTCTCCCTCTATTCTTTCACCTTGTGCCACTTTTTAGATATTTTATTCTGCAAGTGTTTTTTTTTAAAATTGATGTTATTTTATTTACATTCCAAAGATCCGTTTCTATCGTTACTGATGATGATAATAATAATAATGATGGTATTGTTGAACATGTGTTACCTCCCCCGATATGTAAGTTGCTCCTTTCTCTGCTTATGCCTCCTCAGTGTGTCTACCTTCCTATTATTTGTAAATAGTTCATAGAAATTTAAATAAATGGCTGAAAAAGTATCGTTTTCTACCCTCCTCTCTTATTTCCTCTCTCAAACTTATTTTCTGTTCAGTTTCAGTTCTAAAATGAAATATCTGCTATGAAATAATAGCGAGTCAGAGCTTTGGAGTTATAAAATTGTATCGTTTAAATACAAAATCACGTTTTTAAAATGTCCCTGTAAAATTTCAAATTATATATATATATATATATATATATATATATATATATATATATATATATATATATATATATATATATATATATATATACACACATATATATATATATATATATATGCGTGTGTGTGTGTGTGTGTATTTAGAACAGAATAATTTCCATTTTGCTTTGCACTGCAGGTCTGACAGAGCAAACATCCGTCCTCCTCTCTCCTCTCAGCGAGATTTAAGGGTTGTATGTTAAGCACACACACTCACACACACTCACGCTTCCACATTCACACGCAATAAATAATTTCATTTAATTTCACTGTTGGTTTTGCCTACAATCGCACAGCGCAACCTGTCTTGAGAAATCAGGGGCCTGCAATGATTAATCTGTCCCGGCCGTGAGTGATCTTGGTACATTACGTCCTGTAATCTCGTTTTAAATCACAAACCGTCCCTCCGTTTCACTCCCGTTCTCCCGTTAATTTAACGGCTGCTCAGACGCGCTTGCACCGGCCCGACACAGAGTATGGGACACCCCCCTCCCCTACTCTTCTGTTTCTCAAGAAAAAAAAAATTAAATAGTTTCTCGGTTCGTGGTCTTTTAATGCTTTAATGAGTGTAATTTTTGCACAACAGTTTTTTTTTTCTGTCTGTGTTTTCTGCATCGGTGCTGTGCGCGCATGTGTGTTTTATTTTTTATATATTACAAAAAGGGAGCGGGCCGGCGCCATAGCTCAAACCCTGACAACCAAATAGATAATCAACAAGACGAATGGCTTCTTTTGTAAGGCTCGGCTCCTGTATTAATTTTCATTTTCTTTTCTTAGAGCAGGTATCGAAAAATATAGAGCAAGAGGGGGGAGAACGAGAAAATAGCATTCCTCTCGATGAACTTTAAACAAAAAAAGTGTGCCCCCCAAATTGGTCCGCTCGTATTCCTCGGCCCAGAGAAGATTCCCTATTACTTGTTGGTTGATTTCTCCCTGGGCCTCTTGCCACAGAGACTCCCTTTGCCCATTTATCTGTTTTCTTCCTATTTATGAAAGGCTCCTCCAGCGCAAGACCGCCCTCCTATCAAACTGTACACCTACATTTGCTCAAACACACACAGACACACACACACACACACACACACACTGCGCCAAAATGCGTGAAGCCTTACATATGGTGACTAGTATATACGCTTGCAAGGCTGCATTCTCGCGCATTTCAGTGTTTCATCCCTGTTAAACTCAATTTCACTATTTTATTTTCCCCTTTTTTTTGCTATTAAACACAATGCTCCAAATACACCATAGCGCGTTTTCACTCCAGTTTAACTTTAGTTTTTCTAGAAAATATTAAATTCCAGTTGCTGAGAACGAGCAACATATATATGTATATATATATATATATATATATATATATATATATATATATATATATATATATATATATATATATATATATATATATATATATTTCTTCTTCTATAGAATGCTATGAGGTTTAATACCCCTCCTCCACACGCACGCAAACCCTCCGGCGGTGTACCTCTCCTCACATAAGATAACATTTGTGTCCAAATGCTGTAATTTTCGCAACACACCATCCGTACTATACTGGAGGATCTTGACATCCCCCTCTCCAATATTCACACACACATGCACACACATATGTGCCTTCACAATAACCCCTAAATCCCCTGAGCACTCGCAGTCCGATTTGAAATAAATGAATTTGTGTGCAGGGTGACACCGCGCACAATCAAATCCACCAAGGAATCCTTATTCTTTTTTCTTTCTTTTTTTTTTTTTTAGCCTCCTTTATCAGCCGGGGCCTTCTGCTGCTTCTGTGAATGGGTGCAGATTTTTTTTGTGAGGATGCCCACCCCCCCAACCTCCCCTCCCTGAAAAAGTTCACCGCCATTATTTTCTGGACAGGACAGAGGGGACGGCACCTCAAGAAAAATGCGAGAATTATACAAGAAAAAATCATTAATCACTTGTTCTTCTTTAAACACTTCTTCTCCTTCTTCTTCTCTATTGTCATCCGGCAGCCACACACAAGACCCCTTCTGCCAGGAGAGAGAGAGAGGGAGAGAGAGGGGGTAAGGAACAGAGAGACACAGGAAAAGAAAAAGAAGACGTCTTGGAAGACACTTGGAAGACACCCCCCCCCCCTCACCTCCCACCCCCCCCTTCCCTCCCTCCCTTCCTCTCTCACACACGCACACACACACACACACATAAACACTCATATACACTTCCCTCCCCTTCCCACCCATTCACAAGCTATTTTTACACCCCACAAGTATCCTACCATAAGAAAAAAAGTTTTTCTCCCTCTCTGGAAAGAAGAAAATCCCTCTAAAGAAACTGCAACAAACCAGTCAGAGAGTCCTCACAGCACAAGAAGAAAATGATCCACAAAGTCCTGAAAGTGGCGGCGTCTAAGGTAAGAGGCCTGGAAATTCCAATTTGTCTCCCCTTTTCTGTCTTTACCTTTCTTGCTCCTCTGTGTCTGACGGCTCGGTGGCGTTTTTATGGTTTTATTGCCCCCCTACGCATTTGGCGAGGTCAGGAAAAGGGGACATGTATGGCCGTTGGGGGCTTTGATTTTCAGCGCAGGGACTTTTGGAGCTGCATGTTTGTGTTGGAAGGTGTGTGTGTGACTGTGTGTTTGCATGCAATGTATACAGTTACAGATGAGGAGCAAGTGTTGTGTTGGGCTGTTTTCTGTTTTCCTCAGAGTTTGAGCAACTGTTTCCGTCCCCTCACACCCCCCCACCCCACCCCACTCACCCTTTGCTGCGGTGGTGTCACTTCGGTGTCTGTTTGTCACTCCTGAGGCCTGCCGCTTTTTGAGCATCTGTTGTGCGTAAAATGTGTTATTGTGTTGTTGTTTTTTTTTACGCACGGGATTTGTGTGGGATTTATCAGGTTCAAGTGACGGAGAATATTTAGCTTAGATGGCTTATATGATGCAACTGCATTATGAGAGTAACGCAATTGCATATGCAGGGTCATATTACTCTAGGAAAATTTAGATGGGGTCTGTATGACAGTATGGCTCATGTGAATAATTCCTGGTTCACTCAGAGCTTATTATGCATTTTGTCTTGGCTGTGTTTCTGTGGTTATAAAGTGTTGTTGTGGTTTAGGCCTGCAGCTTTTAATGAGATACAGTTCTGTGTGTGTGTGTGTGTGTTTTGTTGGCCAGGTGCAAACAGGCTACAGAGACTGCGGTGGGAATATGAATAATACGGCGCTCAATTGGAGAGGGGGTGCAGTGGGAGGGGGAAGGTGAAAAAGAAAAATTAAAAGAACTGAGCTGAGCGCTGGTTAATGGATACTCTCTCGGTTGCGCTCCAAAACAATTTACCTCGAAAACAAACGATTTTCAAGCCTTTCTAAATGAACTGCGAACGATCGCCGGTCGCCTTGCGCTCTCAGGCCTCCGGTATCTGCTGATCCGAGCAGTAGCAGCCGCAGGAAGCGCACTCACTCCTGTTTGACCCCTTCAGAAATCAATCTGCACGCGTTTAAAAATAAAAGGGCAGCGGTTCTGGTGGAGGGGCTTCGGCCTCTCATGGGGACTCAGGCTATGCCGTGATGCGATGCGTGGAGAAGTAAGAGAAACAAATGGTAGAAATATAAGCGGCTGGTATCGAAGGAAAGGCAGAGAAAGGGGGGAGAGAGAGGGATGGGGAAGGAAAAAAATCGATGGTCATGCAGGGGCAGCGGAATGGCCAAGCTGCGGCCACAGAGGGTTCAACCAGAGGACACGTTTTTCTGACCGATGAGGTCCACTGGCTCTGAAGCCAGAGGCTGACCCGTGGTTAGTCCCCCACCCCACCCCCGCACACACACACACACACCACTCCTACCCCCATCATTCCTGGTCCCCCTTGACCTCGCAAGGCTGTTGGACCCTCCGCTCCCTCGGACATTCCCAGACCTCCGGAGCCCCCGGGCCACTTAGTCATAACAGGCCGAGTTCAGGGCACTGTAACCCGGGGGCACGGCGGCGATATCTCCGCTCCCACACCCAAACAACCAGACAGACAGAGTGACAAGTAAGCCAACCACCTAGGCAGGGGTCAGCTAAAGGCCACTGCTCACTGTCAGTTAAATAAGACTGACTCAAATTTAAAAATAAAAGATGAAATATGCCTTGCCCAAAATAAAAATGTTTATGTTTTGTAATTTTTAAAGTAGCTTTCTCAACCTTTGGTCAATAAATCATTTTAGAGCAGTTTTTCAAAGTTGGTCCTCTGTCTCCATCTAAAGCATTGGACACTCATAGAGATGTAGTTGGTCATTCTAACTATATGGTTTGGTATGAAACAATCAGTCAGGCTTGTTAGAGGAGCTCAGAATGTGCAGCCTGATGCTGGACAGTATTTGGACAGACTGGGGTCTTAGTGTAAACACAGCCTGCCCCTCCGGATTGCCTTGCTGAAAAGCTGCTGAGCAGCCCTTTTAACTTCCAAGCCTGTTCCAGCTCTGTTACCATGTTGTAGTTTATGTTTGGTAAAATTCAGGGTAACAACACACATTTTGACAAGTTGATTCATAGTAGCCAAAGAATAACATAAATACATACATCAGAATTATGATAGTTGTACCATCATAGTGCAATTCAGTTATTTACCAGCATTAGGCTGGTGGCTGCTGGTCATTCTCCAGCTGGGTAATCCGACCTGCAATGGGTTGGGGTGGTGTGTGTGTGTGTGTGTTGGTTGGGTACTGATTAATCAAATCAATGGCATATGGGGGAAATATTGTAGGTCACTTTGGTTCTATTATGCCTTCATTGCCATAAAACATATCCTGCGTAGCACAGATTTCCCTCTGTATTTTCTGCTTTACATTTGGCCAAGGTCTCATTAGACATGCAACATTTAATAGTACTGTCTATACAATCTCTGGTACCTTGCAAGACTCACTGATGGATCCATGTTTACACTTACTTGCTGTGCAATAAAGCTCTGTTCAGATCAGTATCTAAAGGCACCAGATAAAATTAAATTATGGGGAATTTTTGCTTAAAGGGGATTTTAATCAGTCTAGTAATCACCTGTGCCTCATTCAAATTCACACCAACAAAATGCAACATGTGCCCTGATTGTGGCAATCCAAAAACTGCAATTGACTGTATTTAATTTTCAGATTTTGATCTGCTGCTCTCAATGGTGCAAGAAGGAAGTGGTTCAGTATTGCCTTAAGGACTCGTTAATGGGACACATGGCTGTTCATGGGATCGCTCCTTTGACTTTTATTTTTCTTAACTGTCTTCTTAATCTACTATCCCAATCCTTGACATATTACACTTATTGTAACATGTTAAAGTAGTGACTCAGTGCTCTCCCTGTGTTCTGTGTGAGTTGCCGAAGGAAGAACTCACCTGTTCGGCAGAAAGAGGAGCTGCATCAGATCTGTGGTGTCGCAATTTTACCTGCATGGTTATGTACTGCCAAACGATGTAGAGCAGAGAGATTGTTACATTTTACAGAACTTTGTCCAATAATACTGCATGTGCCAACATGTGCCACAGAGTCACTTACAGGAAGATGCTCCCTTGTGTCATCCAAACACAGCTCTCTCAGCTCACTGTTTTTTTCAGAGACGTCCACTTACAGCAAACAAGATCCTAATGATGATTCAAAAAAACAGCATTAATTAATTGACCAAGCATTTGGTGCCAACTTTCAGGACTCAACCATTTCCTATTGTTTCTCATTTTCTATATGTGCCATGGACGTAAACAAATAAAAACCACAGGTTTACAGGTTTACCTTTACGTGGTGACCCCAGAATCATCACTGATGACAGAGAATGATGATGAAGGGAACCAAACAGATGTGGCTTTATTTATTGTGGTCCTGTTATTTACCCTTGTATGTGTTATACTTTGTGTGTTTGTTGTTAAAATGTGACATGGAATGCTTTCCACAAAGTATTGAAAATGATGCAGATATAAGAGAGCAGCTTATTTCAGCAGACTGAAGACCAAGATAGAGCAATTCTGAAAATACATGATGTAGAAACAAAACTCATTCTCATCATGGTTTTTATGATGTACAGCAAATCCCCCAGCACTGTCTTTTGTAATATGCTCTAACTGTAATATTGCACTTTTGTAAAGAAACAATGTTGCTGTGGAAACATATTGACTGAAGTTAGAGCATGTTATGAATGGATAAAGCTGTCCTGTGGAGTTTATGAAAGCTAATGGTGCTGTAGAGCAAAGTGATGATTAACAGGTTCCTGTGCTGTTTGTATCATGTATTGTGTTGACATCTGTACAAGAAGTAACACATAACACAACACACACACATGACATTGGCTGTTTGTTCAGATCCCATAAAATGTATTTACATCAAGAATGAAGTAATGAGGAATTCCCAGTGCAGTGCAACGTTTGATGTGGAGGTTCGGGTGGTCAAAGTGTTGAGCAACAGCTTATGTTGTCATTTATGAAGCCTTGTTATGCATGTTTGCTACTTGCAGTAGAAACTGATAGCTGTAATGCTTCTAATAGCAATGCAGCAATAAAAGTGAAGATGATGCAGGCTTCGAAGCAACACTTCATATGTTTTCAATGTGTTTATCTATTTTTGTGAAACATCTTGCAGTCAGGTGACATGATGTTATAAATATGATATACCCAGGTAAATGAAAAGTTAGTAGTGTTGATGCTATGGCTTTATAAAGAAATGCTCTGCAGTAGTTTAGAAAGTTTCTCATCCTGAAACCTTGAATGGCTAAGATCTAATTTCTGCCCTGAGCTCACGCAGGTTCATTAAAAACACGCTTGTTAAATTAAAACTCCTGCTGCTCTGCCGCTGCATAAACGCCCGCTGAGCTCTCATTTAGTGAAAGCAGACTTTACTTTTTTTGTGATTTTAAGTCCGTCTCTGCCTTTGCACATTGCTACGCATTGGTGTTGTTGTTTTTTTCTGCAGCTTTATTGCTCGTCCTTGTGCTCCTCTCCATCTAAAAGGGGATTTGTTTTCGTAATCTCAGTGGTATTAGTAGTTAAATAACTGTAAAGTAAAAGCATGAAGCAGCAGGGGTCAGGCAGGCGGGTGAGATGTGATTCTCGCTTTGACCTCCAGTTTACAGAGAAGCTGCTTCCAGCTTTACAGTCTGCTGTCACTGAGATGTTTGGAGGGTTTGAACCAGCTGATGGAGCTGATGTTTCAACGCCAGCTTAACACAGGAAGCTGCAAGCTTTCAGGGTTCACAAAAACACACATGCACACACTCACTTACATATACTGTGACATGCATGCTAAAATGACAAGCACCAAATATGTCTCCACAGTGTGTGTGTGGGAGAGAGACTGTGTGTGTGTGTGTGTGTGTGTGTTGTGTGTGCGTGCTCACTGGTTCAGTAATCATCATAGGCTGGCACACACCCACACACACACACACATAAAACTACAGTCACAACATCTCTCTCTCTCTCTCTCTCTCTCTCTCTCTCTCTCGCTCTCTGGCCCGGGGAGTCTCGCGGTGGTTTGCTAATTGCCAGACAAATCGCCTGCGCGTTTTTTTCCCCCTCGCGCTTGTTGCAGCCACGTTGCCCGAGAAATTTATTATTCTGGAGAGCGCGAGGAGCCGAGGAGGTCACGGTGCAGGCGCGCGGGCTGCAGGAGGAGGTCGTCACGAGAGATATATGGCTGCCAGGCTTTTACTACTGCACCGGCTGTGTGTATGTGAGAGAGAGCCATTTAAAAGTAGACATGTATTAAATATTGAAAAGAGAGAGCCAAATAATGGTTGCCAAGTTGTACCAGCCACATACACTATTTCTTTTTATCGGCCAGGCTGTTAAATGTTGTAGCATGGCTGTGATTTGGAGTGTAGCGTCGGTCAATAGGTAATATCAATTATCAACAGTTAATTAAATTATCAGCTAACTGATAAATTGATTATATAATATGATATGTCCTCATGCAAGCAAGAATTTCAAAATCCAAACTAAATTTGGTGCATCCCGTCAGCACCGCTTATTCTTTTCTTAGCAACAGGAAGGAAGGGAGAAGAGGCTTTTAATGGACTCTTTGACTCCCTTCACAGCATCGACACATAACTATGAATTACTCTAAAAGGTTTTATCTGGTTTGTTTGCTTATTGGAAAACAATTTTCTTTGTTATTGTTTTACATCAAATCAGCAGTTGTATCACAACCTGGCAACCCAAATACCCCGCATAGTGTATTAAAGCATTATAGGGCCCTTTTAAACGTAACTGATTCGATAATAAATGAATTATTAATGATTAATAATGCAGTTTCCTTTATTGTAAAGTGATAGTGCTGTTGCACAGCGTAGTATCAGCGAGGCTGCATTTAGTGAATGAAGGTAAGCGGGCCTGCGGTGTGATGATCGCACCTCTGTTTGTTAGAGCAGCGCTCATATCCGTTAGATGTGAGTGATAAATAGGCATCTGTGGTCTTTATGACTAATGTTGGGGCATTAAGCCTGTACAGCAGCGTGTTGATAGTAAAATATTAAACGACCCCTCAGCCCCTCTTTACCTTTTTACTTATCAATATCCTAATGACAAGGACGCGCTGACTGCTGTTATATCATATATAATAACATCCTGTGGACAGCAAATCTCAAACACACAAAGATTAGACTGTCGCACATGTTTACAGTTTACTAGAAGTGATTTTGTTGCTGGTCGTGTGGTGAGATATCAGGAATAGAAAGTAGAGGAACACGAAAAACAAGAAATTCACAAGAAAAGCTGGATAATAAGCTTCAATAACGTAACAACATCCGAAGAACCCAAAAGACAACGCAAAATTCATCACTGTTAATACTGATACTCGCCAGTTATCCCAGCCCTCGCAGATATGGACCATCATTTAAAATAGACATATATGTAGATGTTAATATGGTTGCAATAGGAGCGCTTGTTGCAAAACGTCTACTTTCAGTTATTCTGTGAGACTGGCGCTGTAGCTTGCATTCAAGATCACCCAATATACCCAAACAGTTGATATTAGCAGTTATTATCCATTAGTATTAAACCAAAACACACAGAAGCATGTGGCTTAACTGTGTTACAAATTGTGATGGTTGTTCAGATCGTTATATTCTTATAATCTACGATTGGAAGCAGTGTGAATCACTCAATTAAAAGACCAACATGAGAAGTGTAATTGTAAGGTGTAATTGATCCACAGTGTACTGTAACTCAGCAGGATCTCTCCCAGGCTTTATAAAGTCAACAATGGTGAGACAGTTTGAACATTGCTCAAAAGTCATTGATCCTGTCATGTCTGACAACAAAACACTCACGGAAGCCTATTAAACTGCGCTGCATCGCCTATTTAGAGTACAGACGACGGGTTTCAAATATCCCAATATCAAGGATCCTGGCTTTGTGCATGAATAAATATGTTTACGTTTTAATGACTCAAATATTATTTATAGGTTATTGATTTACTCTTTACTTAACAGATAAAAAAAAGAGAATAATAATAATGGAGGGGGTTTATGGGATTCCACAGGCCAAACCACACTGCCCGGGAGACCGGCCGGGGATGTCTCTGGTGCAATCCCATAACTGGGGGGGAAGACCTCACGTCTCGCGCAGGAGAAGAATATATTTCAAAAACCGGTTGTGCGCGTGCTGCCGTCTCGAGACAGATTTACGAGCCGCAGTAAAAAGCGAGATGTCGGGGCTCAGTAAATCAATCTCTCTCTTCTCTTACTGTCTCTGTCTCTCGTTCTCTTTCGAATAATAATAATAATAATAATAATAATAATAATAATAATTTAATAATAAAATATCTCTACTGATGTAATATATAACCTCTTAAAGACGCCTTGGACACTTTTATTTTATGGCCACTCTACATGTTAACAAAGAGACATTTTCAGTTTCTCTCTTTTTATTCAAAGCCTAGTTAATCATTAACGAGGAGGAAGAATCTACCTGTCTTAATCCATCACGGACCAAGAGACCCCCACGATCCCAAAGAACTCTAACATCACTTCCATTATTGGCTCTTACTATTATTTTGCACTTAGATAAGAAATGTTCAAATAACGATTAGAATGACGTGTAAGCCATACTTTAATGCTGACTTTCTCTATAAAATATCTGCTTATAATATGTAGTTATACTATTTATGAGTTAGATACAGTTAGAGGCTGTTGCCAAGCTACTTAAAATATCTCTGTCGCTTTGTTTTCATGATATTAAAATACTGAAACAAACGATTTAAAGTGGTGTAGCCAAGTCCATCATCTCACAAAGACCTTCCTGTTTGTTTACTCAGATGCAGCTCTGGCGGGGGTCTAAAAAAAAGTCACTAAATGTACGATTTTAATGGTTCAGCTTCAGCCTTATAACACCACAGTTGGAAGTATTTCCTACTGGTTGACTTTCCAACCCTCACTCATCATAATTCACATATCTAGGCTATTGAAATGCTTTTCTGTGTGTAATAGCTTTATATGCGGCTGTGCCAAGTTTACAGAGCTGATTCCTATTGCTGTTGTCAGGCCGGCCCAGGTCTCTGCTGCTACTTATCTTTGCTGTTGTTTCACACTGTGATTGCTATAATTTATGGCCGTCATTACAGACGCCATCATCACCACCGCAAATGTTTGATTTCAATCTTGTTGTGGGTAAAATCTCAGGGAACCGCCGCGGTGCTTGGAATGCAAGTTTAAAGGACTTCATCTGTGCGTTGTTAGTGCATCAAAAAAAAAAAAAAAAAAAAAAAGAAAAAGAAAAGGAAAAAAAAAGTGGAATAAATAAATTACCACCCAACTGTTTCACCGATAATAGGTTCAGAACTGCATTTATTTCCTTCTTCCTAATTGTTTTTATGCCTTTGTCATCTTGCAGATTATATTTTTAGTAACAAACAATCCAAAGTGGCCGATTGCGTTTCTGCTCTGATCTCACCACCAAGTAGTTCTGGCTAATCGCATGAGATATTAACCATCTTATTTGTCACTACTGCTCTCTGTCTCCCTTTCTGGCGCCCCGCTTCTTTAAAAATGGCTGAACAAAAACTGGTTAAATTTTAATTGACACTCCTGGTGAAAATTATAGCATTTAAGTCTGTAAAAGAAAATCTTTTGTGTTTTTTTTGTTAGTATGCGGGCTATGCGGGGGAGACAGGTATTGCGGCGGAGAGGCGGCGGTGCTGTGTTCCTCTGAGGAGCAGCAACGTATCTTCAGGCCCATTGTTTGACCTTGAAGTGTTTCTTGTTGGATACTCAGTAGCTAGGTTAGCCCTGTTATAGTAGCCGGAGCACTTTTTTTAAAAAAAATCTCGAGCTCCATTGTTCTGTTAGAGGCGACTGGAGCTGTGCAACCGGGAGACAGAGCCAAAAGAACTCCGACGTGCCATTGTTGCCCTGCACGGCCTCGCAACGGGGGTTTTTGTCTCTCCGTTGATTCTTCGTCTGTCTCTCTCTCCTTCCTCTTCTTCTTCTTCTTCTCTCTGTCTCCTTAGTGCCGTTGCTTCTGTGTTACTCTCTCCTTGTCTCCTTCTCTTCTGCGGACCACTCCGCCACCAAAACTTGTTAAAAGGTCCGCATTTGGATAATATATTTATTTCTATATTTTTTAAAAATACGTAATTCTAAAACGTATTATTACGTATAAGAGGTGAGAGAAAAGCATGGCCTCTTCTGTCTTCAGGGTTTAGACCTTTTTCTCTTTGATTTCCAGCCGCCTAGCTCACATTTCGATGCGGAACATGAATTTGTAATTATTAAAAAAACACCTTCATATGATTTGTTTTCACTGACACAGTTGGCCTGAGTGTTTGTTAAATATTTAGTTAAGCTCCAGGCCGCGTGAATATGACACCTCATAGGAGGAATAAAGTCTGCTGTGATGCTCAGTAGTCTAATAAAATATGCCCGTGCTGCGCGCCTTCAACATCGAATATTTCCAATTGCTGGAAACAGATACACTGAAATATAAGACAGGACAATATAAGGAATTCCCCTTGTTCTGCCGACTAACGGCCAACTGAGAAAGAGATGACAGTGAGGAATAACGAAGAAAGAGTCTGTGGCGTGCAGTCATTTTTTAAAACGAACATAGTCGGTGACAATCATCTTTTATCGGTCTCTCTCTCTGTCCGCCACAGGCCTACCCCTGCTTCCACCTTACACTTTGTAGCACACACACAACTCACTGCCTCCCAATGAAAAGGCTGAAAGGTGAGCACAAGTGCTCCCATTGAATTTTATCTTCATTCTTTTTAACTTAAACAGAGTCCTGCATCGAACAGCACTCCTGCATGCATGCACAGGTCCGGATGGGTCCCACGAACGAGAGAGAGAGAGGCGCGCGGATACCCCCCCCCCCCCCTCCCGCCCGCCCCACCACCACTGCCCCCACCTCACACCCCCAGCCCCGACCAACGCGTCACGTGATTCATTAAATAATTAATGCAGAGGTTGCAGAATAGATATGTATTCGTCAGGAATATAACGGTAAGACATGGTGCTGCTCCAGTGTGTGTGTGTCTGACGTGGAAAATTCAACTGTCCTTTCAAAAAAAAAAAAAAGATACAAGCCCCCCTATAGCAGCGGAGAGAGGGGGAGAGAGAGAGAGAGAGAAAAAAAAGGAGAGAGAGAGGTAGAGGGGGGGAGAAGAGGAGACACTGAGAAACGCCAACAGAGAGAGAGAGAGGAAGAGAAAAGAGAGAAGGAGGCTGCAATAAAACAAATTTGGACGGGTGTGCGTCTTGCGGGTCGTTGTGGACACCGTGAGTATTGCGGAAGGAAGGGAACTGCATGGGGGGAAACCACACTTCTTCTTCCTCATCTTCTACGCCGCTGCGCCGCCTTCGCCCGCATCCCTCTCACTGAATCATAGGCTATTTTAACATCGTGGTAAATATGCCCAAAAAATACCCATCTTTTCGCCGTGTTTTCTCATCGTGCATGTTGCTGTCGTGTTGTTTACACATCACCCCCCACCCATCATCATCAGCCATTGTTTATAGGTTGAAGCGGTGCAGCCGCGCAGCCTGCAAACCGGAGAGAGAGAGAAAGAGAGAGAGAGAGAGAGAAGAGAGAGGGGGAGAGAGCAATGCAATGTTAGCCGATGGCTGTTTATATTTTAAGAAGCACTTGGATATTCTTCTCCATCTTTCTCCCATCACCTCCTGTCTGCCTCTACATCTCTCTCTATCTGCCTGACTCTCTGTCCATCTCTCTCCCTCTCTCTCTCTCCCTCTCTCTCTCTCTCTCTCTTCTTTTTTTTCCCATCCAGCTACTTCTCTTGATTTATAGTGAGGCAGGGTGTCAGCGTGCGGCCGCGGCTGCCATTGTGTGTTTGTGAGGGAGTGCTGTTGTTTATGGTGCTGCCCACGATAAATCATGTTTCCCCTCTGCTTGTGGGGAGACGGTGGCGAAAAAATGACGGTCGATGGACCGATGATACACCGGAACGAGGAAGCAGAAGGAGAGGAGGAAGAGATGTCGCCACGGCCGCCACGGGCTCTTCTTTCTGTTCCGGCTCTGTTTTCACTGCCCTGCTCTCTTTCCCCTCCTTCTCTAAATCTGCCTGCCTTTTCCTCCATGCCCTCACACACACACCTCCGCCTTTTACACTTGATTATTACTAGGGGTGTTTCTTTTTTTTTTTCTTGCTCAGTATGACAGTGGCTGGCTTGTAGCTCCGGGTCTTGAATTACTGCGGCGACCAATTAACTGGAGATTTGTTTAAATTTGGCACACCGGGCACGCCTCGGCCGCCATGAAATCTCATAAAAAGGACCTGCCGGCCAGGAAAATCTCATCCATCTAGCCAGGAGGTGTGAGTGATTCCAAGTAGCTCAGTCATGGGAGCCAGGCTGAAGATCTAAATGACGCCGGTTCGAGTCCATGGCTTCTGCAAGCACAATGAGTCCATAGGCCCCTGGTTTAAAGTGAAATGCAATCACAAAACTGTTTTCTGCATTGACGGAAACTATCCAATGAGATTCAACTTGGCGTTGGAATTTGAACCGGCTTTATGCCAGCAATACTACCTGCTTCTTGTTGTAGCCTAGTGAAAATCATCCACGTTATGATTCATCTGCTGCTGCTTATTTTATTAAGATGAAACGTCACAGGGCTAGAGGTGCTTGTATAGTGTCTCGTTAACTTTGTGCGTAAAAGCAGACTGTACACCGGCCCTGAGTTCATTTTTTAGAAGTAGTTTTTTTTTTTTCTCCATCTCTTTCCATGCATTTTTTTCAATGTGTTTTCTTTGGATGTCTGCTGGAATGGAACTGGGCGCCATTATTCATGTCAGCACTCAGTGTTTCTGCCTTTGCTCAAATCCTTCACCGTGAATCAGACCTTCTTCTTTTCTTTAAATGTGGCGAGGAAAATAAGATGCAGAGATGGGAGCATGTTCCTCCTTTTTTTTTTAACCCCATGTTTGTAATTCACATGTATCTCATATCAAATTCGGTTTCATTTCTAATATACACTCTTCCCTTTGCTACGGAAAATCAAAGAAACATTGTGAAATGGTTTGTGGTACCATTTTTTTTTTTAGCATTTCCCATTGCAAGGAGCAAGTGGGGTGTGGGATGGAGTAAACGTAATTTCATCGGCTAACCTCATAACTCACTATAGTAAGTGACGCTTGTGTGGTAGTGTGTTGTTGTTTTGGTGTGAAGCCAGCTGGTAATTTATGCAAAGTGCAATAAGAACAGAGACCGTGAACGCAGCATCAGATGGCTTTATTATGTGCATATAACATTAGTTTGCAAGATACTTTTTTAATAGACATTGCATTATTTATTATTATCATTAGTAGTAGTAGTAGTAGTAGTAGTAGTAATAATAATAATAATAATAAATTAGTATTAAAGATTTATTGACAGATATCGGGATGAATAAATGCATGAATGGATGGATGCATGACTGGATGGATGGATGGATGGAAGGAAAGAAGGATGGATGGATGGATGGATGGATGGATGGATGGATGGATATGCACCCGGAATCAGTTTACAATTACATTTCAAAGGCTGGACTCTTCCGCATCCTCTCTCCTCCCTCTCTCGGTCCCCCCCCCCGCCCCCCCTCTCCCCCCCACTTGGCCATCACTACCAGTGTAAACCTTAGTGTAACCAAATTAGAGCGGCTCCGCGGCTTCCCATCACATAATAATGGCAGTAGCAGCAAGAGGCAGCGCTTTTCAAAATGTGTATTCCTGCTGTCCGCCGCCGTGTCAAAAACAATATCCCGCCTCATTTCTGTGGACGGAGAAAGAGACGGAGAGAGAGAGAGAGGGAGAGAGAGAGAAGGAGAGAGAGAGAAAGTGGGGGAGTGACATGATTTCTTTCCCCCTTTTTTCATATATATTTATATATTTCGCTGGGTATCTCGACCTCATATCTGATTTGGGTGACAGTGTAGCGTTGAAAATCTATTTCCAAAGCAGCAGCCAGGCCGCCTGCTGTTTGCAGGCTGTGAGCATGGCCATGGAGAGAGGGAGAAGTTTAGAGGGAAGCTAACTTTACTTTCAAAAATTAGTCCGATCATAAGTGCCTGAAACTGTTGCATTAAAATGCTCCTAAGTCACACAGTGAAGGGAACACGACAGCAGAAGCGTTTGGTTTATCTTATCTTATCCCAGGCATGTGTCCACTGTTAAGTGTGTTTTGTCTGGCAAGATAGTTCCACATCAAACCCAGCAGAAATAGTTCAAATATTTGAAACGGTGTTGAGAAATGATATCACTCCCTGTCTGACATCCATTATGGCTGCTGCTGCTGCTGCTGCTGCTGCTATCCAAGCTGCAGTAGGGGGATTTCATCTCCTGCGAGGCCTCGCTGCATTCACAACTCTCTCTATTCACGCGTCACCAAATACTATTCTGTCCCCGCTGCTGCAGACCTTATTCATATTCCAGATGTTAAAAGGCATGTTTGTTAATCCTACTATGGAAAACACAGAGAAATTGCGAGTAAATGTTTTACTTTGCTGCGTCTTCAAAGAATCCGTAGGCTATTGTGCCACCACATACATTTGAGGCAGAAATTAATGTTTACACCGAAACCTGCGGCAGGACAATGGCAGAATCAGCTCATTGTCATATCAGGGGAATAAAGAACGCAGCAGAACATGATACTGAGCTGAAATAAGACGGATTGCTTTTATATGACTCTTAGTTCAGTATAAACATATAGCGTAGCATTCCATGAAAGCAGGAGCGGAATCATTGAATGGACATTTGTATGAACATTTCAGTGAAAAGCTGCATAGTTTATTTAAGGAAGTGGTTCTTCCTTTTCATTAGATGGCACTTTTTTTTTTTTTTTTTACCATGAATACTCAAAAAAAAAACAAAAAAACAACAACTTTTGTGACCCAGAGTTCTAATCTAAAATGCATTAGCAAAAGAAGCAAAGAATGCAGATCAGCATGGTGTGTGTGTGTGTGTGTGTGTGAGAGAGAGAGAGAGAGAGAGAGAGAGAGAGAGAGAGAGAGAGAGAGAGAGAGAGAGAGTCTTTAGTCCAAATGTATTGTTTGTTACTGATTTACCGGGCAGTAACAGCTCAGGGGGAAGCTTGGTTTAACGGAGATGCAGCAGTAGCTCATGGTGCGTCTCCTACAGTGACTGAAACGCCAAACAGCTGAGACTGATACACACACACAAACACAAAAGGGTTTGAATCCACCGTAATTGGAGCAATAACATTTTAGTGTTTATTGTCAAGGTCGCTGTAGACCCACGCGTCTGACAGACACCCGTGAAAGCAAGCAGGCACGCGGACAAGACTTCACACAAGGCGAATCTTCCCACACACTACCAGGGCTGGCAGCCATATTGTCTTCTCCACTGTTCTTTCTCCACGCAAAAAAAAAAAATATTGTCAATGCGCCCTGTTATATTCCTGGTTAACGACGAAAAAAATGTCTTAATTTTTTTTCTTAAAAGCGACTTTTTATATTATAATACCGCCTCTAATTCAGCATAACCCAAAGCCTGAAACACAACCCACTATTTAGATAATAATCAAGACTTAGATCCCTATAAATGTCGCTCAATCTAAAACGGTTTCTTCAAAATAGACCAAAAATACAGATGAAATCACCTTAAACATGAGCATGCAACACATAACACAGGACACGTTTTTAACATACAGATTCAGGGTGAGCGGAGCAGCCCTCGTGCGTTTGTTTTACAGCTTTAAATTTAAATGTTTAAGCATGTAAACCCATTCCTGTGTTAATTCACTATATTAGTGTGAGGCAGCAGTCATTTTAATGTACAGAAATATTTTCTGTTGTGTTCATCATTAAAATGCATAATGTGTGGACTGTTTACCTGCAAATATCCCACCTACACAGAAGAACCACCGTAAAAAATACAATTAGAAAAAAAAAAGCATTTAAACAATGAAAAATAAATCTAACGAAGGGATTCTGACTCTGGATTTTAACGGCAGAAAAAAATGTATTCCATATCCATAGATCGGTGCTTAACCATGCCTCAGCTATAAAACACCGCGGAGTAGTTTAACATTAAGGTTTGGGCATATAATAATTGCTCGGAGCCAAAGACGGTTTAATTTGAAGTGAAGTGAAAAGGCAAAAACCACGGAAGCAATGAAAGCAGTTCGGTTTAAAAACGGCAATGGAGCAGGGATTCTTTTCAAACAGCCAAACATAAATCAGAGCGCCGCTCGGCCTCATAAATCTGCAGCCGCTGAACGTTAACGAGCGAAAGATTTAAGCGTGGGGAAAATAATGTTAACAAAACATGTTAACATGTGTTTAAATCAGCTCTAACGAGGGGGGTTCTTTTAGGTACCTAATGCAGTTTTTGACTAAAATAAAAACAAATAAAAATATAGAACAAAATAAGGTATTATTATTATTATTATTATTATTGAAACTATTGCTTTATCTCTTACAGGGCGCAGTTATCCAGTCTCGTGCTCCATGCATGCGCCAGGTACTTCCCGGGTTCTTCTTCGCGCGGAGATGATTACCCGTTCGGAAATAAATCAATAAGAAGCCTCGTGCTAATTTATAATCGTCTGCGCGAGGGCAGTGATTCAAAGCGCGTGAAAAATGAGCGACTGAAACCGTATCCAGAGCCCGCGAGCTGCACTTTTTTTTTCTTCAACCGGGCCGGAGAGCAGCATGCACGAGAGCGATAAGATAGACCAAGTTGCTGAGCCGGAAATGTTTCCATGAGGAGCCGCTCTCTTTCTTTTATCAACTAAAAATAACGCTTTGCTCTTGTGTAATTGAACTTCTCTCTCTCTTTCGTCGCCCTCTTCCTTGCTTTATCTTTCTCACTCTCTTAGTGTGTGTGTGTGTGTGTGTGTGTGTGTGTGTGTGTGTGTGTGTGTGTGTGTGTGTAGCAGTAAAGGCATGTCTATACGCGTGGGAAGATAACACAAATACGCACAAAGAGGTAGAGAGAGAGGGAGAGTCCAGCAAAGCCAAGTGTATAGGTTTGAGATTAATTAAATTTGTACATTTAACAATAAATTATTTCAGTACCGCCAGCAGGCGAGCGCACAAAAATCCTCAGAAATAAAGAATTAGCCTACAATCCAGTAACATGTCCAGGATGTCTAGAAATGTCCCTAAAATCCGTCCATGACAGTCTGAAAAGATAGGCTACAGACCACATCCACATCAGTTGGCTATTATTCATTCTTATTGTGTCGTAATAGGCTACTGTGCTTCCTGTGAATGTGCAATTGTCAAATATTTACACAATTGCCGTGACATCTGTGTTCGATTAAGTTTTGGTAGCCATGGGGAAGATGTGACCGTTCAATTTCATATCCAAATTATTTTGTTTTTTAGGCGTATTGCTATTTTTAGGTCGATTTCCTGCATCTCATACAGTCTAAGAAATTTCGCTGAAACCACTTTTGCTAAATTTGATTTCGTTTAGGCCAGTCTAGGGTTTTGTCTTTGACTATTTTAGCACATAGCCTACCGTATGAATAATGGACAATGTATGGTTTTGAATGTAATTTACCAAAATCTGATAGGCCTGTAGGGCAGATTCTACCACTGAATGTGTAAACAAGCCGAACAGCGGAAACAGTTCCCTGTGTGGACGCGCAGGTCAAATCACAGCGGAATTTCTGCTCTTCCTCCCCTCTCTCAATCTCCTTCTCCTTCTTCCTCTCCTCTGATCGCTCTCAGTTTGACGCCATGTAATAACCAACATCTGGCCCGCGCGCAAGCAGGACAGACAGGCAGGTCACGCTGAACCTAGCTAACCCCCTGGCGCACCTCAACCAGACTCCCCGATTGGACAGGAACAAGAACCAGAACCCCCCTCCCCCTCCCCGACTCCCTAGGTTCTCGCGGCCTGTGTAGCTGTCAGTCCGCAGCCCGGTTCAGGAACAGTTCACGGTGTCAATCCGCCTACCCCTACGACTAAAGCAAGGAATACCAACCAAGCTAGTCAGAGATCCGAGCGGGGAGAAACACTGCAGACAAGGAAGAGAGGAAGCAGGTTCATGTGAATGTGATAGTCTTCAGTGTTCCGCTGACAATCAATGAAGCAATGAATGGCAAGTTTGACTTTCTGAGAGACAAATCTACAGAATGTTGATCCACAAGGGTTACAGGTCAGCGAGGTGCGCTAACGGCTACTAGTTAGCAAAGCAATAACAAAACAACATCAGCGTGTGTTTGAATCACTGACCAAAAGATACCAGGCGTCAGGGGAGAAGGAAGAACGTCAAGAGACAGGAGGACACAGAAGGACTTTGCTCCTATTTTTTTGGTGTATTGAGAAGAAGATAAAGAAGAAGAGGGGAGAAAGAGGTAGAGAAGGATAGAGACAGAAGAGGAGAGCCCAGGGAATACGGCGTCACACTCAGGCCAGAAAAGCTCTGACAGAAGAAACCGTTTTCTTTTGGAGGCTCGCTCAGCCTACTGCAGGCCGACCGGAGCTTGCGCCGTACCCAATGGGAAGATAAGGCTACCCGGTGGGTAGATAAGGCTTCAGGAAAAGAAAAGCGCGAGCCCTGGCCGTAGTGCTGGCCAGGCACGCACCGACCCGCTATACGGGGAATTTTGCAGCACAGGCGGAGGGGGGGTGAGCGCGCGCACGCGGTGTGCTTTTTAGGGTAAAGTAGCACAGCGAGCCCCAGACTGAGCAGTCCCCGTCAGCCTGTGTGCTGTAGGTAGGCACTGATTGTTGTAGATTTATGGCGGAGCCGCTCAAGATTTATGGCTTTTCCCAAACCGGGCATGCAAACGCTTGGCATCTCCTTTACGTTATGTTGTAGTGGCGCTGGAATGGATACAGCGGTATTATAACAATTGGCAACAGTACGGCTTAAACGCCGTTTTTGATTGACTTAAATGCATTTCCATGTGTTATTTAGTACCATTTTGGACCCGAACACACGATAGAAAAAAGCCAAACTGTCGGACCGCCAGCGCGTAATTACGCACTCGCAATCACTGAAGAAAATACGTCCAAGGTTTTCCAAGAAGGGATTCTGTGGTCTTCTTTACTCCAACCGGTGTGTCCGTCCGTGTCCTAAACATACTGCATCCGGGGGAAAAAACAGAACACCAGGAGGAGATCCAGGAGGTGAGACACGCCGAGAAAGAGCAGGTAAGGTCTGCTGGGATGCTTCTTGCTCAGTGTCCCGGTGTGTGTTCCCGAGGCGTCCCCATCCCACGCGCTCCGCCGCTCGACATGTCATTAATTATCTGTTGTGTGACCGTGGTCTCTCTCGAACTGGCAGAGGCATCCGCGGGGTGTGCCCGCGTGCAAGCTCTGTTGCTTGCCAAAAACTTTTTCCCCTTTGTGTGTGTTTGTGTGTGTGTGTGTGTGTGTGTGTGTGTGTGTGGTGTGTGTGTGGTGTGTGTGTAGACACTGCAGACAGATGCCTCAGAATAGGTAGGACGCCTCGCCAAACTACCTCTGTCTCTCCTCTCGTCTCCGTCATTTCAAAAGAAGTTTACTTGCAGCGGTTTGGACAGAGATAGGTGTGGATCTCTGGTACGTGTGTGTGTGCCCATGACACAGAGAGAATGAGTCGTAGTTGAATAGGGCCCTGACGGCTAGGTGTAAAGAAAGAAGATGCATGTTAGCTACGCTGTGATTTATGATAGTGTGAAAAGATTGCTTACTCAAGAAGCCGCACCCCCATCTCTTTCTCTCTCCTTGTCTCCTTCCCTCTCTCTTATCCACAAATCCTCATGTTCTTCCCTGCACCCCCAACACACAACAAATCCACAAACGGTCCTACAATAACAGAATGTTCCTTTGACCACATCCCAAGAAGAACTCACACAATGGTTATAAATACATGTGTAATTGCAACTAGTTCAATTTGAATTATTACCAACAAAGTTTATTCCATAGTGACCCAATCAACCCACATTCTGTCTAATCTGCTGGGTTTCTCATTGTTATACCAGCCACTCAGGGAGATCTGAAGAATATGAAACCACAATAAGCAAAAGAGAAATGCAATCCAATTATTCATAGACTGAATGGAAGAATTTATGTCCATAACTGTACAAAATATATGTGTACTAGATATAATTTTGCCAACCAGCCAGCAGATCTTAATTCTCTTGATCCCTTTGTTGTGAGGGGAAAAGATTTCTGTAAATTACTTCATTCATTTGTTTCATCTTTATATTGTTGATTGAATCTGAATCAGATTATATGGGCTATATATTACTCCCTTTTCCAAATATCATATACCATCACTTCTGTTTAGCAGTGAGCATTACAGAGAAACAGCATCTACTAACAAAACATGAGCAACTATTATGGGCTTTTGGACATTTTTAGTAGCATAAAAGTCAAATAAGTGCCAGAAGTGCAGAGGAGTCACAATGACTGAGCAGGACCACAAAGAAAGATAAGTTGTACCCAAATATAATTTAATGTTGTTTACTATCAACAAGTCTTATATCTGACCAATGTTTTATTTAACCAAATTCCTCAAATTTCCATGGAAATGTTGATTAAATTGCAGCAATATATGAGAAAAAAGCAGGTGTATGGGCTGATATAGTATCTCTCATAATGTAGATTAGTTTTTATCAATCTGTGCGACAAAAAAAGTGATTTTCTTTAAACCTCACATCGCCCCTCAAATACAGTATTGTATATGTGGTATGTTTTGACCTTAAGTCCCACAAGATCTGACATCCTGGAGGAGGAGACATAAGATATAGTCATAAAATAAAAGTACTTGTGTAGGTGTATTTTTTACACCTCATGAAATGTACGTTTACACACAGGTTTCTAAATCCCCACATCTCACAAAATACTGAAGACATGACCTCTGTGTCTCCAATAGACACTTCCGTCCTGTCACCAAGCCCGGTTTGACCAAATTGGTTTACTCCTAGCCACATTTATATGCTTGGCTTAGGATGGGACAACCCAGTGACATTCAGTGGTTTTTTCCATTATACGGCAGCTAAACTCTTAAGCTAAGACATCATTTAAAACTCTATATCATATATTCTGTCTTCTCATGGCTATCTGAATAAATAGAATAACCCTAATCTGTCACAGGATTATTACAAGGACAATATATGAGGATATTTCTCTTACACAAAATTAACTTTGTTTTTTCTTTTTTCTTGTGAAATGCTATGTAATCACTCTTTGTTTGAACTGTTCACCAGTCATGTACACTAAGCCCATTATCTGTGAATAGAGGTCTTGAGTTGCCATTCCTTCATTTTAGGAGATCACAAGACAAAAAAGTTGGGAACAACTGCTCTTTACGTACGTCATCTCCAGTAATAGCTGGACAGCCTGCTTAACCTTGGCGGTTTTTGCTCACTTCCGGGTACGGAGACTTTAAACTCATGAAAAACCCACAGCAACTCCAACATGGTCGTGATTTAATTGATTTTTTCATACATCACTGACAAACTATGGGCAAAACACCAATCAGAGTAAAATAGTGGGTGCAAGCACGCCGAATACTGTCGCAGTGTATAAAGCCTGACAGGTCTGGCCCAGATCCATACAGCTGCTTTCTCCTGCTGTAACAGGCTTAATAGCAGGCCTGTCTGCTGCTGGGCCAAGTGGCCTGATTATATTACAATCACTGGCTTCTTTTTCTGATCCATGTGTCATAAGAGGAGCATGTTGTTAGGAAATGGATACAGCCCTGTTGTATCGGTGCAGGTTGTTCAACACTCAGCGTAATGAGGCCTCAAAGCAATGTAATCACAACTTAGGAAAATCCATTTTTAGGGTATTGCCAAACCACAAATGACTACAGATACATGTCACTGAGTGCTAGTGTCCCTGCTAGACTGACACTGCACTGCAGGAAATGATCTTTTTTAACCAAAATGCAGCCACAGTGACTGTTCATCCTTAATTCCAACATCCATCTTTGGTCAGACGACTGGATACACAATGAGAAAATGCCTTCTCAGTCAATGGACAAAGTGGCTTCCAATCCAGAGGACAGCCAAAATTGTAGAACCACCACGCTCTAATCCTCAGGAATATACACACAATGATACTGTGCATGAGACTGCAGCGCATCCAACATGATTAACCTGCGACTATTCTAAATACAGTCTGAGTGTTTCCCTCTCAAGGCCTTTTTTTTTTCCCCACACAGTCTTGGACCACCTATCCAGTCAATAGAATATACAGAAAGTGGCCTGCAGTATTTCAACACATGGTGACATTTGTTGTGATGAGCACTCCTCGGAGAGCAGTGTGGCACAGTTACAGTCATATTATTCAACCACAACCATTCATTGTATTGAACCTTCAAATCACCACCAATTTTTCAGTACTCCCCAACTTCAACCAACATCATCATCACCACCATCATCATCATCATCATCAGTTCGTCAGCTTTTATTTTAACATTGGTGTTCAGCCAGAAAAGCGACCTGCCCTCTACAAACCTTTCCATTCATGACTACTATCTATATCCCCCCACCCCCTCTCCCCAACACACACACACACACACACACACACACACACACACACACATACAAGCAGTCACATCCATCCCCGTTCTACCATCCCTGACAGACTTGGTGAGCTTGGCACTTTTCATGGCCCAGGAGTAGAAAGGGCAATTTGACCCTCACACCCTACCTCCCTCTTAACCCCCAAACACACTCATTCTCTCTCTCTCTCTCTCTCTCTCTCTCTCTCTCTCTCTCTCTCTGTCCTGGTGTCAGGGCTTTCTTTGAGTTTGAGGTTAAAGATTAGCATCTCTGATAAAGATTAACTCTCTGTCAAAGGAAGGCGCTGATGGCATGAGTTTCTGGCGCAGGACTGTTGGTGACACAGGGGTGAACACTTCAGGGCGAACCGCCTGCGGCAAGAGAGGAGGTTAGAAACTGGGGTAAAATGTTGGCTGACACATGCTGCAACATGGTTAAATGCTGGGTCTTTTTTTGAGTTAAAGTAAGGGGATGTTGTTTTGTTAGGTGATAAACAGATAGCCCTCTTCCCCCCCCCTAACCCCTTACCCTTCCCCCTATAGTTGATGATCTGTTGAAGTCTAACTCCAACTCTCATTATTGTTAAATTTGTACATGATCCCTGCGAAACTCATCCACACTCTGTTACCATGAATTGGAAACACACTTCGTTTTTTTTTTGAGCAGAGGGTTCAAATAGGTCTTTTGTACGCAGGATGAGCGTAATGCCTCAGTTATGTGTCTCGAGCCAGGAGCAACAGACTTCATAAGTAGAAGAGTTGTTCATATTTCACGAGCCTGAATGAAAAAAGAAAAGAAAAAAATACTAAGGGGATGCAAATCATAACATCAGAAGAGGCCTTTCCTGCTAACATGCACCCTGGTGTACAACACATGTAAAACCGTTAGATGTTACTGAGGGATGGCAGGCTTCGCAGTCTTTCAGAAACATGCTTTGTACACACCCATGGAAGTTATGTAATTTTAGTCTGGTTGTGAAATGAACAGCTTCAAATGTGTACTCACAGGGACAGCCAGCTCAGTGTTCACCATGAATGCATGATGGTTCATTCTACAAACTTTTCTCAACATTAAGAAATAAAAGCATCAATCTCACACAACCGGCCACGTCAACATTCTCTAAATACTAAACTAAAGTTACTAAGTTGCTAGTACTTTCTTTCTTTTTTTCTGAGGTTGATTATAGCTTTAGGTTCATTGCTGTTCTATTGACTTGATTAGAATTGTTCTGAGTATGGGAGACAGTGAGTGGGCAACAAACTAAACTCCCTTTGGCCTCTCTGAAACCCACAGTTTAATTAAACAGACTGGGAGCAAAAGGACAAGACAGATGTCTCTCTCAGTTTCTTTCTATAGCGCATATGCCCCTCTGAAAAACAGTGTTGAAACCTATGTGTCATCCGCCCGGAGTAGGAGGGGAGGAGATGAAATGTGCTGCAGTGCTAGGTTTGTCGTCGCTTGCCCATTTGGTGTGTGTGTGTCTGTGGTGTTGGTGATGATGCTGCATGGCCGTTCAACCTCATTACACTTCAAGGAAATCTTCAAATGGACTTGATGAAAAGTGTCTCTTTGGGTAAAAAAAAAAAAGTATAGATATTGACTGATCTTTGGGGAGGTTGATGCTGATGACACCGGGAGCTCTGGTGGCCCAAAAAGGTCAAAAGTCACAGATGGACACTGAATTATGCAAAGGTGAAGGGAAGACAGGTATTGTATTTGTTGTTTTTTTTGTCTTTTGGATAAAATGTATGAAACTGTGAGCAGTGAAAAGAGCTGTTGAGATACATTCATATGAAACTCAAAGCATGTGTGCTATTTGGACACAAGTAGGTTTTCAAAATGTCAGCATGTGGGTTTTATAATTAGTGTTTATGCTTGTGAATTGTTTGTTTGTTTGCTGAGTTTTTGTTTGTCAGGCTACTTTGTTTACAAAGTATAAACACCTGCATTTGTGAGCCAAGACATGTCAAAAAAAAAAAAAAAAATACACTGCAGGTTATTCACAAGTTTTTGATGTGATTGCCATTGAAGTGAGGCCAAAACAGGGAGTTCAGCTTCTGGAGGGAAAAAACAAACAGAGTGATAAATCCTCCAAACGAAATGAAATTCTAACCACAGAAATCGCTTGGAAAGAATGTTAATGGCCAGAAAGCCCAATGATGTTGCAGTAAATGACGTCAAATCTAGAAATGGGATACACATGAGAGGAGGTGTTCAACAGATAGGTTGTTTGAGGCCACCATACTTTCAAGTTGTTTTTTGCTTGAATTCTGGAGGTTTACCCCCCCACCCCATCCCCTCCCCCCACCCTCAAGAAAAAAAAAAAGTCACTGGTGGACCCATGACACCATTCATTTCCAAACAAGATGTTCCAACCATGTTGAAGTGATTGCATTGCAATTAGAGAGCAGACAGTTTGAGCTCTGACAGTTGGGTGTTGTAAACACTGTTGTATACTCCACTAAAACAAACAATGCAGTCACACAGACACATCAACCAACAATGTTCCAGTCAACAACCATGTTTAATCATTATTAATAATCACAGAAACAACCAAAACGACCTGTAACAAACAATAATGTGTAAAACTTGTTTCTCAACATCTCACAGTTGTCATTGGGCTGGAGGAGTGTAGCGCTTACTCGAATGGCCTGTGGTTTTGTTTTTGTCTGTGCTGTTAGCATCCAGCTACAGTTCTACATGAACAACAAACAGAAAGCAAAATATATTTCAAACGAAAGTTAAAGTACTCATTTCCTGTAAATCTTCTCTAAATTGAAAGGTTATAGGTTTTTGGATTAAAACATAAAACTACACATGATGGAACTGAGATTCTGGAGCACTTTGTGAGTGGGCTGAGCATTTAAGTGCTGAGCTATTGCTCCTCCAGGGCAAAGGTCACTCTTGGAGAGCTGTGCTCCAATATGTCACTGTGTGAGTGCTTCAGTGAGGGCTTCCATGTTACCACATAGTACTTTTTCTTTTAAAATGAGTAAAGTCACAGTGCTGTTACTAATACTAGCACTCATGTAATTGTGGTGTAGTTTTCTGTTTTGTGTCACATTTTGATTGGCTGTATGTTTAAAAAAAAAAGAGCTATAAGGCTAAAAAAGCAGTAGCTTATGGAATATGTTTATATAAAAAAAACTTAAAGGAGAACCTTAAAAAAAACACCTCAGCTGCTTATTTGTATCATTTTGTGCACATCATTTCTGATAAACATAGTGAGTATGTGGTATGTGTTATGCTGTTATGAAATGGTGAAATGGAGCTGTGTGTGTGTGTGTGTGTGTGGGCAGAGGCAAGCCGGTGACGGCACCAGACCAGGCAGAGATAAGAGCAGAGAGTAGTGATAAAGTTTGTTCACATCATGTGAGACTTTGAAATGAAGCTGCAGCAGTAAGCAGAAACATCAGTCAACTGTGAAAACATTTGAAGTAAGATGCAGAGAGGCATCAAAAGCAAAAGCGCTCTTTAGAACAATTTTCATTTTTACTGTTTTATCTTAAAACCTGAAATTAACCTACAAAAAAAACACACCGCATCAGATTAGTTAAGTGAATATATATATTTTTATATATGTATAAATGTAAACACTCAAGTATTAGTGTCACAAATGTCTTTATTTAAAGAAATGTACTTTGATCTACTCTCTCCCACGAGCCTGAACCCGCTGTTCACTCACTTCATATGCATTCTGTTCAAATATGCACCAGAACCTTTATTGCTTCCAGGTAGCAGCGTCACTGTTGTTTCTGTTACTGCTGCAGCTCTTTGGTTAATTTCTAACTTTCACTTCATCCAACCTGAGGAAAACACACCATCTACTTTGTTTCGTTTGGATCCTGCAGCCCCCGATTTCATGTGAATTCCCCCCTCTCTCTCCCTCTCCCTCAGCCTCCTCTTCCACTCAAAATTTGGCTCATCAGCTGTTCTGGAGCTATGGAGGCGGCCTCCTCCCTTTGTCTCGGCCTATAGGCTAGCTGGCTAAGCTAGTCGGCCCCTGCATCACTTTCTGGGCAACTTTAGACTAGTCCACTCCTGCTCCGTGGCTCCAAATTTCCGACTTACCCGCGGGGCTGAGGGGGGACACAGGGAGGAAACCCCGGCTGGTGCTGCGATGGGGATGGACGGCAGCCAGAGCTGTGCGTGAGTGCATGGACGGAAACAATAAATAACTTTATAGCAGTGGTAGGAGTTGTAGTGGTGTTGATGGTGGTGTATGTAGGCTGGTACGAGGAGGTCGGGGGATCCTTGCTTTTGATTTATGTGTTTGGGGGAAGCTGTCAGGAGCAGAAACAGAAGCAGAGCGGGCCAGCGATTTTATTCCAGCACTTTAATAATAACAGCCACTATGCAACAACACGGACAGCGCTTTTCATCTTGCGGTTGTGGATGCTATTACACAATTATACAACTCACCTATACGCAGTGTTTACTACCACGGCAGTGGATGGATGTGTATCTGCCGCTGAGTGTCTGTCTGGCCGGCCGGGATGCGTTCTCTTGCTCTGGGTGCTGTTGCTCTTCCCCGAGCACCACATGAGGATAATCGGGCAATTACAGTGACTTTGTCCGGGATGTGTGTTTTCTCTCTGAATGATGCTGAAGTTACTCATGGGCTGACTGTATGCAGAGCCGCTGGGAAACAGCTGTTCACCTTATGTGTCCGTTTCTCCATTTTCGTTTGACTCTCATTTTTCCCATGTCGGGCGTAGCAACATTTATTCAGTTTTCTCTATTTTAAAGTTATTCATGTGAATCTTTGTGATGTGTTCGATATTACTGCAAATACTTTTTTTGTTTGTTTATTTTAAAAAAAAATGTGCCAACGTTAATGTTTTCATATCAGGCTTTAATAATAGCCTATTCATGATATCACAATTATTGTTCAAATGAATCGGATTCAGGATTTAGATGCACCACAGGCGTCTTGTTCTTTCTTTTATATTTTATATATTGCCTAAATTTTCGTTATTGATGTTTAAGCATCAGTGCACCAATTTATATCTTAACGTTCTCACAGTTATATATTCCAATAAGATCTAATCTAATTAAGGTATAAACAGGAAGCATGCTGCTTATTTTTCACCGTTACTATTTTGTTATTATTCCGCTTGTTTGCAGCGTACAGAAGGCCTGCTCCTTCAGCTCATGATAGCAATATATTTTCACATTCATTTTTAGATAATTTTCCAACATTTTCGATGTTCGTTTTTCCCCGTCTCTCTCTGACACTCTGTTATCTGCACGAGCCCACTGACGGGAAGGAGCGCCATTTTCCCTCGTTAAATGTTAAAGACTTGCCCGACCCCAGATCAGAGATGCCCAGCGTTTTTAAGACGCAGGGAAAACATGGTAAATATAGAAAATAGTATGTATAGTATGATAACCAGAATCAATACCATCTAAGATCACTCCGCCACTCTTCATTCTTCTCTCCGCTCTTATTGCTTTTATTCCGGGATTTCAGCGGGAATAATTTAAGGTCAGCGGTACCTGTCAGCGGTTGCTCCTGTCCCCAGCCTTTCGATCAGACT
This sequence comes from Euthynnus affinis, assembly GCA_029490765.1. Classification (NCBI taxonomy): domain Eukaryota; kingdom Metazoa; phylum Chordata; class Actinopteri; order Scombriformes; family Scombridae; genus Euthynnus; species Euthynnus affinis. The sequence continues at coordinate 25,402,970 of CM055856.1, read as the reverse complement.
ACAAGAGGTCTCTGCTCTGTATCGGATTTTTACCAAGACCTTTTGATTCCATATCTCTCTTTCTTTCTTTTTTCCCCCTCTGTCTCTCCCTCTCTCTCTCTCTCTCTCTCTCCCACTTTCCTCCTCTTCTCCTGCAGTTCTTAGGAGCTTTCTGGAAGCCGTTTCCTTCCATCAAAACACCAGGAAATAAGAGAAAATCTTTCGGTGAGTTATACTGTTTTACTTGAGCCTGTCCCTTGTGATGCTATGCAATGTTGGAATGAGGAATGTGCATCTGCAGTGTAAATCATCGACATGTTATTTGAAGTGTAATCTGTGTAGAATGAGCCCGAAATTCGTTTAAAAACCTCGTAATTGTAGCTACTTAAAGTGATTTCTGTGTTTTTATGCTGCTGGACAAAGCTGAACTCAAGTCCACACTATTCAATCCATTCAAAACAGAAAAAAAGGTTTCTGTTGAAATCACTATTTATTCATTATTTGATAAAACATTTTAAGACGCACCGTAGGTCTAATTATTAATATTATTATTGTTATTATTATTGGAATTTCACAGTTTCCATAACCAGTGCAGACAAAGCGCAGACTTAAAGCTAAGGATGATAAATAATTGTGGATAATATGTTGGAAGCTGTAGCTCATTTTGTTTAATATTTAAATTTAGACAATTTGCTTTATAAAACCTAATTAATTTTCTTCAGCAAAAGGCTGAAAATGTCCAAAGAGGTGTAGCTGAATGCATGAGAAATGTTACGTGCATGTGTGTGTGTGTGTGTGTGTGTGATGTAATATAATGTAATGACACGTGCTAATGTAATATAATCCAGAGGTGTGAAGGGCAGTGTGATGGCCGCGGGTTACAACCGCAGCAGGAAATATAGCATGGTCAGTTCATCATTTGATAAGACAGTTATTAAAAGAGCACTTTGTAACTGCAATAATGACACTAATGGCAACACTAGCAGTAATAATAGTAGCAACAGCAATGGAAGCAGCACTAACAGCAACATAAAATAGCTCACAATCCCAGAAATGCTTTCAAAAAAAAAAAATTCTTCAGACCACAAAAAAGGAGCACACATTCAAATCAAGCAGCCTTCGTTTGAGTTGTGTATTTTAGAAATGGAATTTAATAACGTCTCGGTGTTTAAAGCCAGTCAAACTCTTGAGTAAAATACGATTTCAAATCCCATAGTAAGAGGAAATTCCTTAGTGTCATCCTCAATGGCCTTCATGTCTGAAGTCCTGGGGGAAAATGGAAAAGAGGATTTCCATGGCTCCGCAAGGCACGGAGTTTCAGTTGTGAAACCCAATATCCGTGACTCAATCCGAAACACGGAGCCGTCGATGCGCGTCTGCCATCCAAGGAAAATAAAGAATAACTGCCATCCTTCACAAGCACCGGCGTGCTTTTACAAGTCAGTACATACATGTAATCCGCACTGCTTATTTCTCCACATGCACGTCTCTCCTCACACTGTTGCTAAGTGGGAAAAATGGTAAAGACAACAGTGAGACAGAGACAAAAAAAAAAAAATAGCTGATTAGGTGTTTGGTTAATGAGTAATGAGGGTTTTTTCAGCAGCAGTTAGCAGATCCTTAAGTCCGTATACAAAGCCTGGTTTGAGGAAAAAGTTGCAGACGGACACATTTCAGGCTCCCACCTTCCACCTACACGGAGCTCATCCTCTCATTTCAGCAGCCCACACCGAATGCTATCTGTTTTAAAGTTGGGCTGTTTACACACACACACATACACACGCACACACACACGCTGCCGGGTGCGAGAGAACTCATAAATCTTACGTAGCCATAAACGACAGGGGTAGCGTCCTGAATAATAAAAATAGAGGGAAGTGGGAGAGAGAGCTACAGAGACACACACACACAGAGAGAGAGAGAGAGTGTGTGTGTGTCAGGTGCGCGTGTGTGGTGTTGGGTATGAAAACATTGTAAGACACCTTCATATTTTCATTTCCATTTTGGTCTCACCTTCTCTGTGTCTCTTTCCTTTTGGGTTTTCTTGTCACTCTAGCTTTTTTTTTTTCTTCACCTCTTTCTTCAAATGTTGTTGCACTTTGCTCCTCTCTTCCTCCCTTGTGTGTTAAAGTCAAAACACAGACTCTCTTGTAATGTTTTTATTCTGGACCTGGAAGTGGAGATTTAGAGGTTTTTTTTTGTTTTACTCATGTCTTGATTTGTTGCATTCTTACTGTTGTCTTTACCTTTTTCTGCCAGTCTCCTCCCTTCCACTATGGCCTTCTTTTCTTTTTTTTATTTACTTTCTTTCTGTGTATGAGTAGCAGCAGGGGAAGATGAGGTGTTGAAATCTTAACAATACAGACTACGTGTCTAGTTTCTACAGGGAGACATGGAATGAGCTGCAGGAGGGGCTCTGTAAAAAGAAGGGGGAAAAAAAATCACATTTCCTGGAAATTCAGTGGGGAGAGAGAAAAAGGAAGAGAGCAAGTCTCTCATGTTGCTTTAAAACATCACCATTACCATGATGAATTCACCAGATTGCCACAAACAGGTGAATGATAAGCACGCTGTAGTCTAAATGAAATGAGTAGTAAACATATAATCCTCACTTAACTTTATTGGTTTTGAATAGTGACCTATTTAACATATTTAACACATACTTGTAGCGGCTTTACTATAGTTTCAACTTTATTTACATGTCCAGTAACAGCTTAAACGTGGCTAAAACATGAAGAACGTGAATATCTTAATAAATATTAAGAAGATATTGTTATTTAAACTTTGACATTTCCATCACAAATGTATAGTGAAGTCATTATGAAAGACATAAGCTAAATGTTAAATGATATAACCTTTTTAGTTTGGCTGAAACTGTCTACACATCCATTAAACGTTAATAATAATGTTTTGAGATGAGGACTACAATGCAATACAACTCATGTGATAGTTACTATATTAGCTTACATAATTTCATATTCTACTTTTGTCATGCCTTACATTGTAGGCTCATGGACAACAGATGCAAATTGGTTTGATGTTAGTATTCTACCTCTTATTTTAATTTACACGCCCCCTGACAGATAAATAACATACTAGCTTAAACTACAACAAAAGTTAGCAAGCAAAAATGGCTAACAATTAAACTAATACTAATAGTTTCAGGCTGATATCTCTGTCCTTCATATTAGAATAATTAATTAAGTTCACTCTAGCCCAACAGGAAACAATATCATAGGCAAAAAATAAGCTTGTGGCCTACACACAAGATATCTGTGGCCTAGTAGCCTGTAGCCTAGACCAACTAGAAAAGAAAGAGAATAGTTGAGGGAAAATAAGAGTTCCACAAATTCACTCAGAAATAATGATTTTCTATTAGGTTACATAAAAGTTATACCAAAGTTCACCCAGCGAAAAAAGTCATTTGTAGGTGTATGTTAACATAACTGCCTTACAAAAAGTCAAAAATACAAAAATTTCTAACACTTAATTCTGAAGTAATGGCGACACGTAGAAAAGTAGCCTGTTTGCGCGGTTGTAGGGCTAACGTAACGTAACTGCCTCCCTGTTTGACTTCCAGTCGGTGAAATTAGCATAATTTGTGAGTGACGCTGAGCTGTTTGATGGGAGAATCAACGCGTCCATAAGTCAAGCCCCGTTATTTTCTCCGTTACAACGTGAACGTTGCTGATACCCGCGCTCTTGGTCAACAACATAATGGGGATCTGTAGTAGACTGACACCACCACCACCACCATCACCACCACTACTACTACTACTACTACTACTACCACTGTAGGCTATTGCCGTGTGGAAGAAGGTGGAAGAAGCCTTATAGCTTTCTACAGACCGAAGCGAGGCGGGAGCACAAACCCAAGACGGAGAGGAAGACGCGGGGGGAGAGAGGCAGGAGACCCGCGGAGACAGAGAGAGGGATGGAATAAGGATAAACAACCACCCAAACATGCGATGGGGTGACATTTTGTGGCGGAGCTGTTTCAGAGACTGTCTGTCTCACTGACTGACTGATTGACTAGCTGGTTGGTTGGTTGGCTGCTGTGTGAGCGACAGAGGCTAAAAAAGAAAGAAATTTGAGGCCATTGTTATCAGCCAGCAGCGGTGCAGGCAGCGCTGGTGCTGGGGCGGAGGGTGGAGGGCGGGTGGGGGGTGGGGGGCGCGAGCAGGCAGCAGGCAGGCTCCCGGTAAGCTCGTTCAGCTCGTGTGCTAGCTAGCCTATACCGAGCCCGTCCGTTAATTCTGCCCGTATATCGAGCCCCCCACCGACGCCTTGAGTCTGCCCGGCTCTCTCATCCACCAGCCGTTCATGCCACACGGTGTCCGGTTCACCGCCTCCGCGCAGCCTGGTCTGCCGCTGCTGCCGCCGCCGCTGCAGCCGCTGGCTCCAGGAGGTGTTGTTGTGGTGGTGGTGGTGGTCGCGAGCAGCCGTGCTAGTCTCGAGACAGCACCGGAGAAGCAGCGGGTTTGCGGCGAGAGGAAGAGAGGAGGAGGAGGGGAGGAAACGGGAGAGAAAACGAGCGGATTCGTTGTTTATTTCATTATTTATTATTGTTATTGATTCTGCCTGGTGAGCGTGTGTGAGGACTAATCTGTGATGCGGTGTTGCTGGGTCCGTGCCGGACTGGACCGGGACCACCGGTGCTAAGGAAGGTAAGGAGCATCACCGGCAGGCCAGCCGGTAATAGGCTACACAAGCTCAAACAACAAACCAGAAATACAGAGTGTGTTTTCTCGCTGTGCAGTGGCTGGCCCAGTGATTTATGGCCCGTATGACTTCAATCCCGGTTCAAGAAGAGTTCACAATGCTTTAAGCTGCCGTAGCTACCCGCCGCAAGCAGCCCCCCTTCTTTTGGCCTTCCAGCTCTGTCCCTCTCTTTCTATTTTTTTTTCTTCTCATTTCTTCTCTCATTCTGTACATGCCTCTTCTTCACATATAGATATTTATTTACAATGCAATGGCCGAGCATGTTTCTATTATGGATGCTCTACTTCTCCCTGGTGCTCACGCTCTCTCCTTCCCACGGACCACCTTTTCATTATTTTTGCTCATATCTAACATTTTTTATTTCTCACTAAAATGCTTAAATGTTGTAGTTTTATTCACACATCACTGTTTGGTGATTTCAGCTCATATTGAAGCAATGAACATGGCAACAATAGCTCTGGCCAGGCCAGTCCTTTATTGTTTCTGGGCTCGGCTCCATATAATTGGCCTCTCTCTCTCTCTCTGTCTGTTAATGGGATATAAGGAATACGTGGACTGACCAAGTTAATGCATTCTCTCTCTGTCTCTCTGCCTGCATAGCTCTTCATGGCAGGCGCCATTTGTAATTTTATATCCCAGGATAAAACACAGACACTGGACACCGAGGCCGAGCTCTCCCTCACTTACTCTCTCTCTCTCTCTCTCCCTCTCTCTCCCTCTCTTGTTTTTGTTTGGGTGGCTGTTTCTCTGTCAGTATAAGTGGATTATTCAGGGAGGCGTCTAGTAAAGTTGGTGATTGTATTAAGCTGTAGCCCTACAAGCCAGGGGCAGAGACATTACGTGTCCCGTTTAATGGCGAAACAGCGATATGATTTAATAACATATTCCTCCTACACTCACTGCCCCGGCCTCTCTCTCTCTCTCTCTCTCTCTCCCTCTCTCTCTCCCTCTCTCTCTCCCTCTCTCTCTCTCTCTCCTTGGGACTATTCCTCTGAGTAAATAATTAGGATTCCAGCTTGTCTACCAGAAAGATAAATGGCTGACATGTGTGACGTGCTGAGAGCAGGAGAAGGGCTGGACTGTCTCATCTAAAATAAATAAATAAATGAATAAGAATACATTTATCATTTATTTATTTATTTTGTTTTCAGTACAATTTTATCCCATCATGAAAACACTTGGTATTAATTTATTTGTTGCTTTTGTTTCTTATTTATTTATTTATTTTATATAGAAAACACATACCTATTTTTATGGCTTGCATTCTCTGTTTTTTTGTCTATTTATAAGCAAGTTTGTGTATACAGTATTTATTTATTTATTTGTTTATTTATTTATTCATTTTTAAAGGTATAAATAAAAAAATAAGTATGATCTGGCCAGGCGTTTAAATGTGTACCAGGTAGTCTATATATGAATCACAAATCGTGAAGCCTTAAAAAGGCCAGGATTATTTCAGAAAGATTTCAGCGTAGTTTTCTGTATTTTAGGCCTAAAATCTGACAACATAATTGTGTCACGTTATTTTTACACGGGTCACAATGAAGTCAGTGAAAAGCTTTAAATTTTATGTCACTATAAAAGAGAATAGCTGGCTAAATGTGTGTTGGGACTGCTGTTGCGACATTAAAGCGGGTAATAAGTGTAGCTTACTGCTGACTGTCTCAGTAGTTAGCTGTAGCGCCAGCATACAGGCCCAGGTTGTTCCTGATGGCAGAGCCAACAAAGCCGCTTCCCCTCCGCGTCTCCCAGTTAAACATGTTATCTCCAGAGGAGGGATGAATGCCAGGTGCTCTCTCGCGCCTGACAACCCGGCCTCTCGCGGCCACAGGCCCACCCCAGCGGTGAGCGCGAGATAGGGTGTCCAAGGGGGCTCACACAGCTGTTTTTTTTTTTTTTCTTCGTCTCTTTTTTCCCTTAAGGGGCCATGATAGAGTACTCTGGCCATCCGACCCTAATGGATCACTGACTCGTGAAGCTTCTTCCGGGTTTCTTTATTTCTTTTTTCTTTCTCTATCTATCTATCTATCTATCTATCTATCTATCTATCTATCTATCTATCTATCTATCTATCGTTTATTTCTAAACCTAAGTTCAAATCTTTCTTCCCCGCGTTTTTTTTAAATTAATCGTTTCCATTTAACCAAACAGAAGCGTTCAGAAATCATTTACAGATTGAAATCTCCTCCGATTTCTCTTTAATAAAAATTTATATATATATATTAATAGTCTATTTCGTGACCACGTTCTTCAACATAAAAAATGGCATATAGGCTACAGCTCACTTTGCCAGTTTGATCACCTTTGAAAGGATGTTAATGCGTTTTTTCTTCGTTCCTCAATTTAGAAAATCTTGAAATTTTAATCACTTGTAATAATATGCATTACTCCTATAAGTATTCTCTGTCCTGTAAAACCTACAGAGATGCAAGAAAACCTTGTTAGACAGCAGCGATTGCTTCCGGAGATAGACTTGTGTGAATGAGGATGAGTGAGGTAACAGCAGAGCAGAGCTGAGTCCAGTAAATCATATGTGGAAGGCAGGAGTTGACAGAAATAGGCTAGCTACATCAGTCTCAAAGGAAAATACACACAGGCCGATTCACTGCCGCCATTACACAACAAAACGTCACGTTCAGCTTGAATAACAGCAGACATGATGGGGTAGTGCTTTATTACCCAAACATAATCCTAAATAAAATGATTTTATTTAATGTATAGGAAAATATGATACACAGCCGTGTTTAAAATAATAATTAAGGAAAATGTCATTATATGTCATTTTCAAATTAAAAGAAAAAAAACGTCGTCATCATCTTTTCACTTACTGGAAAGTGAGAATAATTACTAAATAACAATAATAACAACTAAAAACTATTGATACTGTTAATAAATAATACACTTCTACTACTAATAAAAATAATATTAATAAATATAAAATTACATAATAAATAATTATGCTTATAAATATAACATATTAATTAGAATAATTATTATTTAGGTATTATGTTAATTAAGATTATATTTCTATATCTATTTAACATATGTGTATAATAGTATGGAATATGTGTGTGTATGTCTTTGTGTGTGTGTACAGGGTGAGGGAACACAGTTTGCCCTCCTTGTGCCCCCTCCACTAGAGCATCTGCAGGCTGTGCACTGGGCTCAGAAGGGAGGGGGAGGGTAAGGGGGGTGAGGAAAGAAAAGCAGTGGTTTCTATTCATGTCATGGCGCCTTTCATGGGAGGAAGATGGATTTATCTCTCTCATTTCTTTATTCTGCCTCTCCTAACCTTTCAGGTCAGATTGCAGGGGACCGTTGGAGAGACACCGTCACGTGACCCCCGGTACCAAATGGTCTTCCGGCAGTGGCTCTCAACAAGGACCGGAGCACTAGAAGACGTCGCCACCTCTCTCAGAAATGCAGAAGACAACATACTACGACAACTCCTCAACGCTTTTCGGTGGCTACTCGTCCTACCAGGTGCAGGGAGCGGCGGCGGCGGCGGCAGCAGCGGCCGCCAACGGCTTTGGGGGCTATGATGCCCCGGTCCCAGTGTCCCATCACCAGCCGGCCTTCCAGTCGGCTACCCATCTGGATGTGGATTCATACCAGCGCTCTGCCTGCTCTTTACAGTCGTTGGGCAGTAATGGCAGCCACCAGCAGCAGCAGCAGCTAGCCAAAACCAAGGAGCTGAATGGCAGCTGCATGCGGCCCAGCCTGCCGCCTGAGCACCACCCAGGCTCCCAAGTTTCCCCACCGTTGCCCCCCAACCAGAGCAACGGTAATACTGGGGCTCAGCAGCCGGGGGGCAGTGCTGGAGCCTCTTCGGTTACTAAATCAGGCCCCAATAAGTCCTCTAATTCCTCCTCTTCCACATCGTCCTCCACATCATCATCCTCCTCCTCGCTGCCCCCCAACCCGACCTTGGCCAAGCACATCTTTCCCTGGATGAAAGAATCTCGGCAGACGACCAAGCAGAAAAACTGTTCACCCAGCAACAACTCTGGCAACGGTGTGTTAGATTACACCTGTCTCTGTCTCTCTGTCTGTCTTTGCTTTTGATTCCCCCCACACAGTACCCCAGCCATAACATGGCTTAGCATACCTCCTACTCCCTCTCTCTCTCTCTCTCTCTCTCTCATTACTCCTTTCCTCAGCTCCTTCTGTCCTCCATTTCTTTCCTCCTTCATTTTCCTTCCTCATCAGTGTCTTTGTTCCTATTTTCCCGCCTTCTCTTTCCCATCACCACATCGCTCTTTCCTCACCTCTCTTATCAACATCCTCTTTCCAACCCCAGTTCCCCAGAGGATTTAAAGGGTTTCTTTGACTATAATGGCAAAACATGTTTCCACAGTCACTGGTTCAGACAGGGAAATGACCTCCAGCAACTAGTCAAGCTACTAAAAATTTGTAGTTGAGTGAGTCTGCTCTTGTCCAAGGTTGTTTCACGTATCTATTATTGCTGTTAAATTAGCTGATGTGTCTGAAAGCATCAGGCGCATTTTAACATGAAAGCTACAAATGATAAGCCTTAAAACAAAATCACATTTTTACATTTCAGCTATTTGATTTTCTAAATGTGGCTAGTAGCCAAAAGGAAAGGAGGTCAAAGGTCAGAGGCATAGCAGTCTGACAAATATTCCTCCAAACAAAAAGCAGAAAGAAAATGTACATTTTTAACCGCAAAGTAAATCCGTAGTTTGCAGAAAAGGCATACAAAGCGCGGTGCTCGGTGTAGTCACGTGCTGGAATTACTGCTTGGTGAAACGACGGGTGCAGTCATTTCCTGGAGCCTTGTCATCACAGTGAGCTCGCCAGATTTGGTGCCATCATGCCTGGACAAAGACTGGCATTTAAAACCTGTGGTCACTGACTATATGTGACAACTCCCAGTATGGCTAAAGATGCTGCGCAGAAGAGTTAGGCAGAAACCAGCTGCAGCAGCATGTACCTGTCCATGAAACCGCCTGAAAGGTTACATGTTGAATATTGTTTACTGGGTCAGTGCTAGCAGAAGACAAAGATTGTTGCTGTTCAATCTGTAATCTGTGTCAGATTTTAAAGTAGAAGAAGAGGAAAAAGACATCATGGCATTTTGTCTTTAAGCTGGCATTCTTATTGATGGCGAGTGAGCAGTCAGAGTCCGTTACAGCAACACTACAGTCAGTTATAACACAGTCTACCTCCAGCTTACAGCCTGTACACCTTCATTCATTCATTTGCTTATTTGCTTCCTTCCCTTGCTCTCCACCTTCTGGTTATTATCTGTCTTGCCATTACTCTTACTCCTCCTCTCTCCGGCCTCTTCCTCTCCTCTATCCTCCTTTTCCTACCTCCTTGGAAAACCATTGCGAGAAGGAAGACATTAAGAGGATAAATTCAAATGTCATGCGATACAGTCATACGATAACAAATGAATAGATTTCAAAGAAAGGGAGAATGGCAAGAAGACGGTTGAAATGGAATATATTAGCAGATGAAAAAAAAAATACAACAAGATGATAAAGTTGAATATCATCAGAATGTCTGATAACGGGCAAAGAAAACAGTCATCGAGGCAGACAGATATGTTATTTGAATTGGTAGTTATCAATGAGAAAAAAAATATATTCTGCCATAATGAATATAAGTCTCATATTAATATTTTAAAAATGCTTTCAGTTGACTGAACAGAGAGAGAGTTGTGAACAGATTAGAATGTTTATTGAGGAGAATTTGAAACAATCATTTAGAGAACGTCTGCTGGGTGAGACAGATGATGTTACCTCTGTTGCTCTCTCATCTTTCTGTCTCTGTCCATAGAAATAAACACTGGAGTCAACTGTTTATACAGTTGAGAGAGAGAGATAGAATTGTGGAGAGATAGGATCACAGTGCTTGCTTTGAAGTGTACCATATCAGCTATTATTAGTATGAACGCATCGCAAGCACGGACGTAGGCACATACCAACGTATTCATAACAATGGTGTATTTGGCATAGTCACGGAGAGAGAGGTAGAAGAGGCACTGTAGTTCGACACTAATATAAACCAGCAGATTGAAAAAAAAGAACAGCAGTCCAGTGGTACTAAAGTTTCATCTGCTGTTGTTTAAGTTATCCTACTTAAAAAAAAAAAACATCCATCATGTACGTAAGCCCTTTGGAACCTTAAGAATTGGGTTCAAATGAATGTTGAATGAATGTTTAAGAGCGCTTTATAAAAATTGGCTCTGCCCAGTATAACGTCGTACTCAACGTAATAATTGCTGAGCTCGGAATGTAGTATTATCACTAAAAATAGTGCAGCTGGGCAACATACACAACGGGTCACATGATCACACAGTTAATTGGGAGAGAAAAACAAGGCAAACGATAAAATGATTCTGAAAATATCCATCACAGACTGACTTCATGCTTCAACTCTTGCTGTACAAAAGAGGGATTATTCCCGACATGACTGGTCAGTCCTGCCTCTGGATGATCTGGCTTACCTGTCTACTTTGTGCACAACTGTCTGATCATCTGACAACTTGTGGACCTATTTTTCCAAGATCTTAGCATATACTTTGATGAGTACAATGTTGTCAAATCCAATAGAAAAGATGGCAAGAGCTACAGAAATCAATGTGTGATAAACTCCTCACTATGGTGGGTGCATTGTGAAAGAATGGCAACATGTTAGAAAATAAGGAAAATGAGTTTTTCATTTCTTAATCAAGCTTCCCTAAATGATGTATTCTAAAACTTATTTTGTTATTTATTTTTGCAACATTGCTTTTGTCAGGTGAAAGCATGTGTATGTGTGAGAGAAGCTTTAGATTGATCCTTTCTTCTTAGCACCCAAGTTGTTGGTAAACCAGCATTCTTGGGAGTCTGTCTAGACAGAGCACTGATAAAGTAGTGACCATAGTTGATAGATTTGAGGTTTACCAGCCTTCATAGCCTGCATAAAAATGACATGAATCATCCTGTTTTATTTTTTGTTTTTTTACCATTTTAGGCAGTGCACTTTATTTCTGAACTAACATTCCAGTTAATTGTGACAGCGATGTTAGTTTACTTTCATGTCACATAACTAACTATTACACTCTTTAATTTAAAACATGTTGTCTCGTGAAGCAGTAGTGGTTTTGAGGTTTAGCAGGTTCTAAAGACTAAATGATTAACTTCCTGCTAAGAGTAACATGCCTTTGCCATTTTTCAAAAACATATTTAGGCTACATGAATCACTGGTACTCATTAAGAGTGACTTACAGTGAGCCAGTAGGTAGGTGGTTTCCACAGGTGCCCAAAGCCCGAGGGTCATGAAATTCACTCAACACAAACAACAGTGGAATCAAATCAAGTCAAATCAAATTAAGTAGGAAAAAACAATAATCCGAGCTGCAGATATAAGCCGGCATTATCCTCGTCAACGAAAACACGTGTGGTCAGATTCAGATGAATTGTCTCGGAGCAAGTCTCTTAATACTTTCAGCTCTAGTAGGAGTCATTATCATTATCACATAAATGTGATGAGAAGTCTGACTTTCCTCTGTGAGCAGATTGAAGTGAGTGCAGGTCCAGCTCAGCCCAGTTCCCGCTCATAGTCTTTCTGCAGCAACTGCTGTTGCTGCAGGGCATTTGTCTTTTCTAGCCAAGATGCAATTTAGCTGCCCTCGGCCAGTACCAGGGCCTCCGTCTCTTAATAACTGCCACTGTTATGAAGTGTTGACAACTAATATCAAGGGATAATTTGGCCGGCCTGCCCAGACCCCCCTCTGCTTTATTAAGAACCTGAATGCTTTCAATTTTCCTCCAGCATGCAGGCTCTACCTTTCTGGTGCTCTCAATTTTCATTTCATCATCTTTTTACCTGTCTATTACCATCTCCATCTTTTTCTTGATACTTTCCATTCTTTCCTTCTTTTTTTTTGTGTCCAATTTTCTGTGGGAGGGGGTGATGGGGGAGTGTGCCTCTGTGTTTCTTTTGCTAGTCTCTCTGTTTGTTTCCCTGTATCTTTGTCATTTTTCTCCATTTTCCTTTGATTCCCCCATATTTTTCTCACTTGTGCTTTCTTTGTTTCATGTTTCCTCATCTCTCCTTAGCATCAGGAGGAGGTGAGAGTGGTAGCAGCGGGGAGAAGAGTCCTACTGGTGGGTCATCAGCATCATCTAAGCGAGCTCGTACGGCGTACACCAGCGGCCAACTGGTTGAGCTGGAGAAGGAGTTCCACTTCAACCGGTACCTGTGCCGGCCACGGCGCGTGGAGATGGCCAACCTGCTGAACCTGTCAGAACGCCAGATCAAGATCTGGTTCCAGAACCGACGCATGAAGTACAAGAAGGACCAGAAGTCCAAGGGCCTGAGCTCCAGCTCTGGAGGGCCATCACCAACCGGCTCCCCACCCCTGCCAATGCAGTCCTCTGCAAGCTTCCTCAACTCAATGCACCCCATGGTAGGGGGAGGCGGGGGAGGAGGAGCAGGATACGATGCCCCATCCCCGCCATCCTTCGGCAAGCCTCACCAAGGAGTGTCTTACTCCATGTCCACTGCCTACTCCAATGTTCCCATGAAGGGCTGCCCCCCACAGCAGAAGTATGGCGCCCCAGACCCGGACTACGGTGACCCCCATCCCCACCACAGCCTAGTACAGGCCAACAGTGCCGGGTATGGAACACCCACCAACATGCAGGCCAGTCCAGTCTATGTGGGGGGTGGCAGCTATGTGGAACCCATGCCTGGCTCTGGGCCCTCCATGTACGGCCTAAACCACCTCGGCCCCACGCCAACCCATCACCAAACCATGGACTACAATGGCGCGGGGCCCATGTCAGCCGCCAACCAGCACCATGTGGGCGGAGGTGGCCCCCAGGGTCCCTGTGACCCGCCCACACACCCGACGTACACAGAGCTGTCGGCGCACCACACCTCGTCTCAGGGCAGAATCCAGGAAGCACCCAAACTCACTCACCTGTAGCAGGTTTGGAACAAAACAACAATGTAGGAAATAGTGAAGACGACACAGAAGTAACATGACGTGACTCACTAACAGACTAACTAACATGTGGGGACTCTACTGCTGCAACAGGACGGCACTAGAGACTAAACGAGATACTAAAGGAGTGATCCAGTGGTTTGTCCCGTGCTTTATAGCCACAAAGGGGAGCAATCAGTGATTTTGCTTTGGCCAGCCTCACTATTTCCACTACTGTCATCAGTAGCTCCATCGGGTCTGATTAGGGCCAATTTCATTTTTTTTAAGTTCATAAAAGAAACATCTCTGCTGTGTGAAAGGAATGATATCAATAACAGTTGCCAAAAATGGCCAAGGATTTTTTAGGCAGGGACCAAAGTCACTATCTTCCTCCGTAATATTAAAACCTCACATGGTCTTCCAGTGCACTGTTACATAAAATGAAGAAACAAAGCCCTTTGCATTACCATTTTATTAACTCCCTATCAGAAAAACGGTTTGATCATATTAGAAATTCAAAACTGGTTCATATTTTAGAGAACATTATTAGTTGTTTGGCTCATTTTATGCACCTTTGCAACTTTTACATGAACTCTTTCTGTATTCTTGGTCCCAGGGCAGTGAAGCATAATGTAGGCGTGGGAGTCAAGGTGTACAGTCAATTGCCCCCCCCCCCCTCACCTCCCACAGACAATGTATATGAAGAATCTGGTGTTGCAGCACTGGTGCAGAGAGCGTTGTTGAGTCAGTATTCATTAGTCTGATCATTTACTGTGCCGGTAATGAAAACAATGAACTGAAAACTGCAATATGGTACGGACTGTATTCCAGTGTTAGAAGGTGAGATGTCAGTGATCTTAAAACATCCAAATTCTTTCTGTGTCATATGTTATCTGTCATTTACTCAGCAAAGTAATTGCAGCATCATTATTTACTAGTTACACAAACTGCCCTCCATAGATTTCTAATGCATTACTAAGCTTTTCTAAAATATTTTTGTGTGGGCGGAGCAATTTACAGCAGTAGTCCTGCTAGCATGTAGTAAAAAAAGCCTATAATGGCTCTGTTAGCGCTAGTATGTGGTTTAAAAATTGTACTATGATAATAAACTCTCCCCCCTAAGACACACACATATACAAATAGCTCTCCCGCCTGGTAAATGAAATAGTTGAGATTTTAATGGGCAGTTAACGAGGTGGTTAGATTTATGACGATGAGCTCTCTCCCCCTCCAGGCAACACATGTTGTTGTCAGCCAAGCTGAGCTATGTGGAGGGCTCTTCCTCTCCATCAACCAGAGAGAGAGAGAGAGAGGGAGGGAGACCAGAAATATATGGCTCGAGCTGGCAGCACTCTGTTCTCCCCCCCCGTTTCACGAAGCGCATAAAAACCACTGGATCGTCTTCCTCTCACTGTCTCCTTTTACCTCCTGCCGTACCTGTCTATGTCCGTCCAGACTGAATCACTACTAACCCATCGTCTCCTGTCTGTGGCAGCAGCACATCGCTTCTGAAGGAGGCAAACATTTTTCTACAATCCCCCACAGAAACCCCCACCCCCACCCCCACCCCACCCCACCACCTCACCCTCCCATCCCTTGCACCCCACACACAAACATCCGTCACCACACATGCACTCACCACTCCCATCACTCTAACAGGGTTTAAGAAGCTACAAGCTCGACGGCTAACCTAGCTCCCCATAGACTTACACTCATATCTGTGCTAAGCTACATTAGCTAATCACACCTTCACACACATCCACAGCCAGGTTACGCCCAGCTGTTGACATCTTCAAACAAACACATGAGAGGACATGGAAGAGAATTTTTTTAATGTTCTTATTTTAGCACATCATCGACACAGGGTAAATAAGAGTGGAGAACACTATTTATTTATGTTTGGGTAAGTCATTATTACCCTCCTCTCTCTCCCTCTCTCTCTCTATCTTTCTCTCTCTCTCTATCTCTCTCTCTCTCTCTCTCTCTTTGGAAGGGTTCACTTACATTAGCGGACACCAATGCGTAGCTACAAGTCCACATTTTATATTGTTTTGTTTTGTTCTCACATATCTTGACTTTTAACGTGGATACAGGGTATATATTTGAACAAAAATGCATGTCCCGGAAATCTGAGCTGATGTGTAACACACATTTTGAAAACAAACCGGGTTTAATTGTTTGAACCTTCAGTGAGGGCAGTTTGGGACAACACACACACACACAAACCCTCACAGACTGTCAGCCAGTGTTAACAAGTGAAATCAAGCTGAGCGTGGTTGACCCACACTTCCTTCACTGATGTTCTGCCAATAAACCTGTCGTACAGTTTTTAAAAGTGCAGATTTACACAAATGCTTTTCACATCTGGGCATCATTGTTGCACTTAGAGTTTACATTTTGATGGTTAAAAGGTAAAAAAAAATAATAATAATAATAATAAAATCTTATTTTGAAGACGGAAGGCCCTCCAATCAAAGCGTCTTTCGCCAATGTGTGTTCAAGTGAACATTCATATATAAATATTTATTTGTTATAGCCCGTTTAAAAAGACTTTCTGTTTTGTATTATTATTATTTATCCTTCATGTATTTATATCGAGAAAAAATACTGTACTTTTTTAGTATTTACCTGTTATGAAAGAAAAAAAAAAAAAACAACGTTGTGTTTCTTCTTGTCCATTGTACTGAAGTTACATTTTTTTAGTTCGTGTATTTTAGAAGAAAATAAGTAGTTTTTATGTTCCTATAATGACCCTTGTACATAAATGTCTTGGCTTGTACAGGGAAAAAGGCAAGGATGGGGATTGGTAACCCATCCGTGCATAGTCGGAAAATTTAGACAAACTATTAGCTGGAAAAAAAGAACAAGTCTTTTTGGAGAAAAACAACTTCTTTCTTTGTCCTTTGTAGCTCCTTTTTCTTTCATTGTTGAGAGAGTTGTCTGTCGAACAATTCTTTAATAAAATGTTATGTTATTCAGAGCTATCGTCACTTTTTTAAGATTCTCAGGGGTGAAGAACTTGAGGAACTTGACTCACTGTGTTTGGGTAAATAATTGTTTAAATGTCATCATCCCCAAAAACCCCACAAAACCCTGTCTGAAAAAACACACAGCACTCTCTAAGGCAGCGTCACTGCCAACCTGATTTTAGATAGAAGCCCTAAAAGATTTACATCAGAGCCCCCAAAAGTTTGCAACCTCCAGTCCAACAACTTGAGATATGAATCCACACTAGAATCATTTGCCACAATGGTGCCTCCTGCACAGACTAATTCCTAACAGTCCTCTAGACAAAAAGGCAAGCGTGGGTCAAAGTGCCATTCAGTGTTTGGTGGCGTTGCCTGAGGTAGCACATGGAGTTTGGTGTCTGTCATACGAAAACTGACTGAACAGTAAGGCTTTGAAAATTAAATTAGATGAAACAGGAAAAAGAAAAGAAAATGTTATTTACATGCATATTTCCTAAAAGCTGTAAACAAACACATTTATTGGTAAGAAAGAAACAAAAAAAAACATTTCCCGCTCATTTGACACCCCCTCTCTCATCTGGCATCCTGACTGCTGGGCTCCTATTGGCAACCAACATTATTTACCTCATTTTTTTCAAAGTACCAATAACTGTTTACGTCCTAAATAATCTTGAGTAACTGGTGGATCTGGTGTAGTGTAACTCCTTTAAAGCAACAGCTCACAGGTTTGGAGGGAAGCTTATCCAGTTCAGAGATGACCTGACACTGGTGCCAGTATTAGATATCAGGTCAATACCTCAGGCTAAAGCAGGGCGTCACTGTCAAAAAAAACTTTCTAAATGATTAAATATGAAGCCGAAAGCCACGTGTAACATGTCAGAAATGAAAACATCTTTAACCTTTAGGGAGAACTTCAAGTCTGCTCCTGGTCTCCTTTATGGTTTAACAAGCTATAGAAAAAGAAGGTGGTTACTTGGAGAAGTGCCTGCTAGACTTGACACATGTAACAACTGAAAGCTATAATATTATTTTGCTAGTGGCTGATATTCATCTACTGTAGCTATTACCAGAGCCAGTGATCTGCCGGTGCTGATGATGTCCACGACTGAGCTGCATCCCAGTCAAGGTTTAAGGTCACATGCAAGACCTATTTCTGTGTTAAAACCTGATATTTTAGTGTCCAGTGTCAAAATCAGTCAACGCTACCCTCACAGTATCACTTCTGATAGACGTGGTCAGCTGTGATATCCGTCACTGACGTTAAGGAAAACATTTAAAGGTGCAGTGTGTAGAGTTTAGCGGCATCTAGCAGACAGACTTGGCAGAAAGTGGAATATAATATCGTAGTAGTATGTTTCAATTAGTGTATAATAACTTAAAATGAGGAATCATTGTGTTTTGTCAGCTTATGATCTATATAGGGAGCGGGTCCCCTGCTGTTGAAGCCGCCGTGTCGCACCGCCATGTTCTACAGTAGCCCAGAACAGACAAGCCAGGGGGAGGGGAGAGGGAGGAGAGGCGTATTCAGTTGGTTGCAATCAACAACCTCACAGCTAGATGCCACTAAATCCTACACACTGCTCCTTTAAGTTCTCTCCAAAAAAATAAAATAAAGATATAATTTCAGAGCATAGATGCAGACCCAAAATCAGACTCAGAGCCAAATCAGAAGGTTTCACACGAAAAGTCTGTTCTTCTTCATATAAGAACAGAGATATTTTTACTTGTAGATGTAAAAGTAATATTTAGGAGCCAGTCCTGTGGAATAGGGGGTCTGACTGTTAATGTTCAGCCCAATAGTGTTTTGACCACAATAAATAAATAAGTAAATAAATAATAAAAATAAAAAATACAATAATGGTGTGAAAGCTCAAGGAAGATACTGGCTGAGTTGAGATTATTTATTTATTTATTTATTTATTTATGATCCCCAACCAGAGCTACAGAGACCAAACAGTCCAGCGGATGGTTGGAGCTGCAGATGACTCTTTTTGGTATGGTTTCATCTAACTGTACTCTGAAAAAAAAAACAAAAAAAAAACTGATGGAGCATTTTGACTTTTTATTTTTTTGGCTGTTTCACAATTTGACCCTTTGAATTCTGAACTCCTTAATAGTTGGCTGTTCACAGTTAGCTGCCTGGATTGTCTCTCTCTCTCTCTCTTTTTTTTTTTTTTTTCCATTTTTACTATTAATGAGAAAGTTGATTTTCATTCTTGGGGATTGGAAGATGTGGTGAAGCCCCCTGTGATCCAAAGTGTGGCTGCTGAAGCACAGTTACTGAAACTTTTAAGATAAAAACGTTGTAGTTCAGACAATTCAGCTTCACATGTTCTCTCTTTACATCGTTCTCTCTCTCTCTCTCTCTCTCTCTCTCTCTCTCTCTCTCTCTCTCTCTCTCTCTCTCTCTCTCTCTCTCTCTCTCTCTCTCTCTCTCTCTCTCTCTCTCTCTCTCTCTCTCTCTCTCTCTCTCTCTCTCTCTCTCTCTCTCTCTCTCTCTCTCTCTCTCCTGTCCTCGTCTCTCTTTTTATACACACAGGCACATACTGATCTTCCTGATAGCTATGTGACTTGTGTTGATGTTTAAAACTAAAAAAAGCCCCGAGGCTTGCGCCATTGCCCGGTCACGTGGTCTCTAGCCCCCCCACCCTCACCTCTCTCTCTCTCTCTCTCTCTCTCTCTCTCTTTCTGAGAGCCTGAGAGCAGCATAAAACTTGGGACATAAATCAGCCTCCCATAAATAATGGCCGTACTTCCCTTTACATCTCCGTTGGACTAACAGACAATAAAAACACCAATAAGCAGGGATTGGATCTAATTTATTGCCTCATAAAAACAGACGGAGAGCTCGGCTTCAGCTACGCGGTCTCCGCTGAAAACAGTGGAGCTACTGTAGAACACACTCACACTCACAGCAGGTACATATAGACTCCTCTGGAAACTCTTACTGAGATTTAATACCGCTGAAATCTGCCAAAGACCTTATCTGTCCGATATGATCACAAGTCTATCATGCAGTAGCTAGCAAGCTTTACCTTACGTCTCTAATGACGTAAATAGCTAGTATTAATGTCTTATTATTATTATTATTATTATTATTATTATTATTATTATTATTATTATATACTCTTTTCTATCGGAAAAAGGCCTTTGGACCAATAAAAGTCTCAAATAGCAATATAGTATAATATCAATAATTATTCATTTGAATTTGAATTAAATAGAATGAAAAGCAGTGGCTATCAGACCATTATCAGTGACCCCAAAACAAACAAAAAAATCACTGCTAAACAAAATAAAATAGATAGTCTATCTTCAGTTGGCAAATCCACGTTTGGCTGACATGAAAAGAAAAAAAAAACAGTTTCTTCTCTTCACAAAAACTCCCAATAAACTCCTCAGAAATGTACAAAATAGATAGAAATAGATAGAAATAGGTAGATTTTTTTTTTTTTAAAAATCGTCGACATCGTAAAAAAATTAGATGAAAAGAAAGCAGACTGGTGCGATGTATAAAGGTTGCTGGAGTCCAGTTAGCAGCTTGTGTCTGCTGTGTTTCGGTTTGTTTTGTGTGTGTGTGTGTGTGTGTGTGTGTGTGCCTGTAGCCTCGGCCTACTCACTGCCTGCGCTTTCTGCAGTGTTCAATGGAACCTCACTCCCACACACATTTCTGCTTTTTCTGCCTCTTTTTCAGAGCCAGAGGCGAAGCCAAATGGCATGGGAAAGAGAGGGAGAAGGGCTTACGACGCAAATAGCTTCTACCCATTTGTTCCTGGTAACTGAGCCGTTTTTTTTAATAGATACAATATTTCTGTTTGGCGTTACCATACGTGCGTTATGTTCTGTGCGCAAAAGCGAGTGTAAAAAAAAAAAGAAGCTATAAAACACAGGGAATACAGTAAGTAAAAGGAGAGAGATAGAGAGAGGTAGAAGGGAGCTTTTCTGGTTATTTAGGGAGAGAGAGAGGGGCTGCTGTCAGGCTCTTTGCAGGGAGGGAAAGATTGATCACCGCACTTCTTTTTTTTCCACTCGGGGCTCCTCGGGCCCTCCCCAAAATATCCTCCTGCTAAACTCCCGAGTTCCTGAGCTTTATAAAAAAAAAAAAAAAAAATCTACATGTGCGTCCTGGTGAGTCTGAAGGCCACTCAGCACACTCTCACTTACTATTAGCATTCATTTTATTGCTTCTGTATTATTATTATTACTATTAGGAGGAACAGGAGGCCCGCGCTCTCCCTTCCTTTCCCCGTTTGCACGGAGCGACCTCGCCGTGAACTCTCTCTCTCTCTCTCCGTAAACACACCGAACATTTTTAACACTCACCCATCACACAGTAGAGAGAGAGAGAGAGAGAGAGAGAGAGAGAGAGAGAGAGAGAGAGGATGAGAGAGAACCGTGGTAGCTTGCAAGAAGAATTTTGAAGCCTGTGTGCAGAAACTATTTTAGGATGAGATTATATTTAGACAAATGTTAAGTTTCACCCTCTCTCTCTTGTAAACACACACACACACACACACACACACACGCTCTAACATTTTTTTAAAGTAGCCTAGTATAACCCCAAATACACGAGGAAGTCTATTAAATACAAAAAATGTTAAACTTACACACCAACAGGCTCCCCTCTCTCTGCCTCTCCCAGTTAAATCTAAGTTTCTGTCTCTGCTTCTGTTATGAGCCAATCTGCTTCATCTTCACTACCGCTGAGTAGAAATCTTCATCATCCTCTCTTCCTGAGCTGCTGCGCCATCTAAAACACTCTCCAAGTTTTTTTTTCTTTCTGTCTCTGAGTTGTGCGATTTTCATCCTCTGTCACACTTTATAAGATTAATGAGTTGAGAGTGTTGCTGTAAACATTTTTTTTTTTTTTTTTTCTGAAGAAGCCATATTGTAATCGGTGTTGGCCAGCTCCGCTCCCCTCATGTTAACCGTCATTACATCACCCAGAGGACCGAAAAATGTCCTAGAGATGCTCTATTGTTTGTGCGTAACACCGGGCCGGGATGCGCCGACCCGCCGCCCACACTGCGCACATGGCGACCGGCCGCCTTCAGGTTTTTTTCCCTCCCCAGAATGTACCCCCCGTTAGGACTAAACAATAGCAGCTATCCTGTGATAGAGCCCTTGCTTTGCCACAGCATTTGGTGGAAAAATAATAATGCTGCTTCCCACAGCCATCGCCGCCGCCAGGCCCGGGCATCCGATTGGCTGTTCTGGGTCACATGACCAGGAATTGGCTGCAATTTCGCCCCATAGTTCTTCAGTTTAGCCTACCCAGGTCCCCATACGCTAGTAATATCACCAATATACACAATTATTATATAGCCACCGCATTTACGCCATTGCGGTCGGGAGCCTGCATCCTCGTGCGTTTTTTCATTTCGTTTTATTTTTTTTTAAGAAGCCATATTGTGTTGTGTGCGTGTGCGTGCGTGCGCGTGTGTATGTGTTTTGTTTTTTTTTTTTTATTTTGGGGAAGGGATTGTTCGGGGGTCTCGCCGTTTGAGGGTGAAACCGGTTTGAGGGAGCTATGAATTTTGAATTTGAGAGGGAGATCGGTTTTATAAACAGCCAGCCGTCCCTAGCAGAGTGTCTGACGTCCTTCCCCGCCGTCCTGGAGTCATTTCAAACTTCATCAATCAAGGAGTCGACAGTAATTCCGCCTCCCTTCGAGCACACCATCCCCAGCCTCAGCCCCTGCACAGCCAGCCAGCCGAGACCGGCTGCTAGGAGCCAGCAGAACCGGAGGACCTCCGCCACCAATGGCCTCCAGACGCACCACCGAGCCACCCAGCAGCCATGCCCGCCTGGCCAGGCCCCTGCCCCGGCCAAGGCCACCTCGGCGGGTCCGCTGGCCCACGAGTTCCCCTGGATGAAGGAGAAGAAGTCATCCAAGAAGTGCCCAAAACCTGGGAGCAGCTCCAGCGGTGGCGGATCCATCATCCCCCCCGCCTCGTCCTCCCCGTCGCCGACCGCCTCCGGGTACGCTTCGGCGGGCATCGAGTCACCCACAGGTCGGTATGCTGGGATGCGGGAGCCAGAATGTGTGTGTGTATGTGTGAGTGTGTGTGTGTATGTGTGTGTGTGAGGGATGTGCAGCCTGTTCTTTAATGTTCTGTTTGCATCTTCATTTGATTTCCACCACAGTTAGAAACATCCATTCATTCCACACAGCGTGGATCATTGTCTTTTTCATCCTCAGTGTGTGTCTGTATGTGTGTGTGTGTGTGTGTGTGTATGTATTGTGCAGTGCTGTGATGCTGTGTCAACAGGGAAGCCATATGTATACCACTGCATTATGCTGCAGTGTTTTGCACACTCACTTATCATGTTTTTAAATATGCACACATCATCTCTGTCATTCTAGGAATCAATATGTAGAATTCAGCTTAAAGTGAATGCAGGCCAGCATCCTGTTATTACTGCAGCATCTATAGCCAACATTTCCTAAATGCATTCTCTCCATACAATTATGTATCGTGCGTAAAGACGCACAGCCTTTTTTTTTTATGTATCCATCCTGCAGGTGATTGCTGTTGCAGCCTGCATCATTCTGTTCTTTGGGTGATGTGATTTCATATCAGCAGCAGCAGCAGCAGCAGCATCGCCCTGGTATTATATATTCATAACACAACTGGAGATGGTAGCCATATTGGATGGTGGTAGGAAATATAATGGCGAGGCAAAGAGACCGGACAAAATATAGTGGGTGGGGGTTGGGGGTAGCTATAGGCTACATGCACACAGGATGCAAACTGCACACATTCTCATTTTCTGTGTTTTAGATCCTCTCTGTATTTTTTTTCTTTTGAGGGGGGAGGAGAGTGTCTTCCACTACAGCCAATGCATTCTTTTTTTTTTTTTTTTTTAAATTCCCCCCTCTTATTTTTCTCTTTTCCACACACACACAATCTCATCCCCATTCATTTTAAATGGAAATTCTTGTTTTCTTGTCTTCCTTTCTCGTCCAATTTCCTGCCTTTTCTAACCTCATTCACGTTTCAGTTATTCTTGGTTTTAGTTCTGTTTTTGACAGATACAGCCACATTCGTTTCACATCGACATCCCCACATTTCCCTGCGCATTTCCCCCCTATCCCATGATTTATTTATTTTCCTCTCTTTGCATTTCTCTGATCACATGCTGCAGCCTCTCACAGCAGGCGCGCTGCACTGCAGGTTTTTTTTTACAGAAGAGGGGAACTCACTTTTACATTATGATCATTTGTCTTTATCAGCGCTTTGTTTGGGTTTTTCTTCCTTTCTTTTTTTTTTTCACCAGCACCAGATTGGCTCGCTCTTACGGTTATGGCTTTGGCTGCTGCTGTAATTGGAAAAGAGTATTTTTTATGAGACTTTTTTTGTGTTTTATTACTGTTTTATTACAGACAGAAGAGCCGAGGGGATTTCTCCTCACTGCTGAAACAGCTTATTTTGGGAATCCTGCACGCAATAAAATTGTAGATGTTTTACAGGCGCCTCCTGAACGAGTAGTTTAAAAGAATTGTAAAATTAAAATTAAAAAAATGAGGATAACTTCAAAAGATTTTGCACAATAATTTCTCCTCATAATTTATATTCCTCTGTCTTCTTTATGTCTCTGCAGACCCGAGCCAGGCGGGTCTGGACGGTGGAGGAGCCGGGTCCCGCCGGCTGCGCACCGCCTACACAAACACACAGCTGCTGGAGCTAGAGAAAGAGTTTCACTTCAACAAGTACCTATGCCGGCCTAGGAGGGTGGAAATCGCCGCCCTTTTGGATCTGACCGAGCGGCAGGTTAAAGTTTGGTTCCAGAACCGGCGGATGAAACACAAGCGCCAGACGCACCATCGGGACGGTGGTGGAGGCCACGAATCCAGCGACCCGGGCGGTTTTGAGCCTCTCGAAGGCGCCGACGCCTCATCTCCGTACTCCAGCCAGCCGCTGGAAGCGTCAGGCACTGGAGAAGTTACATCGGAGGGCGAGCCGGGGAGCAGCAATCCATCTTCGGCCGCAGCTCCCACCGCCCACACTAATGACAGCGGGGACAATGCACAGCCCACGCCGGAGGAGGGCGGCCGTTTGAGCTGTCCTGAACGCCCACCGCTGCCAAGGACATCTGGCTGCTCTGACTCTGCTGCGACCCACCACTCCCCGCCGGCGTTCAGCGCGACAAACTCCGCTGACAACCCGGGACTGATGCAGCTGAGCGAGGCCGGGCCCGCAGCAGCAGCAGCGTCCGACTCGGCATACTCTGGGCAGCGGGACTCCACCATCACCACCACCTCCTCCTCCTCATGCGCTCCTCCCGCCGCCTCCTCATCCGCGCTTCCAGACCTGGCCTTCTTTGCCGGGGACGCCTGCCTGTCACCCAGTCTGCAGAGCTCCCTGGATAGCCCGGTGGATTTCTCCGAGGAGGACTTCGACCTGTTCACAAGCACACTGTGCACCATAGACCTGCAGCACCTCAACTTCTGAGGCCAGCTGCCACGTTCAGAGACAAGCGAACATTAAAAAAATGAAACCCACATGAAGAAGGGACGGACGGGGCTGTGTGGAGGAACAATCGAGCGGAGGAGACGCACTCGGCGAGGACTCTGTTTTAAAAGCATAAAAGCTTCTCGGCAACATTCCTGAAACATTTCTGAATGAAAATTTTATGTTCGTTTTTAAATATATTTTTTTTCGTCTTCTTGCTGGTTTTATTTTGCGACTATAACGTAGTTTAAGATGATTAAAAAAAATTCCAGTTGATTTTATTTTTTAAATTACACCGAAGGGAAATTGTTTTGTTTTTTTTCCAACGGTCAAAACGTTGTGGATTTTTCTCTTCCCTTGTCCAAATTTCAGGTATTTATTACCTTTCTTGTTTTTTTTATTTTATTCTTAAAATGGTCAGTTGTCAGTATGTGTGGATTTGTTTCCTATAGTCCATTCTGGTGCAGCTTCATGGATCCTTAATAACTTCTCAGGAACTGTTCACGGAGTCTAGGTGCAGATCGCTGGACCGCTTTTAGAAAATCTGAACTGAAGAATGAATTTCATTCTCTCTCTGAACGAGGCCAGACGAGAGGGAAGCCCTGCTGATGATCCGAGTTTTAGACCCTAGTTTATTTATTGAGATTCTTTAATAGTGAAAAATCCAAATTATTTATTGTACATATATTTTCATAGTGGAATAATAATAATAATAATAATAAAAACACAAACATTTACGATGTTGCCGATGTTGTTTTGTTTTACATCCTGTATGAATTAATGGAGTGCTGGATAATTATAAAATATATGCAGTACTTATTTTTCATGCTGTTAACACTAATAATATCTATAATGCAATTTAATAATAGCCTACATTTAAAACATAATGAGCGTTGAGCGGCCTATAAGAAAGCACGGTGTCATTTTATAATTATTCGGCCACTGTTACTAATAATAGTGGACAATATTAGTTTTAACTGTAGGCTCTGTATAATATATCAAATATTTTATTCACATTAACCTCACATTTGCTTTTGTAATTATTAAAATAGCCGACAGATTTTTACTGCGATGAAAACATTGAATTCCTATTTTACATTTTTTAATCTTCTAATATATATTTTAATTCTGGCTCATAATTTTGATTTAAAACAGATTTCAGGGGAAAGTGCTCTGCCGTCTACTTTCACAGCATAATACAGGCTGATAAAGCCCAGTATGGCCCAGAATGGTCCAGCTCATGTGTGTTTACACAGAGATAACCCTGAAGGAATGACTTGGAGAGAGAATGACATATTTTCCTGGCGCAGATAAAAAAGAGGAATAACAGTCTGAGTTCACAGTGTTTGCCTCTATTATGCTAGCCTTGCATGAGCAGGACTGCCTCTGAGTTAATGGTTAGCATAGCATGGCCCTCCACTATCAGTAGCTACCACCGTGTGAGAACAGCAGAGCTAAGCAGCTACAGGCTTTTATTGGCGGTGTGAGACCACACTTTGCTATATTTCACATTCTACTGATAGTGTGTGAGTCAACTCAAGACGTGCATTGCTATTTCTCACCCAGTATTAGGCTAGTAGGCTGAGTGAGAGTGAGTTAGCATGGCTAGCTCCCTGCCATTGTGTGGATGTGATGCTAACTAGCTGCTCCTCCTCCTGCAGAGTCAAAATGGCGCTGAAGACAAAGCAGGATGTGAACAATGAGCAGTGGCAGCCATTACAGGATGACTGGCTCACTGTGACAGGCGTGCGTGTGTGCGTGCGTATGTGTGTGTGTGTGTGTGTGTGAGTGTGTGTGAGAGAGAGTTAAAAAGAAAGGAACTTGACTCGCTTTTTAGGCGACACATTGAAGACAGTTTTATGTCTCACTGCTGATAGTCGTAACGATGACGACAATAATAACAGATGCAATCCTACTGATTCAGAGAAATATAACATCCAGTTAAATTGACATTTTTAACACAACCAGTTAACAACTTGTGCATACTTCCAGTTATTATATTGTATATACATAGCCTATTCAATATAATGGCCTAGTATTGGCTGATGCATGTTTGTTCAATGATCATAATAATAATAATAATAATAATAATCCTTAAGAAGCAGCAGTGACCAGATCCATAGTTTAATAACCCTGCTGAGCTCCACTTCCCAACTGCTACTCTATCAGCTAATAATGGTATTCTTTCACGTGATCAAAACCACACAAAATTGGAGACAAAATATATGACAAAAATATAAAAAATTTGGATCAAACACATCCTTTTTCTCTTTACCACACTCAAAACATGTCAGTTATTATGTGGTGCTTTGAAAACACCCTGATATAAAACACTGTGTTCACTTAAGAGGCTGAATGTGGATCCATCAATGTGGTGAAGTTGTTAAGTCAACATAGCTGTCAGCAAAGGTGCTATTGCTCCCTTTGTGTATGTATATGATTTTCATATACTTTCATATTATGAAAGAAAATATGTCTTAAAGAAAAAAAATGTGAAAGAAGATGTTGATCTGGCTAACATAATTTTCTCAGACAGGACAGCTCAGTTGTCATTAAAACATTATACTGTAACTCAAACTAAAATGACATTTGCCCTCATTCTGAGTCAGTGTGGCTGTGGGCTTTTCTACTAACCGCAGTCTATAGACAGCTCTGGTTGGCTCAGGCAGCTATAGTGAGTGAGATGTGACAAACTCTTGCAACAGTTTTGCAGGTTCCTGATTTTACCTGTGATTGTTAATTGAAATTAAAATATCAGGATTTTAAAAGTGCAATGACATACTATGTTATACTTTTTTTGTCATGTAAAGGGACAAGTTGCAGGATGCTACTTAAAGAGTTGTTGCACAAAAAGGAAAAGCTATATCCTGTTGCATATCATGTGACTGAGTGTGATTTTCAAGAACTGCACTGATCTAAAGCACTTTTGATGAACTTGAATTCACATTGAGAAGAGAAAAATTTTAAACATGTAAATTTAATACTGATCCTCAGATTCCCAACTCCTGTTTGAGACTTTCAACTAAAATATAATGAGCAACACTGTCAAACGCAGAGCTGAGATCCAACAGAACTAAATTTAGTAGGAGCTAGTCACTTAAAGGGGACCTAAAATGCTTTTCTTTTTTTTTCAGTCATATATATGTTACAGCATCAGACGTTCATATTAAATATGGCCAAAGTGTCAAATAATGAGGTAAACATATGTAGAGGTAATCCCTGTGAGTAAAAAGCAGCAGATTCACACTGCTCTGAACACTCGGTTTCCAAAAGTTTTTTCTACTTGCAGCCTGAGCTGATGTCAGCTTGTGATAGATTTCTTTATATGCACAGCACAGTAAGGTAAAATAAGTAGTTTACCCGTTGGAGGTGTGCTTGTCATCTGCAGCTCTTCATCAAACATCATCATCATTATGGCTGTTTGTCTGCTTGTACTATTCCCCCCTCTATTATTTCTATCTCATCTGCTGAACAAAGAGCTCCGAATATCTCCATATCTTAGCACCGCTAACCAAGCTCTGAGGAACACATTTCATTTCCTGCAAATTCTTCACAATAAAAGTTATTTAGTCATTTCAAAGCTTTAAATATGAATTATTAAAACAAGAAATGTTGGGATTCATCAACAGTAACTTCACACAACTCTGATAGTGTTGTCCCTCAGCAGCTTCCAGAAAGCTGACCAATCAGAGCAGAGTGTGCTCACCAG
Organism: Euthynnus affinis; assembly: GCA_029490765.1. Taxonomy (NCBI): domain Eukaryota; kingdom Metazoa; phylum Chordata; class Actinopteri; order Scombriformes; family Scombridae; genus Euthynnus; species Euthynnus affinis. The sequence goes on along the minus strand of CM055856.1, from coordinate 25,374,194 downwards.
GAAGGGGGGGACTTAAAGACACAGGTGTGAAAACGGCCTGTTAAGAGACAGAGGCTGAACTGAGGGGCTGCATAAAGGGCCAGTATAAAATAAACAAGGAGATTTTTTTGAACTGTGAATCATGCAAAGCTACTCTGGTAGAGTCCTAGAAAAAAAAAAGATCTTGATATGTGTGGGTTCAGAAGTGTTTTCGCCTTACACGCTTTCTTGCTGACAGTTAGATGAGAAGACTGATACCACTCTTGTGTCAGTACAGTAAACATGCAGTTGGAGCCAGCAGCCAGTTACCTTAGCTTAGCATAAAGATCAGAATCGATTAATTAAATTAGTACAAACACAAAAGTGTCAGTTTTTGTATAGATTTAACTAATGAGAAATACTGTTTTAATTAGTGAACTTTAGAGGTGATGGCATGTGGATTTTGTTTCCTTTGAACAGAGCCAGGCTAGCTGTTTCCACCTGTTTGCAGTCATTATGCTAAGCTAAGCTAACCAACTACTGGCTGTAGCTTCATATTTATCAGGCAAACATGAGAGTGATATCAGTCTTATTGTTTAACTCGTGGCAAAAAAGCAAACAAGCTCATTTCTCTAAATGTCAAAACTGTAACAAAAGGTGTTTCTTGGACTTTCACTGTTAAAGTCTATAGTGTCACAGAGTCTTATCCTTCATGGACAGAAATACAGTAGCCTCTTTACTGTAGGTATTACCAAACCATTTTACAGCAATCAATTCATTGCCATTATGGAGAGGAGGCATGATTACAACCAATAACGCTTTCAACGTACAAAGCAGGTGAGTATTGTATTTAAGAATCCAAATCTGTCCTTTAAAAAGATTAAAACTGGCAAATATAAGGCTAAACAAATGCAATAACTATATATTACACCCATGTAAAATGTGAATTAAATCTGGCAGTGGGTTTACCGCACTGAAGACTGGGACGTAAGGCATACTGTCACAGCAACACACACACACACACACACTCTCTCTCTCTCTCTCTCTCGTAACCATCCATCTAAGTGTATCTTGTAGACAAAGAGATTACAGCAGAGTACATCTCTATGCTGGGAGACATATCTCACCTTCTGAGTGCCTGTATGTGTGTGTGAGGGAGTGATTGTGTGTGTGTGTTCCAATAATCTCTCTCTCTCCTGGCTGTCACCGCCTGTCGGCCCGCTGCCATGCTGTAATACGCGGACTGTTCCTTTATCTCTTGCATCACCGTCACCATCACTGTTATGATTTCTGCCTGTGTGTGTGTGTGTGTGTGTGTGTGTGTGTGTGTGTGATATTGCATAACTCAGACGTGATAGATCACCCACTTAGCAGCAGTGGTGAAATATGTGAGCGGTGGATTTTTATCATCCAGGGCGTCAAGAGGAAACTTTACCCTCAGATACAGACAGTCCTGCTGCACTTACTTTACACACACACACACACACGTTTGTGACTGAAACACATGAATGCAACCTGCAAGCGAAAGTGGTGGAACTAAACAGGAAAACGAAGAACTGTCACTTCATGGTAGGTCTTGTACTGTGTGCAAAACGGTTTCCAAGAGACAACGAAAGAGGCAAAATGCAGCACTACTTTCTAATAATGCATCCTTCATAAGGCACTGAGTAGTAATAATCCATCAAAAAGAGAATTCTGTATTGCCTGATTGTGAAATGTGTGATATTTGACAGGTGTTTATCCATTTCCCTTCCTATCTAGACTAAAATCCATTTATTAACGTTTTAACAGTTACAATTGCACACTGGATGTGTTATTATAAAAACTCTTTATCTTATCTTTATTTACTTATTTATAACTGAAGATCTGATGGCTTATTAGAAAGGAAGAAACACCATAACTATTTATCAGTGGATTATAAACTTAATACAGAATATAATAATAACAGAGAGGCTAAACACAAGCCAAACAGATAATCTGTCAACCCAAAAGATGTTTTTAATTGAGATTTATTTATTTATTAATAAACCCATTTCCTTACTACTTATAAACCCTTCAGATTAGGTGCCTCATCAATCGTGTTTGAGTTTTCAGCTGGGTCGTAAACCTCTGCCTCATCATACTGATAGCTGCTTGCTGCACATTACAAAGCGTATACACTACTTTCCACTAACAATTTTACAGTTTCAAAAAAAAGAATGTTGTATGACTCAGAGATTTCGCAATATGATTAAGAATCAGCGAAGGGTGAAGTGTCTGAAATTTCAATTCACGACTCAACATAAACTATGACCTATTTATTACACAGAGAGTGGTGAAGGTGTGAGTGAGTATTGTCATCGTTATCCTCGTTTGTGAAATTAATCGTGTGGAGATTACAAAGACGTGTAACAACCAGAGTTCGTGGAGTGAGATCGTTGAGGTATTGAGATGCAGCTCAACCTCTCTGACTCGCATTCCAAGCTAGAAAAATGCCCGCCCCGAAGAGAAAGAAGTGTGTTGTTTTTGAAATTCAGTGATGTTTGAACTGGAGTGTGTTTCTGTTACTGCTGCTGCTGCTCTAGCTCCTCCAACAGGGGCGTTATTTTTCACCACGGTTGAATTTTCAGTCAGTTTGATCGTATCAATGACTAATAAAAAAAGTGATAAAACTAAGCACTGCTGGAATACTAACATCTTATATTATCAGCTGTACCTAATATTACGTATTTGGACTGATTTCAAGATATCCGACATCACATTTCATTTTACACAGAGGCCCTGACCTTTGACCGCAAATAAAAGGCATTTATAACAATGATATATCAAACGCTGTTGTATCAATTTCCTCCTGTTTCTGGCTTGTGTGACAAGTCAAATGTATAGGATTCACTGTAGGTATCTCATAATAAATACATCAGGTGAATTAGTTTACCTGATGTGTCGTCCCCCACCCCTCCCCAAGACCTCCATGCTGAGCCAAAATGGCTTCCGAGTGTGGGAGAGATCAGGTTTAAAGAGAGGATACTGAAGAACAGCGCAGGGTCATGGCTGTGAAAACAGTCAACCGTAGTGGACACGTGTACATGCTGTGTGTATGCACAGAGATGTGATTATTTTCCTGTCTCTCCTTTTTTCTTCTATAGGTGTGAATGTATTAAAATAACAGCAAAAAGCCAACTTACCATTTGTTCTTTATGCGAGTCAAAAAACAGGTGATCAATACCTCACCCTCATCAATACAGCTTTGGTGTGTGTGTGTGTACTGTATATTGAGTTGTCAGGTGCTGTAGGAGCCTCGGAGGATACACACGAAATGCAAATGACTCTGTGTATATGTGTGTGTTGGCACATCAAAGTCCCTCCTGCAGTCTCTCTCCAACAGGTCAATAAAGAGCCATTCCACAGGATTTACTGGTATTTAACAAGGGACCAACACAGGCAATTGTCAGTCAATCCAACTGCACCAATTAACAGCCAGTAAATAGACTGCTGAGTGGAATAAACAGGGGGGGTTAGCTGGCCCTCACCTAAAAACTAAACTACTCCAACTAAACTGAAATGTAGCTGTTTATAGAGGAACACTCGTGGAACTTATTTAACTGTGAATCTTTGCAGGTGCTGCAGGTTTCAATAAGACACAGAGAGCTTTTAGATGAGTAACATCCCTTAGTAACCATGTCGACGGTCCTACAGTAAACACTGTTAGGAACAAGCACTGCTAATACAACATGTACCATCCAATACACAAATAGCTCTTTATGGAAAATGTATTGTAAAAAAAAAAAAAAAAAAATCATAAATGTGACAGAAAATGAACACACCTCCTCAGACAGACGCCCGACTGTTTCTTTAGAAAACAGATTTCATGCCCGCAGACATGAGTTGGTTCACTGGCAACAAAAAAATATACAATATAAACAAAAGGAAGAAAGAAAGAGAGAAAGAAAGATCTGGAAGGTGCAACAACACAGAGGAGGAAGAAACTGGCAGAGCAGGAGTCTGCTTGCTAAACTGTCTGGAATTACGTTCAATTTTAACTTCATTATGTTCAGTGTTTTTTTTAATACACTCTATGCACATAGTGACTGAGTTAGAGAGGCAGCTAAAGCACCATTTACACTTCAGTGCCATTCCAGGTGTCCTGTATGAATCAAATCAAGATTTGATTTGGCCAGATCACAAATCTGATCACAATCGCTTTTGGTTTTCCAGGTTGCAAATCAGTTGGCTTTCCTCCAGTCCAGAGGGCGGTGAGGCACCTGAATCTGTCAAACATTTTGTCAGTTCATATGACAGTTAGCAATAAAAGCTCATAACTGTCCATAAACATCAAACACACTATTGACACTAAGTTCAACTTGCATTGAAAAATAATATAAAATGACTAAGTTAAAGTTACGCGCCAGTTTCCCTTCTCTCTTTTGTCCATATTCATGCACCTTCATCAGTCTGCAGTTTTTGGCAGTCATACAAGTCCGTCCACACAAAGCGTATCATAAGAGAGCCATTGATTACTTTTGAAGCTTCCTTTCCAGAGTATGACAGCATTGGTTTGACCCTGACTGCCACTTTGAAGATACAAGAGGCCAAAAACTTGAGAGGATTATGAGTATATGCTTATTACCTTTTATCCTGACATTAAATGTTTCACACTGACATACTTACTGCCCTCTCATGTCACTTTACACAGTCTGTGAAAGTTCTGTGGTTCTTGTGTCAGAGTAGAGAATTAGTTTGATTTCTTATGTGACATTAGGTTATTCCCAGCAACATAGTTGTAAATACATGTTTTTTTCCAAAACATGTTGGACCGTTGTGAGAACACACTGCTGTTCCACACGAGAACCTTTAAAGAGCAAACACACTGGAATCATCAGACGAACCTGTTGTTAATACACAGAAATTGCTTCCAAACAGCCAAAAAATTGATCAGAGGCATCAAGCAGCTTCAAACCATCTGGAAGCTTCAGCTGCTGAGACTCAGAGCAACGATGCCGTTTGTCATCTGGCTTCTGTGACTGCTGATGTGTTTGCAGACAAAATGTGACTACTTTTTTTAAATGAAGGTATGGCATCTGTTGGTTTTCAGTTAAGTAAACCTTGAAGAGGTCATACGACTTGAAGCCGCTGCATCTTAAGCTACACTTCCTCATACTCACCACTTGATGTCAGCTCCAAGAAAACTGTGAAGTGTTGAAATGAATGGGAAAAACTTTGCTCTAGATACAAAGTCTATATATTTTTTTTCCCAATAGAACACACAGTCTCAGTGGCTACTATCATAAGTTTACTTAACATTGTACTTTATGGCAATTTTGGAAATTATTCTCCCATTTTAAAGATAGGGTATGTTTATAGACATGGTTGTCCCAGCCTATCACACTGAGCCATCGTGGTTGCATCCTGCTCATCCCACCTTAGCTCCAACTTATTTCAGAAATATTTTTCTGATGGATAATGGATATAAGAAGCTGGACATCATTGTCTCCAGTAGGAATACTGGTGTATGAGGCACATAAGGAACAGTGTTTCCAAGTATTGTCAAATTCTTGAATAAGGGATCTGTTTCCTGAATTATTTATCTTTAATCTATCCAGTTTATTCTGATCAAGGTGTTTACACAAGGTCACTCTGACTGAGTTGAATAAACACATTTAATTGCATTCTACTGACGGACTGCAGTTACAGTATATCTCTCAATACCACTTCCTTCTTAAAATGTACATCTTTAGAAGTGGGTCACAAAACATAGTTTCATTTTTTTTAAGGTTCAGTAAGTTCCTAAAACAGCTGGTCCCTGTCATTTTGAACAGGATTACTCAAACAGGAAATAGTGCATGTGTTTGGGACTATTTTCATTGGTGGATTAAGAACCATTTGGTGTGCTAGTGAATGTTTCTGGCAGCAAGATGGTGTGTGTGGGACTGAGTCAAAATAAACTACAGTGTAAACTATGTGTTCATGGTAATGAAGGAACATGGCAACCAGTGCAGCAGTGTGGCTCAGTGACACGTTTTAATAGTTTTTGAACCAAAGGAAAAATATACATCAGGCTTTGATACACACAGTGCTTAGTGAAGCATTCCATGGTTGGTTTTTCATGGGATTTGTTGATAGTAAGATAACTGTAGAGTAACACCAGACATATCCTTTAAGTTATTAAGAACTATTTCATTCTTTACTGCAGAAATACTGAGTATTGAACTCATGATATTAAGCTTTGATTTTTACCATGAGTTCCATGCACAAACATGAAGGGCTATTGGCTGGAGGCGTTCATGTCCTTTGTGGCCCTTCTCCTCTGCCGTAGCCTGGGTGTAAATGTGTTGTGTAGATAAGAGCAGCCGAGCTGACAGAGTCTTATCACAGATAGCTGATAGCAGCGAGCCAGCAGGAAAATCCCCTCCAGCTCTGACTTCACTCTGCTCTGTGCTATTCTCATGTCATCATTCTGTGGTACAGAAGAATATAACGCAGCTGCTATGACCTACAACCTTTGACCTCTCATTGCAAATTTGAAACTGATGTTTGTTTGTTTGATTTTTTTGCAGGTAAAATAATTATTGTTCCAAGCAAAGACTACAACAGCTGCCTGATGATGGCAAAGCTGAAGTATCTTGAGCTGCAGTTCTTCTGATGGCCACTAGATGCTGCATCCAAGAAAACTCTGACTGGGTTGAAATCAATAGGAACATCTCACATGGCATTCTTCAAATGCTTTCTCACCAAAAATATTGGAAGGACCATATTTATCAAAATTGATAAAAGGATGTGATATTTAACAAACTATTTATTTTTACAATGTCAGATGTGCGATATTATTCTTCTCAGCCCTCTAAAGAAGAACAAATAATAATTAGATGGATAATAGATTTTTTGATACTAAGTGATAATCATTAGTGGAGGCTCTGCAGTGAAAACTTTCTACCATGAAACCAGTCATTTCCAACCTTTCTTGCCTTTTGACGTCTTACAAAAAAGCAGTGTGTGGTCAGGGTCACATTTCACATATCTATGAGTTGTTAACAGCTCCACCAAATAGTCATTTTTCCCTCTAAACTTCTCACATGCTTTCATTTCAATAAATGTTCAAATGATCCAATATTGCAACAAATATCAAAGATTAGAGAAAAAGTCCAAAAACTGAAAACAGATTTGTGTATCAGAACTTTATTTTTTCTTCTTTCTTCTCCCATTAATCATCTCACGACCCCTCAGATTTATCTGTTGACCCTTTGGAGGGGCCCCGACCCCTAGGTTGGGAACCAGTGGACTAAACTAGCTAACTGTATATAAAGTAGTGTAAACTAGCTCCACCTCCAGCAGCTACAACAGTAACATGCTGCTCTAACACTGATGCTTCACTAATAATCTAATGATGTCATATAGAATAATATATCAGTCAGAGGAACCAAACCACTACTTTTACTGCAATACTTTAACAACATCAAGCTCATTATACTTATGTACTTTTACTGAAGTAGGATTTTTCATGCAGGACTTTTTTGTCATTTGTAATGAGTATTTTTTACATTCCTGTACTAGTTCATTTGCTGAAGTAAAGGATCTGAATACTTCTTCCATCACTGCCAAAACACTGCGCAGAGGTTTATTATACTATAAGACAACTCTTAAAAATGATCATAGTGGCATTCTTTTATCTTTTATCAACACCCTCTGAGATCTCAGCAATTATTTTGGTGAACACACTTATGTCATAACTCATAGAACTAATGGAAAAAGCCACCAAAACAAAACCCAAGTTGTAATAAATTGTAGCTTTCCTTTACATCCATGGACTTGTTTTCATTGCCTACTGTACCCACAACGCACTGTGGCTGCGATTGTCACCGGTCAGTATGGAGGTGAAATATGGCAGGAAGCCTTCCCAAATACAGTTTTAATGTTTGCCATTGAAAGATAAGACACAGCAGAATATAAAAAAGATTAAAACTCATGAAAATACCAGTAAGATTCTCACCTTATTGGTATTTTCATGGATTTTAATCTTGTGACTGTAGTGAAGCTCGCTGAAAAGATAGAATAAGTTTTTCAACTCAAGACAAAAAGAAGCAAATGGAGGATCTACTTGTTCACTTACTTGTCACCATATACCTGCTGGAAACAAAAAAAAAATGTCTGGAAGTGTGTATCAATAGCTAACCACATTGGACTCAAATTTTACTATCAGATTTATCAAATTTAATCTGACAGCATTTAAACACAGTGAAGGAAAAATGAAGTAGTGGCGTCTCTGCTGTGCTGACACTTTCTCTCTCTTTCTCCATCTGTGAGATGTGTGTGTGTATGTTCAAATGTTATTAATAACAGTTAATAGATGCGGTTATGTGTCTGCATCAGTGAATCAGGTTTCAGCACTAATGCAACGACGTCAGCAGTCTGGATGCACCACTTCTCTCTGTCAATGCCTCTCTTTCACTCTCTCTCCTATATCATCTTTCATGGGTTTCAGAAAGCCCCACATAATACATACACTTAACACACATCTCTACTCTTTTCCAGGAATACTGGGGTATAACTTCCTGGTTCTGGAGTTATTTGACCTGTCTGACAGGACTTTTAGAGGAGGCACGGTTGGAGAAAGCAGGAAGCAAAGCGTACCTGTCCTGTCTGTAAAGCTGTGTGCAATGTAGAATGGTCACAGGTTCAAACTGTTAACTTTTCTTTTTATGTTGTCTAATCACACTTCTTAATTAGCCTGATCCAGGACTATATGGTATATCCTGGATGGACATTTCAATTTCAGAAGAAAAATGTTTACAGAATGAATGAATGAATGAATTACAGCTGGGTTGCAGGCAATCTTCTTCACTTCTTAGATTTTGAAGTGAAAAAAAAAATCATCATATGAGAGTGAAGTATCAAAAAACACAAATGACTGACTGAAAAAAGTCTGCTCTGAGTTAAAGTCAGTACAATCCATTTACTTCAATCAAAGATTGTGTAAGTCCTCACTCACTGACTAGAGTGCTGCTAATTAGCAGCATGCTCAGTGCTGCCTCTAGTGGCTGAAAGCTATATGACAGCTTGAATGTTTTTGAATTCTTGAACAGTTGTCTCTTATCTATGGTATCTTTACACCCATCTTTTGCTCATATTATTTAAATTGCTAATGCAGTTCCCTGCTCTCTGGTGAGTTTGTATTTTCAACATTCACATTATAACCAATTTTATTAACCCCTGAGTGACTTAAATGTCCTTACGGTCCTCACATTCTGTGGAATGTAGTCTATGTATTTTAAAAATAGTTAAAGATATCAGTGTTTTAAAAACAATGACTACTGATTGTCACACACATGGCAGAATATATCACTGGTCACCAATCATGTTCTATAATCTGATAAATAAGAAAATCAAAACCAGAAAACAACTTGTGTGTCTGTTTTTTTTCTTGGTGCTCTTTTAGTTTCCAGGGACTCGAGTAGACTGACCTTCGTCCCTCCTGTGGGGTCATGACCCTTAGGTTGGCTCAGCCTGGTTTCTATCTTGTCTCAGGTCAGGAGTTTGACAATCAGCAAAGATCCACACCTCAGGCTGTTTGTTACTGTTTATCTGCTTATTTAAGGAGAGAATAATATTAAAGCTGCGATAATTAACATTTTATATGAACAATGGTCAAATGACTATGTGTGATATTAAATGTGTTGCTCATATTGACAAAACCACATAATTATCACTAACTCTGTAATTCCCCACAGCTCTCTAGGCTTTATGTCATATCTCACCTTATTGGTTTGGTTTTACAAACTGTAACTTTAATTTCCAAATGAATGCTACTGTTGCTCTGTGCCTGCATGGTAACAGTTTGATCACACATTAGCTATATTCACATACATATATGAATACATGTCAATGTGTACGTGATATTCAGCTTGTCATGGAGTTCTGCTGTAAGGTGGTCAAAAAAACTGATTAGTTACTTGAACTTTTCCCTTTTCCATGTGAAAATAAGCCCAAAAGTTTCATTCAGAAGTTGAATTCATTTTAATCAGAGTCACTAGGAGCAGACAATAAGACCCCAATTTCCACAATACAACTATTACAACATTTATGAACAAACTACACTGTCAGACAATAAATTAAAAAGGTAGTTACGCATGTACACACACACATTTTGCATATACATCCACAGATATAGTAAGTGTATATTACACATGCATACATATACATACTTTTGCTTTTGTAATGTTCTTGAATCTCAGCTAATTGTAAACCAAACTGTCTAGTTTGATTACATTCTTTAAAGCCTCTCTCCCCTCAAAAATGTGTTTGTGACTTCTCTTGCCGTTTGAGTTTCACTGTGCAGAATGATATATGTACAGAGTTTGTTTTCACATTCCTCTGTGCTCACTCAAAGTCTGAATTTAAGGGGTGAGCCTACGAGTATGAGGAGGTTAATCATGGTCCAGTATGCAACTTGTACTGGTTAGATTTAAAGCCTCCAGTGCTCATACACTGAGAAAGAGCTTTTCATTGAAGGTGAACTGAACTTTATCGGGGGGGTTTTTTCAATGTGGTAATTATAGATTTTTTGAGGAAAATCCTATTAGACACATTATTATTTCAAGCAGATTATTGTTTTTTTTTATTCACAGTCCAGAGAGAGAAGGACTGGTGCTATGTGGACTACTATAGTGATGCACATAAGACACATGCAGGCAGGCAGGCGGGAAAGTTACAGTGAGCTGCTGCTTCCAGTTTTCTCCACATTTCAGCTCTGAGAGTTTGCTTGGCTTTGGTTAGCAGAGGTGCACGCAGAGCTCTCTGAAGTCTTTTACATTTCTGTAGTATTTCTCATCTAGTCTATTGAAGGTCACATTAATGTCTGAATCTTACTGACTCATACTGGTCACTGTCACTGAATATAATCTGTGAGGTTGCTGAAGAATCAGTATTGATATATTGTGTTTGTTACCCTCAGCTGGCTGCCTTTAGAATTCTCTCCTTTGAGTTTATGAACTCCTTGCAGCGTTCACACAGCAGCTGAAAGTGATATGTGCTCTCCAAATTAAGAGGCACGCGGCTCAGCAGCGGTAACTTCTTTAATGATTTAAATTCATCCAGCGCGCCAACCAGATCAGTCAGGATCTAACGGTACTGTTCAGTGTTCTTCTACACATCCGACAGGACATTTTCCAGGTTTATACAATGAGCAGCCGTTCTCGGTAGGACTCCTGAACTCCATCAGAGCTGTCAGGGCATTTTTATTTTAAGTAGCTAAAAGTCTAAACTCTGTCTCCTCTGCAGATATGTCTCTGCTCTGTCAAGTTTGTTATCTTAGTTTTCAGTTTTGCTGCTTAACTGCAATTTTTCTCAATATTACTGCACACATGGACGTGTGACACAGCCTTAAATCCTTAAAGGAATTACTTGAGAAGTTTTTGTCTGATTAGACAAACAGGCCCGTTATTACATAAAAACAGCGGTGAAAAAAAGTGTTACTTTGGATCAATTTCAAAACATACTCTAATTTGTTACACCTAAATTTATTAGTTCTCGTCAAATTATATTTATGATTTGGTTGAACCTTACATTTTGATTTAATATCAAAATATTTATTTTACCAAAGACAAACGTATATTCACACACACTAAAAACATTATTTATTATAAAAGACCATAAACCTTTTTTTTCTTTTTACTTTGTTACAGTTTAAATTTTTCACTTTGGAAAAACCCAATATTCACAATTTCATCCAAGTATAATTTTTATTTTTGAATAAACTAATTAAAAACACTTTGATTTTGTTACAGGCAATTTTATTAACTTTTTTCAAATTAAATGTCTGCTTCAGTACAGACTATCATTTTTAATTACACCTTAATCAAGATATGTTCTTTAGTCACAGGCAAAAGCGTGACTAAATGCAACTCAACATTTTTTGCTTTTTTTCACTATTACTGTTTGTACACCACTCCTTTCATACCTGAGATATGTAATCTAATAGCCAGTAAGAGTAAAACCAGAGTTTCTAAGTGTTAAAACTTGGCCAAGACACACAAACACACGCACATGCACGCATGCGCACACACACACACACACACACACACACACACACACCTCAATTACTGGGGGTGCAATCTATGAACAAAGATTTGTCTTTTGTGCATCAGTCAGTTTAAGAACAAACATTCGAATTACTAGCACAGCTGGATTTCTGCTCATTGTGAATTTAGCATCATTCACATTCTCTGTGTTAATATCAGTGCCATAATATTTAGAACACCGACAAAACACTGTTAACAGAGAAAAAACAGAAGGCCAGTTTTGAATTAAAGTGTGTTTCACTCATTTACATTTAACCGCGACCCCTTCCATTATCCCGGAATGTTTTTGAATACAAGCTGTAAAACAGAAGAAAAAAAAACCTGCTGTATCCAAGTGTCTTTCTTTGATCACTGCGCTATTTAGAGCTGAACATTCAGACTGCACATTCTGCGCATCTTCCATCTGCAGTGCATCAAAAGTGTATTTGAGCTCACTTGGACAGCTCGAGTGTAGAGCACAGATGAGGCCATAGAACATGGCACAAGCACGTGCAACCGATGCCTGGGACTTACACACCATCAATAACAATCCCGATGCCATGTGGAGGAGAGCATCCTCCTCCTCCTCCTCCTCCTCCCTGATGATGACAAACACTGCTACTCAACACTGTACACATCTGAAGCTTTGTTTCAGCTTCATCCTGCTGATTTCATATCAAAAAACTCTGGTGATTTCTGTAAGAATTCCATTTTCCAGTGATTGGATGGTGAACATTTCTGTTCTGGAAATTGCTCAGAATCCCCTTGTTATCAATATACCCAGGAAAGCCACACATCCTGAGAATGCCCTCAGTCTGGAGTTTGTGGCTGTAAAGATTCATGAAGCTGTGATTATCCTAGAGGTCACTATAGGTCATTTTATACAGTTGGTCTTACTACATTGAAATGACTACTATGAGGACTAACATCATCATACATGAATACGATTGGGCTCATTAAATCCAAAAGAGCCTCGGCTATACAGTCGGACCTCTTATTTTGGGGAGGAATCTTGCACGCCTGTTGCTTAACGTGACGACGGAGGTGCTGGGAAACGTTCAGTCTGTTTATTTGCTTCATCACATGGAGTTTTAAATGAGGAAATCCGCAGCTTTCTTTTAAGGGCACAGCGGCCGGTTCGAAACAGGGCACACCAAACTGCACCAAAAAACAAAAGCTTAAATGATTAATGCAAAACTTCTTACCAGACACTCCTTGATCAGCTTGTCTACATCTTCCCCAAGGAACAAAACAAGGCACTTGAGCAGACATTCTCTTCTCAGATTGACCTCGAGGTTCTAGGAGAGAATGCAAACACACACATAATGCAAAGTTATCCTGTCTGATTTTGCAACTGGACTGAAGATGCAAACATTAAAACAATACACAAATGGGCACTAAGAGCTACAGGAAGTGTGATTTACAAATGCTCTGAGCAAAGCAGTTAAAGGGTCTGTGTAACTCAGAAGATAACCCTAGTACGTCTTTCAGCATGTAATCTAGCTGCACAACACTTGTCAATACATCAAATTAGGGCCGTCACGATACATAGCATTTCATATCATGGTAACGATACACATCACGATATCACGTTTTCTGTAAATTCAATCAATAAATATTTTATATAAATTGACTACATGGAAAGGCACGTTTCTTATTACATATTGAATTATATCAGGCCTGGAATGAAGTCATTTTAATCAATATTTAGTAGTCAGTGTATTGAAAAACAGTTCTGACAAAATGTTGTCTGAAAAAATGTGAACTATTATATTAATTGTTATTGTGCTTATCACATAATGTTAGCTGGTAGCTAATGTAAGCTAGCGGGCTAGCTGTTAATGTGTATGTTAACGTCACACATGTATCTGCAGGGGAAATCTTCCACTACTGTTGATATCCAGCGTGATGACAGAGACACTGGGGAATGTTCAGTCTGTTTATTTGCTTCTCCACATGTAGTTTTAAATGAGGAAGTATTTTACAAAGCGTGGTCAAAAGACGTCAGATATTGCTAAACGATATAAATGATATCGCATAAAAATTAAACAATATACATTTTTATATCGTCACATTGCACAGACCTACATCAAATGTAATGACTAAATGAACTTGCTTCTATTTACAATGTTACTATTTATGTGATATATGGCAAGTTTTGATGTATTGAGCAAGTACAGACCTGATCTTGAACTTTCAGTATATTCCAGGTCTTTTCTCTGACGACTCCTCGCTTGTTTCCAATGATTTCAATCATCTTGCCGGTGCTTGTCCAGGGAAAGCAGGAATCATGGTTGAAGTGGAAGAGTTGTTTATCATCAGCATTGATCTTTAAAAAGCAAAATAGCACATGCATATGTTATTCTTACATATTACAACTGTGTAGTGGGCCAAATTGCATTTTTAGCAGTTTTCTCATGATAGCTGATTTTTTTTTTTTTTTTTTACAGACTACCACTGACCTGTTACCTGTTGCTATTGATTAAAAAAAAAGTTACCTCATCCATTGTGAACAATGTAGGCTACCTCTGTTTCGATAAAATGTGCCCACGGACGTACAGAGAAAAATGTAACAAGTGTCATAAATACAGGATAGGCTATTTCATAAATAAAAACACAAGCTATCATAAAAATGTTAATGTAATATTAAAACTTGAGCTTCAGCAGCAGGACAGGGAGAGAGCAGGCCTGCAGTGCTACCATCCAGTGAGAGGGAGAGCCCCCTGCAGCGTCAGCATCAGGTCGGGATGGCGGATGGACATATAGCACCTCCGATGTTTATGTATAAACATTTAACATGTATAATACAGGTGACGCAATTTTTATTGATCTGTATTGAAATGTTTTGTCAGAAAAAAATAAATAGCTTATGAAAAGGGAAAAGCGTGTTCTTTCCTCAGGACAGTAATATAACTTGAATGTACATGCTCCTATCTGCACAGCACTTCACACGGCTGCCCACCGGCACCCCCCCGGTCGGAGGCATCTACACATGAGTGTGAAGGACCCTTGGACAGAGCCAGAAGGCCTGTCCAACGCTGCTCGCAGCTTTAATTGATTATTAAATCCTACACTCTGCTACGATATGTAATGAGGAAGAGATAGATACGCAGGACCGCGGACAGGTCCTGTATCTTTACAGACTCAAGGTCAGCACCTTTCACTCTGCTGTGTTCATTTGTGGCTGCCACGCGCCTTAAAGAGAATCTAAATATTTTATTAAGAGAGGGGGTTAGTTACGTTACGGCGCTGTTTGTGTGGTGGGGGTGCCAAACATGTCCAGACACAAAGCAGTATCCTATTAAAAACAATTAGCCTAAACAACTTTCATTATATTTACTTAGGTGAGAACAAACAATTTTGGCTTTGCATGTGTCAACCAAGGCAACGAAGGCATCACCGTATGCATGAGAAATTGATGCAACTAACCTCTTTTAGTTAGCCTTAGATAGCGTTCGGATTAGTTAGCGTTAGATAGCGTTAGCGTTAGTTAGCGTTAGATAGCGTTAGCGTTAGTTAGCGTTAGCTAGCGCTAGCACGAAAAATACGGAGACAGTCAGTTAAAGTCTGTAAAGTAGTTGTCCGCCCTGCCACTAACCCTAAATGTACATGGAAAACACACTTCCCGAAAGACAACACAATTTCGATTTCTTACCTTGTTTAAAATAGTTTTGTTTTGTAAAACAGACGGTCTTGACTTTCAAGACCTTTGACTTGCGAGGTAATGGCGGACAGTAGATGTTGACCTTGGAACAGAACCCGTATCTTCCGCATTGTGCGGCCCACAGAGCATGCGCACTAGTAACTTCCGCTGGCCGGCTACATCCGGGTTAGCCCTCCGGCTAACTTGAATGGGAACAAAACAATTCAATCATGCGGCTTTTCTAAGCTTTTGAAATGTGATCGGACCTAATGGATTTAATTCTGATATTGAGACTAGTCATTTCGCGGGGGTTGTGACGCTCAAAAAAATTATCTGCTGATTTACAGACATCTCTTTCAACGCACAATATGTAATTTCAGTCGCTAGGGGTCTCTCAATCAAAACAATGACAAAAGACGGTGTGAAGTAGCAAGGGATCATGGGAGTTGTTGTCTTCGTTGTTAAACAATCAGCTTCACCGG
This sequence comes from Euthynnus affinis, assembly GCA_029490765.1. Lineage (NCBI taxonomy): Eukaryota > Metazoa > Chordata > Actinopteri > Scombriformes > Scombridae > Euthynnus > Euthynnus affinis. The sequence continues at coordinate 25,358,082 of CM055856.1, read as the reverse complement.
GATACGATTACTTCGAAATTCATGGTTCAGGGTGTTTTTACCAGGAGCCGAATTATCCACAGAGGTCTCCTCCTCTCCAGAACAAACGGACCCGCTGATTACAGGTAAAAACACTGAATAAAGCAGTTTCATCTAAGAGATCGGTGTTTCTCCGATGATGTACGGCGACCCACTGACGTCCGATACAGGCTGTTAGCTGAGCTGCTGCTAACACTTTAGCGGTTTATATCTCTTATAACTTTTCATTCAGACGTTCGTCCGGTTTCTCCCAGCAGCCGAATTATCCTGGAAAAAGTCTTTTGGGGCCAGTGTGCATTACCTGAAGTTGTAATATCACGGTTTGGCCGCTATGTCAAATTTGCTTCAAAGCCCGGCGCTCTTCCTGTATCCAATTCTCTTCATACGTCCATGAAGTTGACAAGGAACGGCCTGATGTGACGTCACGTGACATGAAAAACTTTGGTTTCAAGTGAAAATATTATTTCAGTCAAATTATTGCTTTCAATTTTATCTGTAGGAAGTGTTATTTGCTTTTAACCAAATTGAACAAAACAAGTTTAAACCAGAAACTACAATTTTTAATTAGACCAATGTAAAAATGCACTTTAAATCTATGACACAGTCATTTCACTTTTTTCAGTGAGGAAGTGGTATTATTGTGTTTTGAGACTTTTGGTTCTTCACAGATGTGAACTTCACATAGCCTGTACCCGGGCCTCTTTCTAACTGGTCCATTTAAAGAACCAGTTCACTCAAAACTGTTTTCTCTCTCAGGTCTACATTAAGTCGTATCCAACCCTGGACAAATTTGGCTTAGCATCAAATCTTTTCAAAGTCTAAAAATGCCCTGTTGACAGCCAGAGAAGCAGAACGGTTCCAGCATGGGTGCTGGTCCAGCAAGAGATAGATAGGAGAAAATAGGAAAAGAGAGGGAAAGAAGAGAGAGGGCTACGTAGCTTGGATGTTCATGTACCTATGGAATGAACAAACAGAAGCTTAGAGAGATGCAATGGTTATCAGAACAGTTGCAATAATCAATAATCGTATTGGCAGGACAGCACCTAATAAATTCATTGAGACTGAAACCAACTCACTGTGGAGTGCAATTTCATTAAGTACTCAGTTAAAGGTGACTAATTGAAGTTTAAGGCAAAAAAGGTGGTATTGAAGTTTAGATTTTAAAGACTCACCAGTGTCAGATCGTCTGATGTCAGCAGGGAGATTTTTCCCTAAGAATGGGGCCAGTAGGAAAAGGCCCTGCAGCCTGCTAACGTCTTTTTAAACTTTTGGTTACACATAGAAGAGAGAGAGCTCAAAATGGAATATAAGGTTTAAAGGACTAGTCTGTATGGTTTGTAGTGGCATGTAGCGATGAGGTTGCAGATTACAACTAACTAAATACCCATACCCTTCCAAGTGCATGGGAGAACATACAGTGGCCGCACAACTTGCAAAAAAATGCAAAAGGCTCTGGACACACTGGACCTTTAAGGAGATGAGACAAGTATGATGGGGGCATGTCCATTTAGGATTTTATATGTCATCAGAAGCACCTTAAAGTCTGATCTAGCATGGATAGAAAGCTAATGAAGGGAGGCTAGAATTTGGTGTAATATGGTCAAATTTTCTTGTTTTTAGTTAAGATTCTAGCTGCAGCATTTTATCACTGAGGCACAGCATTACAGTCATCAAGTCTGGATGAAACAAATGCACGTATTAGAGTCTCTGTGTCAGCCATGGACAGGGAAGACTGAATTTTAGCAATGTTGTGTAGATGTTTAGGATGCCACACTTTGTGAAATTACAACAGTTGTTGAGAGTTGCTGTTACTTGATCAAACTGATGGATCACAGATGGATATGAGGTATAAAACTTAACTACTTAACTTAACTACTCTGAATAAAGAATGAATGAAAAAAATTACAACTGAATTACAAGAATCTTATAAATTTAGACAGATAGAAACACTGGAGTTCTGACCTTATGCCCTCTCTCTCTCTCTCTCTCTCTCTCTCTCTCTCTCTCTCTCTCTCTCTCCTGTAGTTTCTCCACCACCCAGACAGCCGTGTGGGCGTCATGTAATCTTCTTGTCCCAGTCTGTTCCTGCAGACTTCCTGCCCACTCGCTCTCTCTCTCTCTCTCTCTCTCTCTCTCCTTTCAGCCCTTCAGTGATCATTAACTTCCCTCCTTGTCGCACGCCCACGCCGCTCGTCCTGATTTCGTCCTGGCGGCGGGACGGCGGCGTGTCCGCTGTCAGGCCCTTCACAGAGGGTCCGGAGGAGAGAAATGGATGACAGGTTCATTGGAGGCAGTTATAATGGGAGGGGGGGTAATCAGTAACAAGAAGGTGTACAAACTGTGGAACAAGCACTCCATGAACAAACATTTGATATGTAGAGATTTTGCCCTTTTTGACAAGAAACAAAGAAAGGTGCTTTTAAAAAAAAAATGTCTACGTACTTGACCCATTCAAGGATAAAATATAAGATAAATCCTTTCCAAAAAATACACTTAAACAAAAACTCTTTCCTTTGTAAAAAAAAAAAAAAAAAGAAAGATCAGTCCTGTGCACAGTTGTAGGCCATTGTTTTACACACACTCAGAAAGAACATTGTGTTGTTGTCAAGGCGATCCCGGCTTCCTGTCCTGCTGGACCGGCAAGGCTTTGGCCCACCAGAAGGCCTCCTGTCTGCCTTAACCTCATTTCTGTAACAGATCAGCTCATTCATTCAATTAGCAAACACACATGCTCAGACGTGCACTCGCACACGCACATTCAGCTTTCATCAGAAATCCATGGTCTCCCAATCCAATTGTTTGAAAAGTAAACTGATTCCCAAAAGTCCCCGCGGCGTCGGTGACGCTCTCCACGCGAATCGATATAAAAACCTTTTGATCCGTAGAAAGATTTTCTTCCATTCCTGTGAGGAAAATGTGCAAAGAGGAGATAAAGTCAAATCAATAACCTTTAAAGTGACGATCAGTGTTAGGGGACGGGACCGGATGGAGAAAAGGGAAAGGTTTGATCAGGGTTGATGGGGAAATGGGTGCAAAGCAAAGCAGCGAGGGGAGAGAGCGTCTTTAAACCTGAAGTGTTTTATGTATTTGGCTGCCGAGTGTCCTGTGGAGGACAGTCAATCACACGCTGACCAATTTAAACACTAAAAGCTGAACAGCTGGCACTCAGCACTGTATTAGACTCAACAAAAGTACATGTTCAACAGTAGATTTATAGTCTCGGTGTTGAGAAATGATTTCTCTCAAACACTTGGCGGCGTCGGTTTGAACACAGAAGTTTTCATACACTCGTATTTCTGAGCCTTTGGTAAACCAAACCTAAGGTTACAGAAAGCCCAGCACTAATTTAAACTCTCCACATACCTATTGAGTAATCCCTGTCTGACCATGTGCTAGAGACGAGGCCAGAAACTTCAAAACACACCCCGCAGGACATATGTTACAACTGTCTGGTGGAAACTGCTTTGATTGTGAATTATTTTGGCACTACTGATCCTCTTAACCCTGTATTTTTTTTTTTTTTTTTTTTCAGTTGGCCCTGGTCTGAGTTGCAAGTGTGAAACCAAAGTATGTAAGTGAGTGTAAGTGGTGTAGCCTAACAATGTACTGTATGTGTTAATGTCTAAGTGTAATAAAAAAACCTTTTTAGAGCGTCATGATTCTGGTTTATTACCACTCGGGTCATATTTTCATAGTTTTGGCCATTTGGAATTTGAATCCTAAGCAGTTAGACGGTCAGAAAACAAACAGCTCAGCCAAATGTGCATATTTGGGGCAGAAAATGAACGTGAAATGTAAAATTATAATCCAAACTGTGCTACACATCCATCCCAGTTTCCAGAGCCACCGCCTGTGTTCAGCTTTGTCGTGCACACACTAGGGATGGTATCAAACATCTCAAGTACGCTACCTTTAACTTTGCCCTCCACATAAAGTGGTTTTGATACTGTTCACTTGTTTAAAACTTGACTGTATTTCAAGTGTCACACTCAGGATAACACTCGAGCTTACACACACACACACACACACACACTGTATATATAGTATGCTCCACAGTTTTGATAATAAAACACATGAGATATAAGGTTTCTACACATGAGTCCTTTTCTCCGGGCCCTCTCAGTGCCTGTGATTTGTACTTCAAAGCTGTAGATAAAGTTTCAAACAGAAAAATCCTTGTCACAGCTTGTCACCACTGATCCAAAGACTGTCGATCTGTAAACCAGAGAGATTTTCACACGTAATGCAAAAGAATATGCAGTAACAGCAGAAAATGTAACTCAAAGAAATGATGGCCAGAAGTAAAAATAAGACTCAAGTTGTAATAAACCAGAACGATTCTTTATTTAATTGACAATAATCATTTCACTGTGTAGTAGACCTGCTTTGCTATTACAGCAGCACTGATATGAATACTATATGGTATTGACAGTATTAACTGCATGATTTTGGGAACTGTTCTGTGAATGAGCCTGACTCGACCTGCAGCAGCAGTCTTTAGTAACAGACGTATACCGTGCTAGCACTGTACTGTACATGAGTTTCTATTCTTTCTCTGTTATTTCTCGGAGCATTTTTTCAGGGAGGCCTGAGAGCAGCAGGCCGGCTCACAGCTCCTCCTTTATTCTCTGCTTCTCTCTTTGCTCTGACAGATCCGTGCTCATATCAGATTGATGGGCCGGTTTGATTGAAGTCTCTTTGTCGTGCTAATGTCACCGCGAGTGATGGATGAGGCGCGTGCGCCAATACAAACGCGCGCGCGCGCGCGCGCAAACTCCACTCCTGAGCCGAAAGCTCCTCACCCCACCCCAACCCTCCCCTCCACACACACACATACACAGTGGCTCTCTCGCTCCCGTGACCGGCTGACAAACTTCTGGCCTCCTGGTCACCATAGGCGACGTGACGACGAGCCACGTGACCCGCGGCAGAGGTAAGAAAAGAAGTGACATGGAAAAGAGAGAGAGGGAGAGAGAGAGAGACTGAGAAAAGAGGGGGAAGCAGAGAATGTGAGGGGGAAAAAAGACAGAATGGAGGAAGACGGAGTGTAAATGTGTGGAGGTGAAAAGGTGACTCGACTCTTTTCTGTCCTCTCGCGTTGTTTTCCACCGTCACCGATGACTCTGGAAATCACAGGTTGAGTTGATCTATTGACAGCGCTAAGGCCTTCCGTTTACGCACACACACCGACACACATCACAGCAGAGCACATTATTCATGTGTGCTTCAGTTTTGGGGACGTGCAGCCTGCGCTTTCTTTTCCTTCACATTGGAAGTTTTTTTTTTCCTTCCTCGCATTTTGCTGATAATTTCCCTTTTTTTACTGATTATCTCATTTGCATTTTTTCCACAAACAGTTTATTTTCTTTTGGAGTTTTCTGTTTTTATTGTTATTTTTTCGTGAGTTCACACAGTTTACTCTTGGAACACTTTTTTTTTAAATGCAATTTTTCTGTTTTTTATTTTCTTTCATCTAATTTCTATTAACTTCGTTTGTGTGTTCTTGTTTCTTGCTGATAATTATAAACTTTATTCAGTCCCGCCGTGCCTCCGGCCTGCATGGACACATCTAACATGAACTCCTTTGTGGAATACTCCATTTGTAACCGACCGGGGACCGGCGCTTACTCTGCGCCCAAATCTGGTTACCATCACCATCATCACCTGCATCACCATCACCATCCTCTGGATCAGCATCAAGGCTTCCCGGTGACCTCCGGCGCCTTCCACACGGGCCACAGCGGCTCCCCAGCTCCCATTAACGTGTCAAGAAGTGACACCAGCGCCGGGGAAGCTAGTTACACCGGGGATGGACGGCTGTACGTGAGCACCGGGGCGACAACGGGCGCTGGAGGAGCGCACGGGACCACAGGGTCTGCACAGCATCATCAGCAACATCATCATCATCATCATCATGAACAGCAGACGCATAACAGTTATCATCACCATCCTCATCTTCACCAAACCCAAAGCTTACAAAGCGGAATATTATCTTCATATAGTAACGGGAATACCGGCAACACCGGGGCCTACGCGGCCCAGGCGTGCGCAACAAACTCGGAGTATGTTGCAGCGACGGGCCCTCACAACACCGTTCACCCTCAGTATTTCATGGAGGAGTCTGTGGCCTCCACCTACTATCATCAATCAACCTTCACCACCTCAGCCCCCTCCGTCGGCCCCAGCTACGGGGCCCTGGCCGGGGCCTACTGCGGGCCTCAGGGCGCCCTAGCCGGGTCTCAGTACCCGCAGCAGCTCGGCGGGGGTCTGGACGCAGCGGGCTACCTGGGGTTTCCACAGGGGGGAGGTTACGGGGAGCTGCCGGTCTCCCAGGACCGAGAGAGGGAGGACGAGGAAGGCCAGCACACCGGGCAGGGGCAGACCTTCGACTGGATGAAGGTGAAGAGGAACCCGCCTAAAACAGGTGAGGGAGGGCTGGTGGGTTTTTTTTTTCTGGAGATAATTTGTCCGTTTTGGTGACTTTTAAGGTCGTGAAGAATTATTAAGAGGTTGACCCAGCAGCATTTAACTTTGATTTGTGAGGTTTGCAGCAGGAGTCTGAAGATGCGGAGTCATGCTTCTTCTGCGTTTATCACAGGAAATATTGCAGCCAAAAGACCCAAAAGAAGTAGTTTATTTTAAGAACGATTGATTGTTTATGAATAGCTGAGATGAGGGGAAAAAAGAGAAATACATAACCTGTATTCAACAACAAACTGTTAAAAAAAGGGAAACTTTGCGTTACAGGCTGTAAAGATAAATGTTTTGATTAAACGCGTTTTAAAGCGAATTTCACGAGCTCTGCTAAATAACAACATTAATATCGTGCCTGAAGAGTAAAATGTTGATTTATTTTAATTTCCTCTCTTCTCCATGCAGGCCTCTTTTTCATTTTTCTCTGTTTGTATCCACAGATGTTGGACTTTTCTAATGTAAATGTGACTTCCCTGCTGTTCTTTCCCTTCTCTTTTCGCTTGTCTCAATCACTCATGTCTGAATTCGTTTTTTGCTGTAAACCGACGGAGAGTTTATGAATAACAAATGAATGAATCAGTCAATTGATAAATAAATAAACATATAGGCTATATTTATGGTAGGTTTGATATAAATAATAATAACTCTTTTTTTTATTATGAACCAGGATTTCATTTCACAACTTTCAACACCAACTAAACATTTTTTTTTTTGTCATGAAGTAAACATTTCCTCAGGAGGGCTGGTGTTATTATTGTTAAAACATATCGTTTGCTCTAGAAATAAAGGAAAGAAATATTGGGCTTCGTTTTCATATTTCATAATGGAAAGAACAAGACAAGCTCAATCTCTCAAGAGGGAAATCTGTGTTTTCTATCTTTTATTTATCTGGTTGTTACATATTTTTTTTAAACAATTGGACAAGACATTTTTTAAAAAAAAGTGAAATACGTTTTATTTTGAATTATGACGTAGTGTTGCTAGTGTAGTTCATGTTCCGCATAGGAAACGTGGGATTATACATTTTCTCATTACAACGTAAACCTAACTGGTCTTTTTAAACGTGAGGTATAAAATGAAAGCGTTTATGTGTTTTCAGGACTTGGTCAGTATGTAATCATATCTCAGGAAAGATAGCAGGTCTGGTCTGGGTCAGCTAGGGCCCCCGACGTCTGATATGTTTCTCTTTCCCTCTCTTACTCTCTTAATGGATCTAGCAGACGGGTTATTTCGCCCTGGGAAGTCTGTCCTGCTCTGTTATCTTTTAAAGCAGCTCCCCCCTCTCCCCTCCCCCCTCCCCCACCCAGCCAACCCAAGCATCACACCCCTGGTCTTGTTTCTCCACCCGTCTGTCTGCCAGCCTTTTCTCTTTTTTTTATTCTTTCCTCTTAACAATCTTCTGATGTTAACTGCTGCTTTACTCTAAAATTCGACCTCCCTCGTTGTAGTGCGTTGGTTTGGAGAGAACTTTAATGCAGATTATGAAACATATTTATTCCAGCCGGAGATCCGTTGATTTAAATCAGAGCACATTTTAGGCCCAATAAAACCTACAGTCCACATTTAAATGATCTGATTAGCACTCGTAAAATAAATAAATATGAACATGAATATATGTTAATAAATAAAGACATGACCACTAACAAAGAATGAGCCTTAAGTCATTTTTATTTCCTGATTTTTAATGAATGTGAACAACAAGAACATATTTAATTTATACAGGCGATAAACTTGTAGTTCTATTCATTAGCACATAAAAAAATGTAACATGTCCATTTTTTAGTAACTGATACACATACATAATAGAACAAGTTCCTAAAACACATTTATAACAACTCGTGTGTCTCCTCTCTGTCCTCCATCCAGTCAAAGTGTCGGACTTCGGCCTCGCGGGCGCGCACAACAACGCCATGCGCACCAACTTCAGCACGCGGCAGCTGACGGAGCTGGAGAAGGAGTTCCACTTCAGCAAGTACCTCACGCGGGCACGGCGCGTGGAGATCGCCGCCACGCTCGAGCTCAACGAGACGCAGGTGAAGATCTGGTTTCAGAACAGGCGCATGAAGCAGAAAAAGCGCGAGCGGGAGGGCGCCTCCGCCACGGCGCGCTCCTCTTCTTCTTCTTCTTCCTCCTCCTCCTCCGGTTCCTATGATACCGGTGCTGGTGGCGGTTTCAACAAGGAGCTCGAGGACACCGACCACTCCTCCGCGTCCACGTCTCCGGGCGCGTCTCCGAGTTCGGAGACGTAGTAGATTATTGGTTCTCCAGCACAGTCAGACCCTGTGATGCTGTGGAAAACAGGTGGCCTTCAGTCATCTACTACTGAGAGACACACTACTTAATGCATTCCGTGCTGTGCTTATACTACTTAGAGGAAAATAATCCCTCCAATCATCAGCCTCCCTCATCTACTTCTGCTCTGACCTCCTACATATCCCAGACTTCCCTTTGACAGCTCACACACTCACCTGGACAGTTTGACTGCTGTTTTTTTTTATAGAGAGTAAAAAATTTGTACTTTTTCTTGCAATATAACAACTGCAGTGATTTAGTGGGAAGTCTCAATGTTGGATACTAAAGATACAGACAGTTACCCCATTTTAGTCAATATTGTGACTGCACTATTGTAGTGACTGATTAGGGGACCTGCAATGAGGAAACCAACACAAGCAAAATTATGCGATATGCTTGTTGGTGATCAAAATTCTAATATTAGAAAATACAATAATGAAAAAATAAACCTCCCTTCAATTATCTGGGATAAGTGGGTACAGTGGGATTGATCATACCTTCTTACTTGAGAAATTTCTTCCCAACCAAAACCACATTATTTCATGCTGTGGGACACAAACAAATCAGTTGCAGGTACCTTAACACAGTGGTTTCCAAATGGGACCCCACGTTGGGGTCTAAGATAAGACTAAAGAGTCATAAGATGATTGAAAAGGCCACACGTTTTTTTTTTTTCTGATGTTTCTATATTTTCCAGTCATGGTGAAATATTAGATACATATACTTCTCCAGACCTCTAAAACCACAAGCCAAACAAAGGCTGGTATCCTGCTGGTGCTGTAATATTTTGTGAAGTGGACTGTTTTCTGACAGCATGGATCACACTTCTTCGCTCTGTCCAAACAGGGAGAATCAAAGACCCATGACACTTTAATTATAGAGTCTGAGAAAGTGTGGCCTCAGGGGCCGTATTCTCCCTAGTATTCATTCTTCACAGACTAAGAAACTGGATGTAGTAGTTAAAATGTTTGGTCAATTATTCCTGCATATGAAACATTATTTTCAAGATGATCCCCTTGATGTGGAAGCTGGGAGCTACTTTTAAGTGTGAGATCACTGATGAATCCATTCTCTGGTGTACAGGGTGATGATCATGATGATGATGAGATGCACTTTGGCATCTTTATATGATGTCTGAATTACAGGGTTTAACTGGTATTGGGTTATTTAAGGTGGATAATGCATATTTTTTTGCTGATATTTAGATTATTTTTCATATTTTTTAACTTTTAGAAAAAAAATACACAAAAGCCTGTATTTACTGTTTACAAAACTTGGAGATACATGACCATGCTGACTTCAAGAGTTAATGTAAAAAAAAAATGTTGAATGAATGATATAAAACATAAGAAGCTGTAGTCCAACCTAAACCCACATACCAGTCTAACTAAACGAGCCTTATGATCAGAAATACAGGGAGCCTCTGATGGCATAAAAACATTGTTGTCTTCATAGTTGTATATGTTTTTGTTTCACAAACCTCTATTATTATTATTTTTGAATTTTTTTTTTAATGTTTTTATTTTTTTGTAAGTATATGTTTAATCCCACTCAGCTCTTGTCTTTGCACTATGTGAGTAACATTTTAGACAGAGCTGATGGCCAGGATGTTCAATATAACCTGCTGATGTCAAATAACATGGACATCATTTGAGCTCAGAAACAAATATTCCCTTCATCTTTCATGAATGGTGACACATTTAGTTAGACTCAGGGGTTCATTTGGGGTGTGTGTTTGTGTGTATGTGTGTGCGCATGTGTATGTGTGTGTGTGTGTGTGTGTACAGAGGGGTAAAGATCGAAGCAAACTACAAAATAAATGCTGAAGCTCGAAAGCAGGGAGGCATGTGCATCACGCCTCCCTGCTGAGCCGGAGAAGTGGGGGAAATGATATTTACTGCCTGTCTCCTCCCTACTTGAGAGTAAATTATTGGATGCATTTGACGTTATTGATTATAGATAATGGGGAAATGTGTGTATGTAACATTTCGGGACTTCTTTTCCTGTTACCTCCAAATACTAAAAAGCTCACAACATGGGGAAAAATGACTATATGTGAATGGTTTTACTCCTAATTTTGACTAATTATGACGTTTATCAGACTAATTGAATAAATATCTACAAAGTCTTTCAGATTCCTATATTTTGTCTTCTTCAAAATGTAACTCGTAAACAGAATTCAGGAGTAAATCTCTTCATATTTGTGATGTTGTCGGGTTAAAGGTCAACCTCTACTGTGAGCTGATGTCACTGGTATTTTTTTTTTTTTCTATGATGTCTGTTGTTTTTAAATGAGAGCAGACCGACTGAGTTTTATTAGTTCTGCTGCCTGAGAAACACTCCCAATCATGTTCCTGTCTTTTTCTACTTCGAGCTACCTCAATTAAAGATTCTTCTGTTAATCCGCTGCAGAGATGATTTTTCTTTCTTCTTTAGACTGACAATAAACTGTTTCATGCGTGACATAAATTCACTGATTCATGAATTACAGACGTTTGCTGCAAAACCCAACATGTCCAGCTTTTGAAAGCAGAGCAGCTTTACAATTTAGTCAATTCAGCGCAAAAGCACCGTCGCTTCTGAAATATGAAAGCAACAAGACAAAAAAAGTAAGAAAAGGATTTAAGGAAACCAGTTAATACTTGATGCTCTGTGATAGATATTTGGGTTCCAATGAAAGCAGACGACAGCGTGTCACATGATTTGTGTCAGGGAATATGCACATAGCACAATATTGGCATGTTAAGGGCCTTTCCCCGCTTTATTATCTGATATTGAGGCCCTGTCATGAAGAAGAGCTGTATCAACATCTAGACCCTCATTATTTCAGGTTTTTCCTTATTTGTATTGTATTCCTAATTCCTTCATTTGTTGCTTAATTGATTTTTAAATGACCATGCAGCACACAGGGGGCCTGTTGATGAAACGCTCAGGATGGGTCGTTTCTTTCATTGGCCCCTCAGCAGGCTAATCTGTCCTTGACGGTGAGAATAGAGAAGATATTCTATTTTTATTTTTTTTCATTATTATTATTCAGCACATCCCATATGCAGGTCCAAACCAACAGTGAATTGATCCACCAGTAAGTATTGTGTGTCCATCAGAGCCTGATACATCTTATTCCTCTGTGTCACTGAGCTCCACTGTTGTCCAAAAACTGTTAAAAAAAACCACGCTGTTGCACTGGGTGACATGTTCCTTCATTACCATGAACACACACACACTGTAGTTTATTTTGACTCAATCCCACACATACCATCCTGCTGCCAGAAATACTCACTGCAACACCATATGTGGATTTATCTGCTGCTAAAAATAGTCCCAGACAAATGCTCTATTTCTTCCAGTTTGAGCAATGTTTGCTAAAAAATTACAGTGCACAAAAAAAAATGAAACTATATAGTGTTGTGAGCTGTTTTAAAATATTTACATATTCAGTTGGACACAATGGGATGGCGACTGAAAGCCTGCAGACAAGCTAGGTAAGTCAGAAAGACAAATTAGCACATTTTTGGCCTTCGTCTTCCCATGACAATAACAAATGTTGACATTAAGAAAAATATAGAATATCATCAGCGTTATCCTTCAACATAAGAATTTCCACAAAATGGTATGAGATTTTTTTTTCTTCTCATCTTTACAGCCCAGTAGAGGCTCAGAAGAGGCGGAGACCTGTAAATAAAAAAAACTGACTGTTTAATAGAACGTTGTTTGAGTTGGCATCATCATAGAAGAACATTGAGCGGTGTATTTATTTTTTGAAGAGCTACTTCTTCATCTCCATGTGTAAATGGCCCAGGAGTGTGCAACACATTCCTGTAGGAGAAGACAGTGAAGGAGAGGAAAAAAAAGGAGATGATTAAGGAGGAAAAGGGACCGGTCTTCCTCTTCATGGATTAAAGAAACACAGAGTTTGACACAACACTACATAGAGCTTCATGCATTTCAATAAGCAGCCAGGCCTCTCACATTCACATGCCTGCGTGGCCTCTGGTTGACCCCCCACAAACACACATGCAGGGCTACAGTGAGGAATGTAGCGGGACTTTCCGGGTGGCTCGCCGGCCTGTTGACCTTTGGAGAGCCTCTGGGATATCTAAACATGTAAACACACTCCTCCTCCTCCTCCTCCTCCTCCTCCTCCCTCCTCTCTCCTCCTCATCTTCATCTTCATCTCCTTCTCCTCTCTGCTGGTTTGAAGATGCCTGTCTGGAGCCTGGGTGGCAAGCTCAGTCATCACCTTATCACACACACACACACACACAGAGAGACACACACACTGGACAAAAACATCCCTCGAATCCTCTTGCGGGGTCACACCTCATCCTGACCAGCAGCTGTTTTCTGATGCAGTGTTGTAAGATTCTATTTTGGTCAAACTGCTTTTTTTTTTTTTTAAAACCCTCCTCATCTTCTTCTATTACAGTTAGTGGATTCCTACATTAACCAGTATCCCTTTCAACAGCCAAAAATATGTTTTCAGCAGATATGAATCTCTATGCACAGGCCTAGAAGAGACACTGAATGCTGAACTATTCTAAAAAAAAAAAAAAAAAACTCCAAAGGGTGTTGGGATTGTACATGCAAACAAAGGTCCCCAGCTGGAATCAAACGTGCTCCAGCTTTATGGAAGTGCGATACTAAATTTCTGGAGCAAACCATTAAGTGCCTTCCCACATCCAGTCCAACACAAATCTCCTCCTTCACTCTCTGGAGGAGGCTGAGGAACAATATTTTAGGTTAACTCCTTAGAATTACATCTGCGCTGCATGATTTTACATGTCTCAGTTAGGTCCAACTTTCAGCGCCAATGCAGGAAGTAGCATGCTCCTCACAAGATGAACAGCCAGGGTGGAGGATGTGGCGCATCTCAGAGTTGTTACAGATTTGCCTTTTTTTATTAACCATAACCATGACAGTTCTCTAATATTAACCAAGTGTTTCATTGAAATGCATCAGATTGACATGCTCCTGATTGTTGACAATTTCCTGTCACGTTGAATTTAGGTTGCCCATGTGTTCAGACATTTACGGTAAACCATCAGCTGCTTGTATGACACTTCATGTGAACAGCAGCTGCGTCCATGATGAATATCGTTTTGTTGTTGTCACACAAGCATACAGAAATGAAACCCACCATTACAGCGCAACAGTGCTCAACAATTAATGAAGAAATGAACAAGAAAAAAAACAATCAACAAAACTGAATGAGTGACCTGTGGTTGACCACACACATTCATTTAGTTTTGACTGAATAGGATGTAAGGTAAAGGGGAAAGAAGAAACTGGTGTTTGTGGGGAAAACAAAAAAGAGGAGGAAAGCAGGAGGAAGAAGGAGTGAAGGAACAGGAGGAGCAAACTGAAATGATTAAGATGTTTAAAATTGTGAAGCAGAAAACAGAAAATGATCATGTTTAGAGAGAGAAGAGAGAGAGAGAGAGAGAGAGAGAGAGAGAGAGAGAGAGAGAGAGCGAGAGAGAGAGGAGATTCTTTCAGGGTGACCTCATATGGTCTGACCCCCAACTTCTGTTTTCCTTTCCATAACTCATCTCAAGTTCAACACAGGGCTGTCTGCTGCCTGTGTGTGTGTGTGTGTGTGTGTGTGTGTGTGAGCAGTGAAAGATAAAATGGTGCGGCTGCAGTTCAAGAGTTCAGAATCTCAATCAAATAGATGAGTGCACATGCATGCAGAGGCACACATGCATGTGCATGCTCATGCACACACACTTACACACACACAGTCACATGCACAGATACACGTACACAAATGCACGTGCACAGATACACGGGCCTTGCAGTAAGGTCTGCACTCGCCTGCATTGATTCTATTCTATTCTTGTGTCTTGAACAGTAAAACTGAGATCAGTGCAAAGTCATTTTTCAAGCTGGTAAAGGGCTTATCAAAGCCCACTCTGTGTGTGTGTGTGTGTGTGTGTGTGTGTGTGTGTGTGTGTGTGTGTGTGTGTGTGTGTGTGTGTGTGTGACTGATTGGAGCCAGATGGTGGTTTGTGTGTTTTCATCGGATGACGGTCTCATCATGTTTCTGCCTGTCTCCAAACTGCTGTAAAAAACATTTCCCTTGAATATATATATATACCTATATATATATATATAGTTCAAACATTTTCATGAGGCTTTAAAAATGATCACACACAGGAGGACAATCTCTTTCCCACTTTATGGAAAACCAAGCTGAAAGCTAGAATAATGTCTGTCATATTAATGTTGTAAATCCTGCATTTTAAATGTTCACTATCTCTGGTTTTATCATTTAAAAAACCAAAGAGTACTCTTGATTTATTTTTTGTTACTTCAGTTTTAACATTTGATGGTTTCAAATCAATGATTCAAATTGATTCAGTCGATGTGATTGTGTCATTTATGAGTATGAAAGGTAAGAATATCACCTGCAGTAAGCTCTTTTTGCTTCTCTTGATTTTATGTGACTATAAAATACTGTAATTATATTATCATATATTATTATGCTCTAGATTATTACTTAGAAAGTGAATGTCACCCTGATGCAGGTGTAGCAGCTTCACTTGGTTGCACCTCCGTTTCTTTAATTGCATGTGTGTGTGTGTTTCTATTTTTTTTTTACATTTCCACATTTTACTCCCAAGTTGAAATATTAAATCACAAACATAAGAATACAATCTTATACAAATAATATATTTAGAATAAATATATCTAATTAATATAGATATCTGCGGAAACAAAGGTAAACACACTTTCTGAAACGTGATGAACATTACATTATCTGAATGATCTTATTTATTTTTTTGATTTGAACTGCAGAATCATTCATTCATGTTGTGAAAATGTAAAATGAAATAAAGTCATTTCACGTGTTTATTCCTACTTTCCACAAAAAAATAAAGTTTTGCAGAAACACATATCAGTGAGTAAAATCTAAGGATATAATTCTAAATGTCTCCGCCTCTGATTGGCTATTCCTGCTCTGAGCATGCATATGATTAATCATGTGATCAGTCGAAAGCTCCTCTTAAAGGTTACTCTTACATTTCACTGGAAGCAGCAGCTTGATAAATGTGCTCACACTCAGCTCTCTAAGGCTCTTTAGAGTTTTCTGAACTGTAGGTAACTGAAGTTTGATGAATATGAGTCCAGAAAGCCAACTGTGTCTACATTTACTCTGATGAATGCAGTGGATGTTAGCTTGAGTTGAGTTTGGAGGACAACAAAAAGAACAATATAATATTTGAATGATCATATGCAGTGACGACTATTTCTCCGTGTTTAAAAGTATTTCTGTGCTCCATGTCTTCATAAAATAAAATATGCTGTTAAACAGTTATGACGTTCTCTTTCTTTTAGCATAGACTGTAATATTACTCATCAACGTAATTCACTTCTTTCTTTTCAGTGCTATAAATTATTTTAAAATCCCAGACTCATTTATTATCAAAATGATGTATTATTAATGTATTTAAACAATGTCTGTGTATTATAAATGTAAAAATAAAAGATTGTATTGTTTTTGTATATTTGTTGTACAGTCATATTATTATCAACAATAATAATAATAATAATAATAATAATAATTTAATTTTGAAATGAAAGTAATGCTGTGTTTTTGTTTCATATTAAATATAACTGAAAATATTATTTAAGTTCTACTTGAGAGCTTATTCTTCCTCATTTAATGAGCTGGATTAGCAATATAGAATATTAATTTTCTATATGTTGTCATATAGGATATATGATATAAAGCAATCCATTAATGTTAACATTGTTTCATGAATGTCAACTATAATTAGAATATATTTATAAATGTCATTATAACATTAAAAATTGTAAATATAATTGCATAATCATTCCAATCTAAAACAGATTGAAGTGAATACCTGTTCATGGGGAAATAAGAAAAGCTGTGTAATAAAAGACACTTGTGTATTTCTTTGATGCAGTGGTGGTGTGTGTGTGTGTGTGTGTGTGTGTGTGTGTGTGTGTGTGTGTGTGCTGGTTTTTGTCTATTGGGGTCATCCAGAGTTCAGCAGCTCTCCTCCTCCACTCTGCCCACAGAGGAGCTCTGCAGCCCTGCTGAGCAGCCGCCACGCCCCGCTGACCAAAGAGGCCTGCTCTGGAGAAAACAGATCTGGGTTCCGTTGCCCCAAAGCATAAGGCTAAAAGACAATCCTAAAATCTATCTTGCAAACCTTCTAAAGCTTAAAAAGATGTGGAACTCTTAGAAATGATGGTAGATTAAAGAAGGACTCTGACCCACTTGTAGGAGGCTTCTGTAGGTGTCAGAAGAAGCTCCAGAACCTGCAGAACCATGTTTCACTTGATTATGTTTTTGTTCATTTTTCATTCTATGCTTTTATCATGGCCACTAATGCTCTAATGAAAAATGAGTGATCTGGTTTAAATCAGAAAACAAGAAAATAAAGCTTGATTATCACATTCACACAAAAAATAACATTGGATTTGCACGACTGAGCATAGAAATGCTTGTAGAAAACTCTTCTTCAAAGACTTCAGAGCAGAAGCAGTCTGGTTCAGACTGATCTGTAATAAAATGTGAGTGAATGACATAATATTTTAGAAAACAAAAAATCCTCAAGGACCCATAAAACCCTCCAAGGAACCCTTGGATCCCAGTCAAAGACCCTTTGAACCCCCCTCAGCGTCCCTCTGTGACTCCTAAAACCTTCCTAACGCTTGTGTTTTGTCAACCCTGTCAGCAAGAAATTATTTTTTATGTACAACTAATTTGCAACAGGAGATACATTTCGCAAGAGATGTAACGCTGTCTGTATTATGTTTCCTATTGACATGGAGATGTTAATTAATGTATCTGGCAAGTTGCAAAAAAGTTCATACTGCAGCACAATATCCACTGACAGTGACAACAGCATTATTAAACTTTGTATGCTTGTGTTGGTTAAGGTTAGGGAAAGGTCATGGTCCTGGTTTAAAACAGAAAACGTCTGCAGTGGCTGCTTTTTTTTTTTTTTTGTCTAAACCTAACCACACTGGGATGTGAACCCTATCTCTGATATCGAATTCCTGTGTTTTGTATACCCATCATCCACCCCGACCACCTCCCTACAACTGCAGTGCGGTATGTAAATGTAGCGTGTCATTCACTCAAAAAGAAGTTACCGACCATACATAAGAGCAACTATGTTGGAAAGTATTACAGTAAAACTGGGTTTTTACAACAAATAAGGACATATTTTATGTTTTAAATGTTAGACAGCTTGCATGAAAAGCTTTATATTCCTTTTGTTCTCTAAAAAGTGAATTACAGACAAAGACATGTACAGTATGTTATCCAGAGTTCATACTGGAACACAACTTTAAGAGCCGCTTATCTACAAAGTGGAGCACCTCTTGTATCAGGAGGAATTTCAGTATCAAATCTGGTGTTGAGAGATGAATTCATCATTTTTTTGTTTGAATAAAGGTCACCACTTTTTTTTTTTTTTTTTAAAGTCAGCATAATTCATGGCAGAGTCAGGTGATGCTCCTCACATGTTGAGCCGTTCACAAGGAAACAACACCAAGGAGAACAAGAGGAAAGAAAAAAGGTCACGAACTAACAGTTAGCTGTGTTGAACCTAAAATTACTTTTTTTTTTTTTTTTTTTTGGAAAGTGTGTTTGTCACCAGGCTTCACTGTTGAGGTTAGAGGGAGAACAGGGAGCAGGAGGTTATCAGGCCAGACATTCCTGTCTGTCCAACCCTGAGAAAGACCAGGAGAGAAAAAGCAGCAGCATTTATAGAATGGTTTTTATGTTCATTTTTATTTGTTACATTTTATAGATATATATATATAGATGTTAACACTCATACAGAGATGTAACATGATGAACATTCAGTGAAGGTTGTTATTTAAAATAAAATGAAACCCTATTTTAAAAAAATTCTATACATTTGTCTCTATAATTAATGATATGAACTTCTCCTTGTACAATATATTAATGGTGTTTTTCCACAGCATAAACTTTTGTGTATCTGTGTGTGTGTGTGCGTGCATGTGTGTGTGTGTGTGGCAAACAGGCCCGAACACCTACGACTGTTTGCCTTAGCTGATGCTGTGTACCCATGACCCTGTGTCCTCAACACACATCTGCACATGCACACACACACAGAGAAAGAAGGTGCTGAAAGAACATGGCACAATAGCTTGTTTATCTCAGGCTAACACAGCATGCACACTCTGGTGTGACGGGGGGGAAACAGGAACAGCAAAAGTGCATCAGCTATCCTCAACGCTGGGGCGAAAGCAAGGGCACATCCATCACACAGTGTCAACACACACACACACACATGCTTGCACACATATACACACACACATGCACGCACACGCACGCACGCAATACAAAATGACAATGGGTCAAACAATATTTAATGAACAAACATGTTTGACATGAAATCAATCAGTAATAGGGTAATAATAATTATCTAAGTCAAACTCAAAGCTGTTGACCAAGACCCTGAGCAAGCAGCCCTGAAGCCAAACATACACACACACACACACACACACACACACACACACACACACAGAGGTCATAAATACACTCTGGAACACAGAAATAGAAATGACAGATATTTCCATGGACAGAGATCATATAGGGCTTCCAGGTGATGTAAACACTGAGAGGCTGAGAGGCTATAGCATCTGTGACATCACCCACTGGGGGAATTAATGTTTTGATCTGAGTTTTACTTTTCGCCACCATCTTTGTCAGAAAATTTAAAATGGAACATGTTGAAGGTTGGTGGAGCTGAGACTGGCTATCTCCAACCTACATCTTAGAGACAAACTGAGGGTTTTCTTGTTTACTTCGGAACAGCCAAAGGTTTCTTCTTTGAACCAGCATCAAGTGGCTATTAGTGGAATGTCATTTAAGCACTGGGTTCAACACTGAGCCATGGTGGGTGCTGTTGGGTTTAGAGTTTAGTTAGGTGTAGTTACCTAACCTGAAGCATTCCTTTGATCATTTTGATCAAGATAACTCCCCCACTCATGTGCTAATGTGGGTAAATGTTACTTTGATGACCACATGATCTTGCATAAATATGTTATTTAAAAATAAACATGTTACTTATAGAGATCAGGAGATCACTCTTAAGTTAAGTTAAGTTAAGTTAAGTTAAGTTAAGTTAAGTTAAGTTTTTGAAATAGTGCTAAAATCACACATTATCACAAAGCCACACATCTGTCTTGTCGAACGCTTCTGCCTCCTGAGAACTTGTGACATACTATTTTTTTTTTTAATTCTATTTTATTACATTAGAGAAAGCAAAACATTTTTATCTATTTGTATCCCTCTGTACCGGGCAAAGAGTCAATTTCTCTAAATGTTTAGTATTTGCCTATTCACTGTCTATGAGAGAAATAAATGATCAATATATTGTATTTTGTCATTTTAATGTTAGTATTAATATTGTTTTTATTTGGGCAATGTACAGTTTTAAACATAAATGTTAACATTTGATGTACTGCACCAGAGTTAGCTTTAAAGCTAATTTTCATCTGCAGTCCTTTACAGTTAAAACATATAACAGCACAATAACAAACAGTCCAAAGCAAAAAAACACACAGGACACATTATACAAAACATAAAGCTTTACACACTGACTAGACCCACAATGTCAACTAGAAATGAATAATGCAAGCTTGTCTAATATCTTGTTTTTAAGTAGGCTACAGTCAAACACATCCATTAAAATGATTAAATATTAATCATAGGGAAATCCCAAAGAATACCAATCATGTAGAAATATTTGCTGTCAACCTTTAATTGACGGTCTCAGGTTGCATTCAGTGCCAGTGTGAACAGGGCATCTGTTAGTCTTTGGTCTGTGCTGTTTCCTGGAGGCCAGACAATGAGGTCATGACCACAAACTTCTATCGATCAGCAACAGTTTGACCACACAAACACCTCGGAGACCAGCATGGGGAAACACATAGCCATTATAAGACCTGGGGTTGCCAGGTCAGAAGACTTTATCCTCCTTTTATGGCTCCAGTGCAACCATGATTGAGATCTTTCCTTGTGCCTGTTAGTCACATTATTGTTGTTGGGTGAGTTGTAGAGTTGCCAGGTTTGGAGCTGTTCATTCCCCTTTTATGGCTCCAGTTGACACATGACTGAGGCCTTTTGTCATCTTTGTATGTATCCCTATCATTGGCAGGTCAGTTTCAAGGTTGCCAGTTTACAGTCCCCCTATCCCCAGTTTGTGACTCACCGCTGAGCTCCTCATTTTGTCTTCCTATCCTGTCAGGTCCAGCTGTGAAGTTACCAGTTTGGACTCCTTAACCTCACTATTTGTCGCCACATACTGTGTGACTTCCCGTTTGTCTCCCTGTAGCTGCCGGGTCATTGGTTAATTGCCAGGTTTGCAGTGGTCCATCCTCCTTTTTATGGATCCTTGTGACTTGTGACTGAGCTCTGTCCTTAGTTTGTTTCTCTCTCCCACCGTTATTACTGACATGGGTGACACTGACATCAGCGTTTCTTAAAATATTGGTTCAGGGAAACAGGAAGGGTCATGGTTGTTGATCCTTTTCCTTACAGCAGTGATTCAGGTCCAACATGTGATGTCACAAAACCTGAGCAGCACCTGGAGAGGCAGATATAACCTCTTATATTTATGTCAGTTTACTTCAACATGAAGTAGACCATAAACTAAACTTGTACTCCATCATCATAATTTAAGCCAGTGGGTCCCAACTTTAGGATCTGAACCCCCAAATTAATTTTCAAATTAAAATATTTAAGTGTTAGCAAGAGTCACAAATAATGTTGATTTTAATATAGAAAACTGTGTCAAAATAGGTAAGTCAAAAACCTTTTTTCCACAGTAAACACAAGATGTTGATGAGACAAGTCTACATATAATATTATAGATGAAAAGATGGGATTTGAAAGTAAAAACTATTTTCTTTCACAGATGAAGAGGTGATGAAGTTCAGTTTAATCCATGACTTCTTTTCATGGCGACCTGGCTCACATTCCCAGCTGCATACCTACAGCGCAGTTGAGCGCCAACAGTGGAGCCAGAAGCTAGGCCTGCTGAGGCCCCTCCGTGCCTCAGAAGCTTGGCCAACTTCAATTCTTTATCAGACCACACACCTGCTCTGCATTGTTGAACCAGCAGTATTTCTTAATCATACAACCTACCAATTTGTAGCCAATCTTCAGTCCCAACAGTCTGTTACATCAGTTCAATGTAAGGTTCTTTAGTTCCAGTGTAAACTCAAAACTAACTGCGTTTACATTAAACTGGCAAGCTTTACTCACGCTATAACTTAACTCAAAACATTGTTGCAGATTGTGACATTTCCTCTGGTGCACCATTTGGATAAAATGGGGGACGAAGCAAAAAGAAAAGGACTCAGCACTCAGAGAAAGTAATGCATGCTATCACATATGAACTAGTCGCACTAGTTGATGCTTTCACTAAGTTATAGCTTAATTCCCACACTACATTCAAATCTATGCTGTGTTTGAACATACACATAGCTGGTGCTGCAGATCTTTTACACCAAAATTTGTCCTGTGTACTCTGACCTGGAGACACTTTGACTAAAACAGTCATACTAAAATTAGACCAAAATGTTAACAAGTGGTTTTCCAACTAATTCTCTGATGGCTAAAACTATGATGACGAATAGGAAGTCAAGCCAAAATGTTGAGAGTTCTTGTGAACTCAAACTAGATTAAATGTTCGTGGTTTTCCTTTGACTAACATGAGACAAAAATGAGTTTCTGTTGACTGAAGCTTGACTGAAAACAAGAAAGATAAAGTTGAACAAATATGGTTAAAACTCATATCGACCCCATGACAAAGCTTAAAATAAAAAGTAGTGATGGTGAACCTCAAAACAGCCACTAATTTGAACTTAGTCTCCACATTACAAGACGTCACTCTCAGTGACATTCAAAGCACGTGGCACCTTTAAAGTTTCATTAGTGCCTATAACAGGCATCACTGTAAACTGTCCTGTAGTATAAAATGTCCTGCCGAGGTAGAAGTGATCACTGATAACACTTTATAACAGTCTGCTTGATTTATAGAGGAGGTGAAAGTTCAGCTTGTTTTCCAGTGATGACTTCTGTTAAAAGAAAGGTCATCAGTTATGGCTGAAGTGATAAGAAAATAAAAGTTTAAACATACAAAATGGACAGTTGAAAAAGAAAACAAAGAAATATAGAGTGTTATTGACTTGACCTGAGTGACAAATAGAGAGAGAGAGAAAGAGAAAGAGAAAGAGAAAGAGAGAGGGGGAGGGGGGCAGAGGGAAAAGGTGGTCAAATGTCATCCCATCATTTTTTTTTTTTTTTTATTTTTCTTTGCGCTGTCCTTTCACCTTCTTGTTGTCCCTTCTTTTTGTAACCTCCTCTTTATCTGTCTTTCTCCCTCTGTCTGTGTGTGCATGCAACTAAATTCCAGTTGAATTTTTTTCTTCTTCTTCTGTTGATTAAAAAAAAAGAAACAGAAGACCTGTGCTATGGTAGAATTAAACAATATAGCCAACAAAAGTGAAGACTCAAACCATGTAGAAAAGAAGACTAGCTGCTCAGGTACAAAACACGTGAATGTTTTATTCTGTAACAACAGTTCCAAACATGTGACACAAGCTTTTCTCAGCACGTCTGTCCTCTTTCACAAGTTGAACTGACACCCTGTCCTGACAGCATCACCGCCATCCTCCATCTGTGCGTGTGTGTGTGTGTGTGTGTGTGTGTGTGTGTGTGTAGGTGCAGAGATAGCCTAGCTCCTCGGGGTCAGGTTTCATTGACCTCTGCTAACCTTTGTTCGGGTCACAGTAAGGTTGGGCCAAGAGATGCTTGACATTTCTCTCTACAACACCTGACCCAGCACGTTACCAGGAGTGTGTGCTTGTGTGTGTGTGTGTGTGTGTGTGTGTGTGTGTGTAGTTCCACCAGTGGCACAATTCTTTATTTCTACTCGTCAGTCATGTGTGTCACGCAGGTAATCAGTTCTCACCATGTTAGTCTGCTGACAGCACAGACAGTTAACATCATGACAGGATGGCAAACACACTCAGTACTGATTTACAGTAATTCTGCTGTCAGTCTACAAACTCACTGAAACTTTGTTAATCCTTCAACAGCAACCTGTCAGAAACCTGTGATGTACAGTATGTTTCCAATAAGTCAAAATCAGTGAAAACAAATGATTATGGCTGTTACATTTAATTGTTGATACAATAACTTCTTGTTAACTTACACATCATTAAGATGTACATGATTAAAAGCTAATGAAGTAAAATGCTGCAAATTAATTTGTCTTTTTTTAAATATAAAAAGTAAAAAAGAAAAGAACTTTTGTTGTCTTGCCATAGTTAATGTATTCATTAGATTATAGAGGAGACTTAATGTCATTTTAGTTAATGTGTGAGAGGAACAGAAGTGACTCTACAGCTGACACATCGCTCCGGATTCTGCCATATTTCTCTTTTGGTTGTTGCCTTGGCAATGCATTTCTATGAATCTGGGGGGTGGAACTGAAGGAGCAAGAAAGGTATATTTGTTTGGGTGTTTAGTTCAAATATCAACAATCTTTCTCCAGAACAACTAACTCTACCTTTAATACAATGCCAACACACCAGTTGTACAATGAAAATCTTTTACTGGTGAAGTGACAAGCCTCGTAGGACTACAGTCTGAAGTTCAGCCAAAGCTCATATGAGGCATTTTTTTTTTATCTGTAGATTGAGTGTGTTTGTGGTTTGAGAGAAGATATTCTGTAAAAAAAATTTCCTTATATGTGATATACAGCTTTACCCTGATTTCAAAGACTATCTCTATTGTTTCACATTGAGGGGGCTCGCTTCACAAAAGCCATTTACAGGCACTCCATACACACAGATCTCAAATGGTAGCAGTGTTGTGTGAGAAGTGTCAAAATTAATGGTAGAGGAAAAGATCTCATGTTTCAAATTGTAGATTGCATGTTATAAATTAGGTGAAATGGGCCTATGAAACACAACTTTTTCATCAGAATTTTGGGCCACTGGGCTGATATGAGGTGACTTACACACACACACACACACACACACACACACACACACACACACACACACACAGCTCTGGGACAAACTACCTGTGGAGTGAGTGGGAGGCTGACATGGTGAGCTGTTGGCCTACAGTGTGTGTGTGTGTGTGCGTGTGTGTGTGTGCGTGTGTGTGCGTGTGTGTGTGTGTAGGGGTCAGAGTGTTAGAGGTTGTGGGGAGGACAGGCAGAGGTGACGCCGCATCTTGTCTGCAGCACGGCATGGTGGGAAATCTGAGAACAGAGGAGGAGAGAGAGAGAGGTCAGCTTGTCATCACCATCATGTGGGTTATCTGAGACGGGAGGAGGAAGAGGAGGGGAGGCGCAGGCCTATGTATGGGGAGGGTGTCAGTGAAGAAGGTGGCAGGAAAGAGAAAGAATAAGAGTCAGATGAGTGAAAGGAGAGAGGTGGCAGTGGATGGAGAGTGACCTCTGTAAACTGTACACACTGTGCTGTATGCACTTCTGCTGTGCTCCTAAATACCAAGTGTAAAGTTAGAACCTTAAATAATAAGGCCAGCACTATTCTATGTTTTCAGTACTATTAACAAGCCCAATGGAAAGACCCAAACCAACAACTTCCTCACTCTGTCTGTGACATTCGTTATACAATGTCACTTTTATGGCAGAGCTGTTGTATTGGATTTCATTAGATTACACAGGTGGTCCTAATAAAATGCTCAGAGAACACACTTATATATATATATATACACTTACACTTATACACTTATATCTATATCTATCTCTCTCTCTATATATAAATATATATATAATGTGCAAAAGTTTTAGGCACCCTAGTTGTTTAGATTCCTGTCCATTATGCAGTACCATCAGGGACCTCCCTGATCGCTCCCAAATTTATTCATGACATGACAATGACCCCAAGCATACAGCCAGAGTCATAAAGAACTATTTTCAGCAACAAGAAGAATGATGAGTCCTGCAACAGATGGTTTGGCCCCCGCAGAGCCCTGATCTCAATATTATGGAGTCAAACTGGGATTACATGAAGAAGCACCTGAGACGGCCTAAATAATAAATCTACAGAAGCGCATTCTTTCTCCAGGATGGTTACAACAACCTACCTGCAAGTTACCATGAAATACTGTTAGAGTGAACCGAGGAGAACTGCTGCTGCTGATTTAAAGGCAAACCTCTGATTTCATTTAGGTTTCTGCTGTTTACTCAACTTTGTAAGAAGTTCATTGATAAATTAAAAGAATTCATAGCAATACTTTTGTAAACATTCTCACTTTACTTTTAGTGGCTAAAACTTTAGCACAGTACTGTATATACATACATATACATATACATACACACACACACACACACATATATGGACAGTCTCCGTCCAAAGAAATACACTTGTCTTATTAATGACATACTTTGGGAAATGGTGGTAATCAGGAAGTCATTAAAACGATTATATGGGGGTGGTAGTATTCACAGTCGCTGGTTTTTCATATGTTTCTAGCTGGTTGGTTTGATTCATTTGGTGGTTGGTTTAGTATATTTACTTCCCAAAATCGGTCTGAAAATTGAGCATATTTGAGCTCAACAGAATCAGGCTTTATGAAGGTGGAATAGCTGCTGGAGAGGCTGCTAGGGCAAAATAACACAGACAAATATGAGCCAACGTTAGCCTGCTGATTTTCACAGTGATCCATTCAGCACTACACACTGGATGCCAGAGGAAACATTAGCTTTCTGTAGCGCCGCAGCATCCATCCTCCTCGTTAAAACTGAGCAGCCCTGGCGGCGGGACGCGAGCCTCACGCGGGAATTCCAATTTGCCCAGAGGCAGGTGAGCCCCGCGGTGCAGGTGAGGCCCACGGTGCAGCTCATCCACGGGGCTCTGCTGCCTCTGCTTCATTCATCACTGGGCTGACACATTCCTGCTGTCTGCCCGAGGCTCACACACACACAGCAGGCTGTTGTACTCCCACACAGTGCCATGCGGTCAAACTGACAACCCCGCTCACCCCAAACACAGAGTCCATTCTGTTTGTTAGCCGGAGGTGAAGAACACTGGGATTCAATGTCAGTTGTTTTTCAGGAGATAGATGGTTTAACAATTATGAAACTTATAGAAATTTCCACAGATGCCAGTATGAAAAATTAGCTACATGATGAATTAAACCTAATATGCGACAGAAAGACCGCCAGGGTCAAGAGTTCAATTCTTTGTGTCTTGCAACAAATTACATTTTAAACAGCAAACACACTCAAAACTGTAAAAAAAAAAAAGGTAGTTATTCTTCTGCTCGTGTTTACAAATTGCTTCCTGTGCATCTGCCTTAATGGATTTCTTCTGATATGATATGTGCAACAGAATGGCAGCACCAGAAAGAAACTAAGGCACCGACACCAAAACCTGACAGGTTCAAACGGAGTTTTAAGTGAGAATCTTGTGTAACTTTGGTTGTGTTTGCCATTTTGATTGGAGGCCACATTGGCAACATTATTGGGGAAAACAACCCAATGACTGCTTGAATTATGTGGTGTAAGCTGGCTGGCAAAAAAAAAAAAGCAGAGGTCTTCATGCATCCACTTGGTTCCTGGTAAACGAGAGCTGACCCAGGCCTGAGTCAGGCCACATCCAAACTACTTTCAGTCTAATTGGACAGGATCCTGTTTGCAGTAGGTTTTGGGTCTGTGTGTCAATATTTGTAATACTCTAGTGTGAGTGATAATGATAATGAGAAGAACATTTTTGTATTCTTCTCCTAAACTTCACTGACTTATTTCTGTGAGATTTGCTTGCAAAGTCATATTCAACAAACTCTCTTAACTGAAAAAACGTAGGAATCTCTTGTTTTAGCCTGATGAATATCATCTGTTCACCAGGAGGGGAACAGTCATGATATATATATACATATATATTTACATCATTGGCATAATCAGTGCCCCTAATAATACCTATATAACCTATATAAGGTTACACGTTCAGCTCCATTTGTGAGCTCCCTTCAATGTTAGAGAATGAAAAGAAGAATTTGACTCTAAGGAGCTTTAAGTCCTGGTTTCAGAAGAGAAAAACACAATATATTTAGCTGTGTCAGTGGTTGTATTAAGGGACTCCAAAAAGATATGAAATATGAATCCAGCTGTCAGCAACGTGTGATCAAAGCAGTGCTGTCCTGTGACGGAAATAAAGAGGGAATGCTTTGACAAATAAGATGACAAAAAAAAAAAAAGGGAAGGAAAAGCAAAGAGGTTCATGACTTAAATGGGAGGTGGTCAAGGGACATCACAGTCATACATGAGAAATATTCTACATGAAGTGGTGTTACACTGTCAGGTGTGATAGATGTTCTGCTGTAAAAAGATAAAAGACTGAGGCAGCTGTTGGAGAGAAGCAATTTTCCCCAACAACTACTGAAATATACAGGTGGCCATGTTAAAATATAGCCTACAGATTAAAGTCATAAAAAAAAAAAAAAAACATTAATTGTAAGTCAAACAAGTGGCACACTATCTCTGTATGACTCATATGTCAAGTACTGTGTCGCTAATTAATGTTGTGCTTTTTTTTTCATCGACGAACTGGTGAAAACTTAAACGATCCGTTCCGATTCCTCTCTGCTGACCATTGAGCAGTGAGGACACCGAGACTTTCATCCTGGTTTCAAGGTTTTGGCTTGTACACAAAGAGAAAGGCAGATGCTTTGGCACATGTTCTACCAGCAGCATGTGGAACAGGGCATGTGTGTGTGTGTGTGTGTGTGTTTGTCTGCGTGTGTCTGGGTGTGTATGGCATTTGTGTATATGAGAGAGAGCATTGTGTGTGTGTGTGTGTGTGTGTGTGTGTGTGTGTGTGCATGTGTGTGAGTGGTGTGGAAGACGGATGAGTGTGTGAATTCATCTGACTTCCTGTGTACCAGTCAGCTGGAAGCTTTTGGCTTGATTAAAGCCTTTGTGTTTGAGTGTGTGTTAGTATGTGTGTACCAGGTATTCCTCATGTTGTGGGGACGTAAATCTGTTTACACACTCACGTTGTGGGGACTCGCCTCCCTTATGGGGACAAAAAGCAAGTGCCCCTTGATGTAAAGACTTGGTGAAGACTTGGTTTAAAGCTAAGTTTAGGGTTATGTTAAGGTTAGGGTAAGTGTCAGGTTCAGGCGTGTGGTGGTTTTAGTTAGGGTTAGAATAAGTCCCCAGGAAATGAATGCAAGTCAATGTAATGTCCTCTGAAGTGATGGAAACACATTCTGTGTGTGTGTGTGTGTGTGTGTGTGTGTGTGTGTGTGTGTGTGTGTGACAGAGAGAGAGAGAGAGAGAGAGAATGAAAGGCAGACAGAAGAGAGAGCAAGAAATTGGTGCATGTGTGAATCCATGATTGTGTACCATCTACACACACATCCTTCAGTATCAGAGCACGCGCCTTCATGCAGTGTGTACAGTCAAATGTGTGTGTGTGTGTGTGTATGTGTGCATCTGAGTCGCAAACCAGATGTTGCTTGCTGTCAGAGACAAGACTGTCTGGCACAAAGAAATGAACACCACCTGGAGGAGAGAGAGAGAGACAGAGTGTCACAAATATTTTTCACACAACCACGACATCCTAAAATAACAAACTGTGTGAAGACAGTGAGAGAAAGTGCGTGTTTCCCCGTTAGGAAAGAATTACGCGAGCGGAAACAGGAAGTAGCTTGACTTTGAAAGTAAAGGCACCTACACACTGTGATAACAATGGATTTGCAGGCTTTTTGCCCACCACATGACATATTAGATTATGCTGTGAATACCTGATGAAACGTTATTCAAATGTGGCTCTTAAATCAGTGGATTGGCCAGTGTATTCTGGGTCATTTCATGTCGTATTCTGATTGGTTTGGTTTGTAAAACATGGATCACAGCAGCAACCAGAAGTGCAAGAATTTGGTTCTAAACTTCTCATAACTTTGATGCAGGTTCTCTTTGGTCACCAAAGCTCTAAATCGTCGGTGGATGTGTCTCACACTGTCATCAGGGTCCACAGTTTAGAGCAGGTAATCAGAGATTTTACTGCGATTGTCAACTTTTTTCCTCACTATTAATGGCAGTGTTGGTGTGTCAGTCTGTTGGTCAGTCCACTACTCTGGTCCAGATTAAATTATCTCAACAACTACTGGATAGATGGCCAAGAAATTTGGTACAGACGTTCCTGTTCCCCTCAGGACAAACTGTAATAACTTTTGTTATCCCTTAACTTTTCATCAAGTGACATTTTCTGGTAAAAAAGTTGACCAATAAAACTAGACATTCCCATCAACCTCAGCTTTACTTAGTGTTTAGTGTTAATTGGCAGATGTTAGCATGCTAACACCTTAAACTAATGTGGTAAACGTGGTAAACCTGCTGAACATCAACATTTTAGCATTGTCATTGTGAGCATGTTAGCATGCTGATGTTAGCATTTAGTTCAAAGCACCACTGTGCCCAATACAGTCTGATATAGCTGCTAGTATGGCTGTAGATTCTTCTTTTTTTGTTGAGTCTGAACATGATTGACCCATCTGTATACCACCGTTGCCAGGAATCTATGTTGATGCTTATTTTGATGTTATGCAAGAAAAATGGATGATAATGTGCAGGAAAATGTAGGGAGTGTCTGCTGAGTGAAATACTTCCTCATTCACAAGCCTGAACTCTGTCCATGAGTTAACAATTTTATCTTTAATTTCTACATGCTAACAACACACTAATGATAGGAACAACATCATGGCATCAAGGCACACTATATTTCAACTGGAACCAATCACAGACCACCTTGTCCATGTGTAAAAGCATTCATATAAACAAATGTTTAAATTAACTGCAACTAGATTCTGACTTGCTGTTGTGGGAAATCTTCAGATGGGCCAGAGATCTTCAAGTCACCCACATTTGCCACTCATTGTAAAAAGACTCAAAAGAATACACTGGAATCTGACAGAGTTCAGCAGGTTTAGTACTTAGGTTTACTACTGTGCATTAAAGTGAAATACAGAGCAAACTGAGGCTTTGACCCGAGACAAATAACCTAAAAAAAACATAAAACATGGTACAGTATATACTCCTCATAACCCCTCATAACCCCTCCTAACGTGGAGCTTTGCTAAACCCCACCTCACTTGATCTTAACACTCTGGTAATAATCCAGACATGACTCAGCTACAAAAGACAAAGGTGTCTCACACTTGTCTAACATGTATCAGTTACAGTATACTTTGTCTCTTTCACATTTCTCATCATGCACATGGCCTAGCGGCCGTCTCTCATCATACACAGAAGATTAAAATATAACATTGCTGATTCTCCCCGTCTGTATTCCCTCGGAAACTATCTGCTATAGATGTAAATGTTTTCTTTGCACAATTACTGGCCTATTCATAGAAGGACAGTCTTCCACCACATCGCTAGTACTATATCAACATTTGATCAACATGTTTTCTTTACTCTTAGTTGCAGCTGAAGTCAGGCATGGAAATTATAATTGTAAAGATTTTGGATTAGAGAAGGAAAACAAAAATGGCCTTAAAGTTTTATTTGAGCATTACAACACCATGACTATTATTAGTAACATCACCTGCTCTCTACCTAACATTATCCAAGTCAATCTTCTATTAATTTAGGTAATTTAGCACAGTATTTCTTTCATATCTAACACAGATTGTTGAATTAAGTTATTTTGACAAAACATGTGACTGTAGAGAAGTGCAGAAGGGGGGGAAGTGTGTGTAAAGGAGAGGAGGAGACTGTCCCTGAGGCCTATTGCTGTGCTGTCTCATCAATAACCTTCATACTGACAGTTGAAGACACGCACACACGCACACACACACACACACACACACACAATGTGGGGGTGTCCCTCCCTGTTTGTGTGTGTGTGTGTGTGTGTGTCTATCAGTCTTTCTATGGTGGCAATGTGAATGAGATTTTCAGGTTTAGGAAACATCTCTGTGTGTCTTCAGCTCTGTCACTGAGCAGGTGGTCAGTCCAGTCTCATCTGCCATCCCCTCTGTCACACACACACACACACACACATACACACACACACACACACACACACACACACACACACACACACACACACAGACACACACTCACTGTGCGTGTCAGCTTTATAAGAGTGAATGAAGAAACAGAGAATCACTGTGGAAACAGACTTTTATAGATAAATTTATGTGTGTGTGTGTGTGTGTGATTGACATGGGAACTCTGCTATAAAGACCTTCACTGCAAATGAGATTCTCTCCCCTATTGGCATTTAATTATCCACAGCAAAAACACACACACACACACACACACACACACACATACACACACAGGTTAACGAGGAAATTAAGGGAGAACAGAGAAGAGTAAATGAGAAGGAAAGACAGGTGTAGATGGAAAAGGGAGATTCTGTGTGCAGACAGAGAGAGAGAGGAGTAAGAGAAGGAAGCTCATGAGGAGGATTTGGAGGTCAGATATGAAGAAGAAGAGAAAAAGGAGAACAGGAGGGAGAATGGAGAGAATGTCAGACAGGAAGGGAAGGCAGAAGAGTAGTGAGAGGTCAGAGTGCTGGATAAGAAAGGGAAGGTGAGGTTGGAGGAAAAGGGGGTCAGGGAGGAAAATGAAAGGCAAGACAAAGAAGAAAAAGAGGGGCTGAAGAGAATGTCAAACAGCAAGAGGAGAAAGAGGGCGACAGGCAGGAGGAAGAGGATGTCAGAGAGGTAAGAGGAGCAGGAGAATAGGGGGCAGGACGAGGAGGAGGTCAGGAGGTGTGCAGCAGCCAGTTCTGCTGAATAATCCAAAGTGACAGTTCATTTAACTGCTGACAACCTGTGACTCTACTTTCACACTCTGTGTATGATACGGGATACTGAACACACATTAAACCATTGATAATCTTCCTGACCATTAATGCTAGACTGCTAGACCATCATTAGCAGTAACAGGTACATACCAGGTCATTAGTGTTCACAGAAGACCTGGGCCCTCATTCATCAACCATGTGTACCCACAGTTTGTGCTGAAATCATGTGTATGGTCATTCAGAATGTGTGTACCTTTAGAACCGCACACATGGACTGTTGATTCAGAAAACAATATAATAATTTCCATTAAGGCTTTTATTTTGTTTGATTTAAGAGATACAGGCGGGCTGTTAAGGACACCTTAAGGACACTCAAAGGCATGAGAAAACATGTGGGTCTGAAGTCTAGCCTTAAGTGTCTATGAAAGGGGAACATGAAGTGAAAATAGTGAACTGTTCCAAAGGTTTAAGGTGGCTACTGTGAATGCACAATCACCTTTTCCTGTTAGCCTCAATCGAGAGACAGTCAGGGGAAGCTGGTCTGAGGATCTGAGAGATCTGGGGTTGGAAAGAGATGTACTGGGGCACCAGGCCATGTAAAACTTTAAAAACAAATAATCGAGCCTTAAACTCAGTCCTATACTCGACCGGTAGCCAATGCAGGGATGCCAGTACAGGTGTGATGCTGTCTCTCTTCCTGCTAACAGCTAGTAGTACAGCATGCTGCACCAGCTGCAAGTGAGAAAAGGATGACTGGCTAATACCCAATAATCCAGCCGAGAGGAAATTAAGGCATTCGTGACAATCTTCAGGTCATTAAATGAGAGAACGGTCTAAGTTTAACATTATTTCTTAGCTGGAAAAAGCAACCTTTCACAACAGTGTTAATTTGTTTGTCAAATTTTAATGCTGAATCGAAAATGACACCAAGATTTCTGGCATGGGCATGAAGTGATTAAGTGATTAACTATACTTCTGATGGAGTTGGAGAGACCAAACAAGACCACTTCGGTCTTATTATCATTTAACTGAAGGCAGTTTTTTTGCCATACAATATTTCATATCCTGGAGGCAGTCAAGGAGGGACCTAACTGTATTGTTATTATCATCACCAGATTTGGACGGGAGGTATAGCTGAGTGATATCTGTGTAGCAATGGTAGAAGAAATTGTATTTTTTGAAGATAGAGTTTAAAGGGGATCATGTATAAGGCAAATAATATGGGCCCTAAAATGGAGCCTTGAGGTACTCCACAGGTGATGGGAGCAGAAAAGGAGAAGAGGTTTCCAGTTTTGACGGAAAAAAACCTATCCTTTAGGTAGGAGTTGAACCATCGGAAGATGCTACCCTAAGTGCCAAATGCCAACATTTTATTAGCTGGAATAAAATGTTGGCATTGTACATTTCTGCAAACCACAGAAACATTGAATATTTCCATTTCAACACATGTAATACATAGCATTTTAACATTTCAACAAAATGTATCATATCAACATTTCTACAAAACGTAGCATATTAACATTTCCAAAATACATATCATCTTAACATTTCTAAAGTGACGTAGTTCACATGCCATCTGAATGAGATGACTTTCCTATTAGGAGAAGGAGGGATTGGTGGATGATTAGGAAGTTTCTTGGCAGAAAGTTGAAAGTTGGAAATCAGCAGAGAGCACGGTTTGAGACCACCTCGAAACCAATGCCCATGTCCTGACAAAAGCGGGTAGGTGTTTTTAGTGAGACGTCAGGACATCTGCAGCCAATTTTTATTTTATTTTAACCCAAACTATCTTTCCCTATCCCTAACCAAGTGGTCTTTGTGCCTAAGCCTAACCAGACTTAAACCACAACCTTGTCACACCATAAAACATCATTATTCAATGGATAGAAATGTTAATATGCTATGTTTGTAGAAATGTTCATATGATATGTATGACACATGTTGAAATGTATATATTCAATGTTTCTATGGTTTTCAATTGGGTTTTCTGTTGATTGGGTTGGGAATAGTGTGGCTGACCATATCAAAGGCGGAGCTAAGGTCTAGAAGAATAAGTATGGCACATTTACCAGAGCCAAGAGACAGTAGTAGATTGTAGTAGATTTGAATTTGCATATTTGAATAAAAGTGGAAATAGGTTTAAAAATAACTTTTGTTTTTATCACACTTTTAATTTTAGGATATTAAAGTGTTAAAATAGGTGTTTATGAATAAATTATCTTATGAAGTGAGGTCCCCACACCAGGTCTTAAACTTGAGTCTCCCAGATTATAGACGACTGCGCTGAGCTAAAACCAAGTGCATCGCAAATGTGCAGACAGACCTTTACTTATTTATACACCCATAACACAGAGACAGCACAGTGTGTAATGCGTAGAGAAGGACTTTAAAGGCGATAACTTTTCATTTATAGCTTATTTTTACAACATAACTTTGTTGAAAGGAGGAGGGGAACAACAGGTTATGGAGAGTCCATAGGGAGCACTTCACTTGTGTCAGCAGCTCAGCTTTATCTCTGGGGAACACTGCCAACTCCAGAATTTAAAATAATCAGAGATCAAAATTTTGTCATTATTCACAGCAACTGAAGATAAAAATTTAGAGAACACAGTGAAGGAAATGGCATCCAGCCTAGGGGGGCGATACACAACTACACATGGGGCTTGACATGAACCACTGGTTTTAAACATCTGGACTTCAAAGGTAGAATAATCATTAGTTCCAATGGGAGTGCACTTATGGCAGTTTCTGAAAATGACAGCTACACCTCCCCCATGGCCGCTGCTGTAAAAGTCATACTAACTTTTGAGAGATGGCTGTGTTCACCAGGTTTCAGCCAAGTTTCTGTCAAAAATAGGAAACCTAGGTGGGTGGATGAGTTAAAATCATTTAGAATAGCTAGAAGAGATTACGCAGATACTATGAGACTGACATCTGGACGGGAAAACCTGACTGTCATAATAGTCTAAATGGGAAGACAAACATCTGATGGGGGGTAATGACAGGTGGAACTAGTAGGAGGAGTTTTCACAGGAAACCCAGCTTGTTAGGATGGATACCGTCTGTCTTAAAAAAGGAAAAGTGTTCCTGAAACAAATTAAAATTGTCAATGAAGCCCACGTTGTGAGCTATGCATGCAGACTGGATCCAAGTGTGGAGGCTGAGGACTCTGCTGAATCGTTCTGATGAGTGGCCAAGTGTAGGAACTGGACCACCGATAAAAGACACACAAAAGACACAGCTAAAAAAACTTTAAAAGTTGGTTAAAAGTGATTTTGGTCAGCTAAGACTGTTAAAGAGCTGCAGCATTCATCCCGACATTAACTATTAATTGCTGAATAGAGGTTGCCAGTGTGCGCTGCAAACATGGGAGCTTTAGCAGGCCAGGGCACTGGGGAAACAGTGTGTTGCTGCATTAAGGTAATGGATGTTCCTGATTATGGAATCCCCAACTATCAGTGTAGTCAGAGAAGAGGGGATGAGGAGATGTTGAGTGTGGCATCACAGGGCTTGACCCTGCTTGTTCAGTTTCCACTGTGCACATTGGGATTGCTGATTTACTCATGATTGAATCACCTACGATGAGCGTGGATAGAGGGGGAGTGGTTGGACAGACAGAGAAGTTGGTAGGAGCCTGCCATGTTGCTGGTTTAAAGAGCGATGATGATGTTGTCCATGAGTTTCTTGGCTTCCTGACACAGCTGGATGGGGAGGTGAGTGGAGCCATGGATTGTAGATGCAATGGATGCAGGTGCCCCAACCCAGAGCCCAGAACATTGATATGGTTTTAGCAGAGGTGACAGGGGTGATCCACAGAAAGGATATCAAGTAGCAAGCAACAAAACTTACCAACATGGGTCCAACAAGTGAACCCGCTGCAGAGATTAGGCTTCAGTTTGCAGATGGAAACTCATCTTGACCCAGTTTCTGCAGTCCCCTTTTTGTTAGTCAGCTCCCCAAGCTAAAAATAAGCTGGTTGTGCTAGCCAGGGCAGGCTGCCCAGAATGGGAAGTGTAAAGCTTAAAATCCAAGTGCACATTGATTAAAATCTTTCACCTTGTTAAAACAAATGGATAAAAACAGCCAGGATCTAAAAATGTAGCATAACATGTGGCTTAAAAACTGGATAAAAATGTAAATTTATGGCAGAGCATCTGACAAGTACACAAGTATGAAGTCCTGTAGAGCAGCATGTCTATATTAATAATGAATGAATGTCTACAGTGTGCCTATATTAATAATGAATGAACGGTTATATTTCTGTACCATTATTTGTAATTGATTTAATGTGTATACATCCACATGCACATGTACACATTTTATGTTATACTGAAACTGTACAGTGCAACAATTAAACATATTCGTAATGTATAAATTTCATCCCAGTGTTACTGTGAGCAAAAGTCATTCTATGACCATGAATCATCTGGCAACAGGAGTTTATATTTATTACTGTGCTAATCTAATGGTTCTCAGCTAACAGACATTAATGGAGAGAGACTTTGACATTGGCCAGTAAAGTCATAGGAGAAGAACATCCACAACATATTTACAACAAACCGCTATGACTTGCACAGAAGACTTTGACCAATTGTGCACGCCACGTGACTTGTGGTATATTTGGCATTTTGAGGGTGTTTCTGTATGTAAATGAGACTATATGTGCACAAGCAGATGGATGCAGAACAGGTGAGATTTACATTGTTCAATGTGTGAAGTTATGCATATACATACCAGTGTTCTTGTTCTTATGGAAAGTTCACTCGTACACATTTAGAACTGGTTCTATACATTCTTTGATAAATGAGGCTTCTGTAGTCATACTTCCACTGCTAAAGCAAAGGATTGTTTTTGTTGTTTGTAGCAAGTCCAAAATGTTGGACTGTATCTGAAACTGACCCATGGAAAATCTACCTGAAATACCACATACATAAATTAATTTTCAAAAATGACAGGTGTCGTTAGGGTAATAGGATCCAATAGAAAATTCTTTAGAAACAAGTTGAGAGGACCTTTAAACTGCAGATTTTAAGGCCTCAGTGTAGTTCAAATGAAGTGCTGGTTCACATGTCTTAACACTAATATAGAGTGCCATACAAATGTTCCTCTGTCTCATCACCTCATTCATCCACAAACACTTAAAAATAATTTAGTTTACCAGAGAGAATTTAACAATAAAATTATATTTCCACTCTGCTCCACCCTGGCCAAGAAGCAGGACTGCAGTCCCCTCAGAAACCCTTCTTCTCGCACAAATGGACATCATCCAACAGGGTACACTTCCAAGTTTGTAGGTCAGCAGATGAGGCCAAATTTCTGTCCATTTTTCTCGGACACCCAGCTTGTTTCCTATTGCCTACTCCAAATCCAGAATTATCTTCTTCTTCACAATATCTGGACGTGGACAGATATTGTGACAACATAAACACTCATCTGAGTTTAGGCCTTTGTATCTGATGCAGTTCCTTTCGAAACAAAGATGGCTGGTTTAAGTTCTTTAGAAGCTTTATCTTTCCCACTTTAATGTAACAAGACTTTGTTGTGGCACCATGTATACCAGCCTTGGCTTAAATCTGTTTTACAGCCTGTCAGTGTATTATATTTGCATATAACAAGGTTATTCAAGTGAGCTTTATTGTCATTATATCCGTCAACATAATTCCAGAAAGGCTGTTCACTTTCAGTAGACTGAAATATGTTGCAGTATTTGCATCGGAGCTTCAACATACCACTGTGGGTTAGACTATGATGCCTGACTGTATTATACTGGATTTGTTTTTTATTTTCAGTTGTAGTCACAGTGCAGAGGCAAAGTGAAACTACACTTTATATAAACCAGGTAGCAGGAAATGGTAAACTATCAGGGGTGTTCTGCTCTGTAGCAGAGGATTAATATGCGGACATGTGCTTTGTTTTAAAATAAGAACAATCTCTCTCTCTCTCTCTCTCTCCCTCTCTCTCTCTCTCTCTCTCTTATAGTTGGGGAGAGCAGAGAGGAGGAAGGTGAAGTGATGAGAAGTCAGAGATGAGGAAGGATGGAGAAAATGGGGAAAGATGATCTAATGTTAATACATTCACACACACAATTAAGACTGAGCCTGAGAGGCCATCACGTTTGTTTTTGTGTGAGTGTGTGTGTGTGTGTGTGTGTGTGTGTGTGTGTGTGTGTGTGTGTGGACCTGTGGATTGATGTGTGGTCAAATGAAAGAGGAAGGCTGGTGGATCGCGCTTGAATGGAGCTTAATTTACATGCTAATGTGTGTGTGTGTGTGTGTGTGTGTGTGTGTGTGTGTAATAGTGCTGTGGATGATTATTTTAGGCTGGATCAATGATGAGATGAGCTGACACTGCCTCAGCACGATTTCACACACACACACACACACACACACACACACACACACACACACACACACACACACACACACACACACAGAGAGAGAGAGAGTTGACAGGTTTGGAATAAGAAAGGTTATTTCTACTGTGCAGTTGACTGTTCATTGAGCCACAATGTCCACGCTCCAGTTTCAAACCTTCAACCACGTTACTCAAACAGCAGCACACACAGACTCACTCATTTTCTGCTTTTTCCAACTATTCTGTCCTGTCATTATTCTTGTCGTAGTGGATAGAAGAAGTTCTTAAATTAGTCTTGAGTAATAGGCCCTTTTCCCAATGGACATTTTGAATTGTAATAATGACAGTACATAATGGCTGCATTTAGTTTAGGTGTGTTAGTTCCAGGGTCCTGGTGTTGTGCATGCTGGCTCACTGACACAGCTTACTGAGGCATAAATGGAAAAGCTATCATTAAAGTTATTAAAGACACCTGTGCCCTAACCACTTGTGCCCATACTACATATGAAGGATGTTTTCAAACCTGTGTTGTTGAGTCCAGTTGAATGGGACTGGATGGTTAGTTTTGGCAGATTTGAACACAGCAAATGTACTCAGGTGCACCAAGACTTTTAAGAAGAAGTGGTTTAGTCAGGTCACAAACAAATTCTGGAGTGGTTTATTTGTGGTGGGAACCTGATCCAACCTCAGCCTGACATGACTACAAGGTGTACTCTTGTAGTCGGGTGCACTTTGCCGACCGGGATGCAATTAGGTGAAATCAACAGTTTCTAGCAAGCAGCTAGCTGGAGAATGAACCAAGGTCTAACCTAGCCTACACTTTAACCAAACATATTTTGTAGAAAACGGTTGATTTAGAGGTCAGGGGCAAAATCATGATTTTCATCTTCAACAATTCCGAATCAATTCACAGATTACAAAAATGGATTCCTGTACTTAGTTTTAATGACCTTATAGTTTCTCATTGATGGAACTAATGTAGATGACGTACCAGGCTAGAATTAATTTGAATGTTTGAGGGCATTTTTTGGCTTAATAACATAATAATGTGCAAGATAAAGGTGAAGTATTGTGTCAGCACATCAATACCCAATTACCTAGAGACTAACAGTAGCAAAGAGGAGCTCAGACCTTCAGCACTGAAAGACAAGCTAACAAACCAACATACACTGCAGCACTCTATCCATTGAATAGAGAACCAATTCTGAATTGACTCATGATAAGAATTGAAATCTGATGGAATTGTGAGATTCTTTAAGATTTCAGTGCAAACAAAAGAAATGGCGGAGATTCTTATGGTCAAAAAATAAAATTGAATAATTGCAGATGGGGGTGAGGAAGAACTTGAATGGGTCAGTGACCCACTTGATCATCTACGTTCTAATCAATCAATGAATCAGTCCATCAGTTCCATCAGTGGGGGTGTGCATTAAGTGTTGGAGTCTGGATTATTAACATGGGAAGATCAATCAGCTATTGAGATTGAGCAAGTATTAAGTCCAGTGATACAACACATGCATTGATTGTAAATCTGTGTCCTTTGTGTCGACACCTCAGATGTGTTTTGCCCAGCTCAGGATTCAAGCCAACAACCTGTCTTTCTCCTCTTAACAACACAACTGTAAAACAGTGAAATGGCCGGCACTGATGTCGTCCTTCATTCCAGCCTTCTTTAAGGACTAAAAGGGTGGAAGAGCGAAAGAGGAGATTTAAATGAAGACAGAGAGAGATGGCAAGGAGGGATGACACCAAATCCACTGTTACCGTAGCAACTGAGAACCCATCACCCATCCCCATCAGAGCCCCCCAACCCTCATTTACAGTCGGATCTCGTCAGGTCCCGACCCGGCCGACACTGTAACCATGGTAACCAAGCTGATACAGCAACAGAGAGAGGCAAATGGCAAGTAGATAGATAGATAGATAGATAGATAGATAGATAGATAGATAGATAGATAGATAGCTAGATAGATAGATAGATAGATAGATAGATAGATAGATAGATAGATTTTCTTCTATTCTATGTCATTCTATCATTTGATATACATTTTTTTTCTCTTTATGGTTTCAGTCCATGACCTTCTACTTACGGTTTGTTTCTTTCTGTCTTTGCAGAAGTGTAAATGTTGTGCCAGTGATGGTCCAGTGAATGGACCTGGTCCGACTTGAGTCATGGATCTGAATCTGAAACTGATACCTTCTGTCAAAAGATTAAACATTACATGTTAAAGGATTCAGAATCAATCTTTCCTGACAGTGGAGACATATGAATCATTCTGATGGACGCCAATCACGTTGCAGAGGCAGGCAGGAGGAAAGGAAAGTGTAGATCAGACAGACAGACAACAGATGATACCTTGGATAATCACATTCTGCTGTGGTTGATCAAAAATGGATGGCAACATGCAAAACATTTGGCTCAGAAATGACAAATGTCTGTAACTGTGTCAGGAATAACATACCAATTATGCAGGGTTCTGCATCACTAAAACTGCCTGTACAGACACAGGCAGTTTTGTGAATGAAATTATCCCACAAAGAGGCAGCATTATGTAGCAATTTGGGGATGCTGATTATGCTCATGATAAGATCTCATAATAACACATCCCACCCACTCATGGAAAGGCAGCATTCATCAAGTTGAAATGAACAAC
The DNA here is from genome assembly GCA_029490765.1 of Euthynnus affinis. Lineage (NCBI taxonomy): Eukaryota > Metazoa > Chordata > Actinopteri > Scombriformes > Scombridae > Euthynnus > Euthynnus affinis. Next base: position 25,316,470 of record CM055856.1, on the reverse strand, counting down.
TAAGAACACAAACATGTTCTTACATGAAGCCCATTAACTCCGACACACCTGTCCCAACAATAACTTACCTATCATCAGACATGAATATGGCTATTGAACGTTTCTCCAAATTATGTTAAATGACGATTTTATTTTTAATCCAATGTAAAAGTTTTTACAATTTTTGACCTATTTCTAAAATGCTGTGTATTTTTCTGACACTAAATCACACTTCAGCTGTTTCAGCTGTTTCATAACTCAGTACCAGGCTTCCTTTTTATTTGAATGAATGTAATTTAGATTTAGATTGCTATAAATATAATTTTCTTCCTCTCGTATAGTGAACATTTGAGCTGTAATCACCCCAACATCCACGTCTACGTTTCATTTTTCAGTTATAAAGGGTATACTGCCTCCTACATTAGCATTGCACGTTAATGTTAGTCTGTGGAACTCTTCAATATGGCTGTGCTCATCTCCTGTCACCTTGCTTCAGAGTCTCTAGTGGATTTTAAACTAAACATTTGGACAGATGTTACTGCACAGAGGAGAGTCTTAACTCAGGCAAACAGTGTGAGTACTTTTACTGACTGCAAAGACTAAGCATCACAGTTTAAAACTGTTAACCAGCTTAAGAAACAGGATCACGTCTGCCACTTTGAAAATGAGTCATCAATGATTATAGTAAGGATGTCATTTGTGTATGGTGAGTTACTGGATTTGCCTCCACGTTTCAATTCTTCAGCAGAAACTATAGAGAAAATTGTCTATGAACAGAACATAAATTTAACCTAATTACAACATTAATAAACATTACATGCACCCAGGTCCAACTTCCAATTCATATGCAGTATAGATTGCCCCCTACTGGTATTTATAGAGTATTGCAGGTGGGGGCTGGGACCAGGACCGGAGTGGTGTGTGAGGTGTTAAACCTCCTACTCAATGACAGCACTCAGAGAAGTCAAGAGGCTATCTCCTTTTCTCTGTCACACGCACACACACACACACACACACACACATGCACACATCCACACATGCACTCTCTGACCCTTACCTCATATTGTGGTTACACACTCATAGCCTGCAGCTTTCAGTTGATAGCTGTGGTCTAAAAATGTGCTTGTCACACACATCCTGTTGAAGAGTTCAATTAGTTGTAAAAACTGGTTTCATATGAACTTTCATAAACATAAAAATACATTTTTCTCAATATCTAAATTTTTTTTTTCAAAAAACTGCACTGTAAAAACAGAAATACTATCGAAGACATTTCACCTGCAACATCACTTTAAAATGTTATTCACATACAAGGATAAGGGGAAGAAAGAAAGATAGAAAGAAAAAAGAAAGAAAGAAAGAAAGAAGCAGTTAAGCACTATTGACCACATTCTCCAGCGCTTCACACAACTTTACTGCACAGCCATACCCGAGGGCCCGTTGCCGTGGCAACGCGGTGATGGAGAGAGTGCAGGGCTGATGTCAGGGTCACCCAGAGTGTGAAGAGAGGGAGGAGGAGTGTGAGTGTGTGTGTGTGTGTGTGCAGGCTGTGAACAGGGGAGGTTTTGCTGAGCAGATCTGTCAGTACCTCTTTGGATTCTTGCCAAACACACACTGCTCACTATCCCAGTTCAGTGTGTGTGTGTGTGTGTTTGTGTGTATGCATGTCTGTGTGTGTGTGTGGTGCACCAGTCACTGTTAGCCCCTGCCATCAGTTTTCAATTAGAGGGTTAGTCAAACTGAGCTAACCTTCATTTCCCTTCATAAAGTACAGCAAATAGGCATTATTACACTACATACTCCATATTACTGCTGTGTTGTTGCAAGGGTAGGAGGAATAAATGCAACAAGCTTTGTTAATGTTAGCTGTAGTTTGGACCAGTAGGCTTAGCGGTGGCAGTATTTGTATAAGATGGTGTGTGTGTGTGTGTGTGTGCGTATGTGTGTGTGTGTCAGCTCACTATAGCTGGTGTAAAATTGACCAGCTATGAGGCAAAGAGACATCTGAGATTTCAAAAATACCACACACGCGTGCGCACACACACTCCCACACACACACACACACACACACACACACACACACAGTATAAAAACCTTACACGCTGTACTGCCCCCCACTGGCTGGTAGTGATAATAGCAGCCACTGTTTGCTCCCTGCTGTATGGGAAGTCTTAATGAACTGCACTGCTGTGTGGTGTATCAGCTGCATACTACTGACACAGCTACTGCTGCCAATCCAAATATGTTATTACTAGTAACATCACTGATACTAATGGCACCACTGTTAAAACTACTGACACTACTAGCAGGGTTTCTGCTTTCAGCACTACATTTCTATAATCTCATTATACTATTAGGTGGTGTTATATTGTTTCACCATCGTGTCAATGTTATTTTTTAGTCTTTTGATGAAAATATATAAGTTTTAGTCTGATAATTAGTAGCTTTAGTCAACAAAAGGTAAGGTCATGTTAGTTTAGTTCTCCTGAGTCTATTTTTTTTTGTGCAAATTAAGTTTCATTTTTGTGTCTTCTAAGCATTCTGAGGCTATATCTGTTACCGCCTTTGTTATGTGTGGTTATCATGGTTACAGTTTCTGTTAATCTGTTTTGCCTGACTGAAGTGGTTCAAACACACACACACACACACACACACACACACACACACACACACACAGTGCTCACGCCATTCTGCTCGCTCTGTTGTAATACAGCAGACTGACCCTCCTCAGTAACATCTTATCTTAGGATGAGCAGCTAAAACATTCATGCAAAACTGTTGTAAGTAGCAAACTCAACAACACAATACAATAAGGTATGTTTTACTAATCAGGATGTATGCAGATCCTTGAATCAGACTACATTATAATTATTTTTTCCATTCTTCTGTCTTGCACTGTCATTATCATTTAGTTATTTGTCAGCATCTTGAAAAGAGGTCCTCAAGAAATATTTGTCATCAGCATCATGCAAGTACATGTTAATACTTTACTTATATTATTTCCTACAGTGAATAGTCACGTATATGTTTGCAATAACTGGATGCAATACCTTGATTGTAAATGAGTTATCTATGAGGCTGCCAGTAGATTGCAAGCCAACTATGAGTTTGAATGTCGCAGGCCAAACAAAGGAAAGTTTGTTCACTTTCAAAGAAAACAAAACTTTTGACCTTATGTCCTTATGTAGTGAGTCAACAGTGCTGCAGTATCCTGCTTTGCTATGTAAAGTCCATTATACAAATAAATAGTAGCTATTCAGAATATGTGGCAATGGTTCGTTATAATCATAACACAAGCAACAAAGACCAAAACTGTTGTAGGAGGCAGTGAGGCTAGTGAGAAGGGCATGTGATCTGGCTTTAACTGTAAAAAATATCAATAAGCTTTTCAACTACTGGATTCTTTTTTTTTTTTACAGATTGATAGACAGTGTGATCAGGAGACTGAAGAGAAACTAGTTCATCCTGTAGTTTAGGCCCACTAATAGTTAAATAGTTGAATGAAAATACTGTACACTCTCTGAAAGTTCTTGAAAGTTCAAGATTTAAATAATCCTATACATGGTGATATTCTATGATTCAGATTACCTCTGGGCTGGATTAAAATAAGATAATGCACGAAATGAGAGTAACAGTGTGGAGGTCAGGGTGTTTGTGTCCAATGTCATGCATTTGATTTACACCTTTTTTAAAATTGTAATCATGATCCCTCTCCCTAACCATAACCTAGCGTTTTAGTGGCCTCACCTGAACAACCATGACAACGGTTTATTTACCATAACCATTAACTTTAACCATAATAGACCATAAATAGAAAATGACTAATACTTTCTCTCATGGTAGAAGAAGAGGAACTTGCCGCTCAAAAAAGTACATTGGATTAGCCTTGAAGGATTACGCTGTTAGACCCCATGAAGTCGGACTATTTCAGAGTTTTCTCCATCAGTGTTTTTTTTGTGTGTGTTTTTTTTTTTTTTTTTTGCCTTCTCAGGACTTTAACACTGCAATGACACTAACAGATTAATATGGGTATGTCCTGTTGAAGCCTGTCTGCCAGTGCCCGCTCATGTTCCAAGAATCAACAGCTGGCGGAAAAAATGAGACCTCATGCACAAGAAAGAATTTTGTACTGAAAGTAAAGCTTTATTATATGGTCCTGTAATTTCCTGATATGTCCTAGGAACACTTCAAGGGGGCCGTCATAACTCCATGTTTGTCCAGTTCTCTTTGAATGTGTGCACTTTTTCTGCGCACCATGATGCTGCTTAAATACATTAAAGTTTTGCTGTGGAGATTTTTTGTGTCAACATTTGCAAAGATGATTTTTTTTTTAGTATTTTAGTACTTTAATTCCGTTTGGTGGCACATAGCTGTGTTTCTTGATCCATCACTGCCAACAGTGAAATAGTGTGAAACTGTTAGCAGGACTGTGTATCAAACTCAACTGAAGACTAAACTCAGAAATGCCTTCAGTTTAGATGCATGCAACATATAAGCACCAAACTAAAATAACTGAAGTTCCTAAAATTAGATTTTGATACATCTCAAGACAAGACCCACCTTAGGGGCCTCATCATGTCAGTTTACTCTCTGCTGTAGTGGTGCAAATTTTACATTAAATTAGCAAAAATCAGCTGAAACAAAGTAAACTTGGGCTTTCAGGGACCTTAAGTAGTTACCCTTGCCATTCCCTCATTGTCTATTTATAAACTATATTAGTTGAATTTGACTTCACATTTATGTTCAGCTGGCCTGCAGTGGGAAATTTAGTGTAAAAATACATCGTTCTTTCGAGGTAACTTCTGAGGAATTAATAGGACATTCTGGACCTGTAAAGTAAAGCAAAACTGGTTTCACATCTGAACCTGCAGGTTGACTACAACTTGAATTAGTTTTGTGCTCGCTACATAGTTTTGTTGCTAACAAACTTCCATAGCTCTGACAAACCTTGAAACCAACAAAGCACGCAGGCAAAGAGCTTTGCAAATACATGCATGTGTGCACATGCACACACACAAACACAAACACACACACACACACACACACACACACGGTAGACATACAATAACTAGAAAGAGAGACTATGGGTCTGCAGGTGACGACAGGCAGAAAGAAAAATCTGGTTTGGTTTTGAGTATGATTATTAATATGCACGTTTGCACACATGCACCACACACACACACACGTGCACACACACACAAAGTAAGAAGGTTTATTTAACTGCCTCTTGAAAAGAAAAGTAAATGATCACACCCATTTTCTGTCTTTCATTCCTCCCTCTCTCTCCGGCAGCTTTTTATTCTCTCTCTCTCTCTCTGTCTATCATCAGTGCGATAACGAGTTTGTAAGAGCTCGTTAAACTCACACACACCACAGCTCAACCCGAAACCACAACGGCTGCATGTGTGTCTTTCTCTCTTTCTTTCTGTCATCACCTGATTTGAAAATACTTAGGATGAAGTAATATTTGCCTCCAACCATTTGTGTGTGTTTGTGTAAGAGCGAGAGGGAGAGATGATTCCACATTAGGGTGTTTAACTAAGACTTACAGTCCTTGTGTAAGTGTGTGTGTGTATGTGCGCGTGCATGTGTGTGTGTGTGTGCTCTCACTGGCAGCTAACAATGTCAGAGTGTTGGCAACCAGGTGTAAAATGTTGCTTCCTTGGCAACGCTGTAACCAGGAACAGACAAACATTGGGAATAGCCAATCACAGAAATGTAATGCCAGTGACTGTATTATAGCCTGGGTGTTATAACCATACTGCATGCTCACATACTCCTGCCCGTCATCCATGTGAAGCCATGTCATCTTCTTGGCATACACTGCAAGCTTTGCAGAGAGCTTTTTAGATGATGTCATTCTCCTTTGGTGGCCATATTGGAAGTCCACTAGCGGTTGGGCGCAGATAGCCATTTCTGTTTTGGATCTGGTTTGTTGACCATCTGTGTTTCAGCAACAAGGATGTGATTCGACTCTGTCATTTGGTCTTTTTACTTTCTGTCTACATCAGAAGAAGGGAAATGTCATGTCGTGTCTACATTTCATCGAAAATCCGAGTTTTCTAAAATAACGTACAGCATGAGGGACTGACAGAGCTGAAAGATCACAAGAAACTTTGTGCTACTGTAGTCTGACAAACATTGGGTGACTAATTACATAATTTCTCCCACACATCACTGGGATCAGCTGCTCATGTTAGTTTTGTAATAGTCACTGGTCACAATGTGTTGGTATTTAGTTATTTTTTATTATTATGTGTTTATAACAATGACATCATAACAGAAGTTGTGTGAGTGTGGTTCCTCAACACGTGCCAATATAATATTTCTTCCAAAAACAGATTGTCCAGTGGAAACTCATTAGATTAGCCACTCTATTATTCACAGTCTAATTTTCCATGGCATGGACTTTTTTTTTATTGTGTTACAAGTAGATTATTCCAAATGACATAATACAATAAGTTATATTACATAGTTTGGTGAAAAGATATGTTTTAATCTTGATAAAGATTGCAGACCAACAAAATAAAAACAATCTGGTTTGGTGAGCCTTTGTGAAGGATGCAAAGAAAAGGTAATATAACTTGTTTGCATTGTAGTTTTTAAAACATTTTCACCATAAAAACAGCTACACAAGCAACACATAGTAAACTTCTCTAGATAATGTGATGATGAATGTGACTTTGTGCTGAAAGTCATCTTTTTTAATCTGATATCTGTGGTTGAGCTAGTGGTGTCAGGCAATATGACCTCCTCAAAAAATGTGGGCGTTGTTTTTGTTTTTGACATGTTTACAACTCTGAGAAATGTCCAGCAGGCTGTGTGAGCCAGTTAGGGCCCCACTTCCCAAAAGCATCTTAGGGTTAAGATGATCAATCGATCTTAAAAACTTCTTAAGCTTAAGAAGTGCTTTCCAGAAACAAATGCAACTGAAGATGCTCTTATAAATGATCATAGATTAACAAGTGACTCCTACCCATTTATAGGAGGATAAAGGATAATGATGGTGATTTTCTATGTTTTTCTTATTGTCAACAAATCTCAAAGAAGAAGAGCCAATCCAACAATGAATTCATCCTACTTACAAGTATTGTGTGTATCGTATTACTCTCTGTTGTTGTCCAAAACCTATTTAAAACACACCATTGAGTCACACCACTGCGATGGGTGACATGTTCCTTCACCCCAAAGGCAATGGTCACCATAGTTTATTTAGAAATGGCTCCAAAGAGTAATAACACAGATATGATTGAAACTCTCAGGAGAGATATTGTTTGTACGGAAGAGGCCACTGCACATGCGCAACAATGCTGTTTCCTTTACAGAGCTTTGCTAGCTTGTTGTGTTAAATATCACCACCTATTGATGAAAAGATTGTGATATGCAACACAGTTTCCACTTTCCTATGGCACCCTGAACAATGTGCCAGGCCATTCATTGTGCCTTGTTGAATGCTGCCCTACTCTCGTTCACTGGCTGGAGTGAAAAGGTCACCAAAGTAATGCCACACAGGAAGTCCTCTAGCTGCCTGCGGTCCTGCAGAGGAGTTTGAAAACACAAACAAGTCATGCATGCTGCCTTGCCACCTCGCCACAATGTCAGTGATCGAGCACTGATCACTGGTCAAAGATCACCTGGCTACATATCCCTTCCAAAGAAAGAGTCTGTCAGCATCCTCTGCAAGTGTTAGAATGAGGATAAGGGTACCATCAACCACCCCAAGGGAACACAATGTGCCCAGACGCATGCCTCAAAAGTGTGGTGGGAACCACCTGCACTGACCTAAAGACAGATGACTTGCCATCCATTCCATAGGACATGGCGAAAGCCTCCAGTGGCATAATATCTCAGCACTGAAGTTGGGAAGTGTGAAATTACTCACAGTCTTTGTCTTTGTTCTACGGTGCCCAGTAAACACAAAATTTCCTCTCTGGGCAGTCTGTACTGGATTATTATAGTTACGTCATTCAGGATCTTGAGTAGATTGTGGTTTTCCTCAGGAAATAATTGATTTGCACCAGGGGACTACATAGACGATGCTCCCTCTGGTTCTGTTGGAGTGAAATAACGTGGTGTTTCCTCAGACCCAAGATAAGTAAGTAATGTTGATAAAACTGATAATGTCTTATATAGACCATGGCTAAAAACATTGTTCCATAATTTGGTTAAACTATTATGTGTCAACAGACCTTTCAGGAAGGGCCATTTACAAAGTGTACTAGTGTGAATAGCCAAAGTAAGGCCTATCAGATGCATATTTCATTTCTTTTAGCACAATATAATAAACTACATATAGTCTCTTTTCGTTGTCCTGCTGAGGTACATGTTTATAGGTTAAGATTTTACTGCATTATTTGAACAAGCCAAATGGTCAAACGTTTCCATTGCAAAAATAATTCAAATGGCAAAATTTCAAAATTCAAAATATCGTTTAATTTGTTAGTGCTTAAATGTACCTTCCTGGGGATAGTTTCAGGAAACCCTAAATTACACTGAAATTCACTGGCCAAAACAAATAAACCCTCTCATCATGGACATTATATTGATGTTTTGATGATGTGATGGATGCTGCTGGTATAATGTATGACTGATTTGAATACAAACAAAAGCTGGAAATGTATTTGTCTTAATCCAGTCAGGAAGTTCTTCATAGAATTGTAAGGATGGCCCTGCATCTACCCCTTCAACTGATGCTGTGAAAAGAATAATATTATATGATTACCGCATTAAAAAGGTCAACATCATTGTAGAATTGAATCACTGCAGGAAACACTTTGATATAATGATTGCCTTACCATGCTCCTCTGGCAGCAGAATGAGCACAGAGTTGGCCTGGAGGACATGGTATCCGGTGGTGGTGGTAGGGTATTAGGTGGTCTGGAGGGGGACCAAAGAACTTGGTCAAGTAGGTGGCCTGCAGGACTTCTGTAAATACGGATTGTTCTGATGGTGGGGTATAAGGACTTCAGATCTACACAGGAGGCTGAAGGGAGAGGATGGCCAGATTACAACTTTTCAGGTCTTGCCATTTCTTCCTAGTTTCTTTCCCAGCCCTCCTCACAACTCATTTGGCTGATTTCAATATCATACCACTCTTTCATCTGATCTTTGTGTGGTCGCCTTTGGATCTACTAAATAGAATTGATCTTGACTTCCTCCAAAATAATATTTATTTCATCCGGCCAAAATGCCATTTTCCTTGGCTTTCTTCTCACTTCCATTGTGTTTGATTGCTGTTGATTGTTGGAGGTTTTCCGGTTGTTGATCTGATTAATGAATAACAACACCTGCATGAACTTCTGACATCTTTAGACAGCGTACTTACATTCTTGCAGCTTTTTGTGACTGGCCAGCACAAAACAATTACATTCTGCACAGAACGGTGACTGTATGGATATCAATACAGTGATTCTTTCAGTACCACGGACAGCGATCTGTGGTTAAGACACTCTTAGAAGTGATGTGCACGCACTTGCTCTTAAGTACCGCTTTGAGAAACGTGTGTAGAAATTTAAGAGTGTTCGTAGAAATGCTCTTGGCAAACACCATTGATAAACATTCATAACTCTGAAGATGGATCGATACCTGGAAACCCAGCCCAGGGCCACGAGTTTTGACTTGTATTTATTATAGCTAGCAACAGCCACCGGATGTTAAGAGACAAAACAAGAAACGCAGCAAATGAAAAAATGTGCAAGTGCATATGGCAGTTCCTCTTAGTTCTTTTAGTGTCTTTCAGCTGATCGTTTTTGTTTTATAGGATATAAATGAGAAAAATACACTTCATCTGTCTCCAACTAACCCTTTGATTAACTGACAGAACATGAGCTGGCAAAGCCTGGAAAAAAAAACTGAACCAAAGTGGTTAGTGAAGCTTTAAAAAAACATATATAATATTTATTTTTCTTATCTTCATCCATTTTATTTCAAACAATTTCACTAAATTCCTAACCCTGTGTTTTTATCACCTCCAATTTCATTGACTGTGTCTTCCATTTGTCTACTTGTTTATTTATTTCCATCCAATATTGCAACAAAACTGGGCAGGAAAAGTACAGCATAGTATACGGGTGTGCTTGATGACGGTAAATACATCTTCATAAGGGTTATCATTTTTGACAGATACTGTGCGTGTGTGTGTGTGTGTGTGTGTGTGTGTGTGTGTGAGAGAGAGAGAGAGAGAGAGAGAGAGAGAGAGAGAGAGAGAGAGAGAGGTATTCTCTCCTAAATGAGTGAGGTGGATTTACAATAGCAAATGTCTGTAAGTATGAATGCCAGCTCCCCGTTCACAGGCTGCATTCAGTATGAATCAACTAAAGATAGATTTTCTCTTTTTAAGTTGTTACATTTGATTAAAAGTTCAGACCTACGGGCTGGAAACTATACAGTATTTCAAAAGGAAAATACCCTCAAACTCTGACATGATAATACTTTTGTATAGAAGATATATGATTCCTTCCTGTTCCATGTATCATCTTACAACTGCCAGAGGGGTCCTCATCCTCAGGTTCAGACGCTGAGATCACTTATAACCACATGACCACACTGCCCCTAGTGGTTAGTTGTTTGTGTGTGTGTGTGTGTGTGTGAGCAAGAGAGAAAGAGGGGGGTGGGTGGGTGAGTGGATGGGGTTCTCACTCTTGAGACAGAAAAATGAGATTCCACCAATGGAAGAGTTATGTCTAGTTCCCACACAAACACACACACACACACACACACACACACACACACACACACACACACACACACACACACACACACATACAAAGGGGCTTTCTACTGTCTGTCACACTGCACTGCCCCCCACAGTTGAACCAGAGGAACTTCTACACCACACATCACTGCTTGTTCTCATCAGCTTTCCACCTGATTGGTCCCTTTGCTTCCAGGCAGCCAATCAGGAGTCAGAGGATGAAGCATTGATGGACAGCTGTAGTGGTTGTGCATGTGTGTATATACATATTGTATACACACACACTTACACAGGTACATATGCAAAGTCTTTACAGTCACGTGACGTGTGGGGGTTTGTTTTGGGACTGAATGTGTTAATCAGTCATGGCTTCGGTGTGAGGAGGCTGCTGTGGTGGTTTCCTGCTCTTCAGTAGATTTCCAGGCCATAGTTGAGTGCATTTGCTGAAAGCGGCCTGGTTATCCCCAAGGTGGACCTGCTGGTTGTGTGTTTATGACTCACAGCTTTGGAATTGGGTGGGGTGCTGTTAACCTAACCGTGAAGGAAAGTGTGTGACTGTGTGTGTGTATGAGTTGTGTGTGATTGACAGGTGAATGGGCCGATGAGTTTACCTACTCCTCCTTTCCTTCATTTTACCCACTCCTTTTATACCTGACCCATCATCTGCTCCCCTTACCCTCCTCTCCCTCTGTCTCTCTCTCTCTCTCCCTCTCTCTGTTGCACTTAAGTGCTTAAATTTCTTATGATTCCGTACGAATGTTAAGTTTAAGCAAATTTCAGCTAAATAAAATGTGAACCAGGGAATTTTTCTACGGAGTTCGGCAAATGTAAGAAAATACGTATTTTTGTGAACAAATGAGAAATTAGCTTTCTTGAATTACTTAATTTCAGCTCTGTCACTCCCCATGTTCCACGTCAATGTCATGTTATTATATTGATTATTAATAGGTATGTGTACTTGAATGTTGGAAGTGGATTGAGTGGGATTTCATTTTTTTTTAAATAAACTACTTAATTCAATGAGGGAAAATGTTCAATGAGGGAAAATGTTGGTACTAGAAACGTGTAATTAAGTATAATACCTGTGAAAATGTATATAGTTACTATTCAAAATCACTGTGTCAAAGTTTACTACAACAATCAGACATTATGTTCTACAGAACTGTAATAACTCTTTACTAAATAATATCATCACAGCTCAGTAACAGCTATTAGTGTAAGTCAGCTATGAGCTCTTATTATGTGGTGGTGAAAATTAATAACAATGACTTTTCAGCTGTGACTGCTTGTTCAATCGTGGAGGATCATGGTGTTGCTGTCTTCTGTCTATTCTGGCCTCTTCTCATCGACTACATTTTGGATCTTTGGATCTTTTTTTGCTGTCCATCCACCCTTCTTTCCTGAACCATACCATACATTTTCCTCCAATATTTCTCTCTCTTTTGTGAAAAAAAAGAGACATACATAGTGGGCTACATTCATAGAAACTTAGTTGCTTTTCTTCTTCTCTTCTTTCTCCATCCAGTCTTTCCTCCACTTTCCTCTTTTATCCATCTCTCTGTCTCCTTCTGTGGCTTTACCTCTGTGCATGTTTGCTCTTTAAACACACACTGTGTCCCAGAGGGATGCTGCTGCACCTTACTGGTAAGAACACATCATAACCACAGCTTCTCAGCCCATTGCTCTGAACAACGCCACCATTTATTGTTGACATCACTGAGTGGTGTTAATGTAGATTCAAACACGCGCACAGACACGGTGTTGATGTGTATGCTGACAGGCTTGTGTTGTGTTAGCAATAGGGAGGTGTTAATGCTTTGCCAAATACTGCTCTCATTGCTGTAGGATGTTAAATAGACTCCTGAAATGAAACCATTCAGCAAAACATGTTTTAAATGCATTTAATGTGTGTGTGTGTGTGTGTGTGTGTGCGCGCGCACTTGTGGATGCAGTAAGCGTGTGTTGCAGCATCATATGAAACGCCAGCTTCTTCTTTTCCTGCATCTTCCATCCTGATGTACGATTGGCTGAAACCTCGCTGTGAACTCTCCACGTCCCTGCCACAACCCCTCAATGACCTCACCATGAACTCAATATGATATACTCCCAGCCCTCCCAGTCCTCCCAGCCCCCACCTACTCCCAGCTTTCCCCAGGGAATAATCAGGAGAATCTTATTGCTAATCAACCTGCTTGTGACATCTGAAGGTCCACCACAGAATTGAATTGAACTGAACTGAATTGAATTGAACTGAATGAGAAATGTCACTTCCTCTTCTTCTTCTTCTTCTTTCTTCAATCATCTATGTTCATTCAGGGATCACAGTGATGTTTGGTCCACTTACAGCTGCTGTGACCTCTGACCTTTTACCTCTTTAATTATTGTTACTAAGTGATATAGGAAGTGAAATTAATCCTGCTGTTGGAGAAAAGAAAGCTGGTCTGAGTGACTGAATCTAAATGGAACAACACAGTCTGATAATATTTGATGAAAGGTAGGTATACTTGTTTACCAATTGCCCTGTAAAACCTTAGTACTTATGCATATATCTATGAATTTGGTAGACTTTTGGATAGGAAATATGGGAACCAAAAAATATAAAATTAAAAGAGGTTTATAATTCTTTTTTTTTCCAAAAAAGAAAAAAAATTGTAGCCTTTTCAGTGTCCTAAATTTCCGTGGAGCTTGATTAATTCAGTAATTCAGCTTACACTTATCTTATACATTCAAAGCCGACCTATTATGCTTTTCCATAGCATATATATAATGTCACAACGCTGGATGTTGATGTTAAAAGTGACCAACATGTCAAATAACGATGATGGATTTCTTTATATGGTCATCTGCTCCGCACACAGTGTGCAAAGGTGCTGCTCTGCTACGCTAACATTGTGGTATTTCTCCATTGTTTTGGGTGTAGTCATGCTGAGCCATGACTCCACAGCACAGCAAAGTGAAGTAGTAAGTAGTTTACCTGTTGGAGGTGTGCTGGTCACCTGCAGCTCTTCATCAAACATCATCCTCACTGTGGCTGTTTCTGCTTGTACTATTCCTCTCTGCGTTGTTTCTAACTGATCTGCCGATCAAAGAGCTCTAAATAGCTCCATATGTTATTGTGTCGACTGGTTTTTAGCATCACTAATGAAGCTCTGCTAATTTGGTGAGGAACACGTTTCATTTCCTGTAAATTCTTCACACGAAAAAAAAGTAATTCAAAAGTTTTTTATTTGAAGCATTAAAGCAAGAAATGTTGTGGGCGCTTAAAGAGACAGGGGCTGGTACAGGTGTCTTCTTCAGTTTAAACCACAAACCATGGTTGTGTGATGTTTACATTAGACATTATTACGCATTTAATAGAAACATGCATAATCAAGCAGAAACAGGCCAAGAACTGCTATTGCAGAAAGACATTAAATGCATCAACACATTTTTGCATGTATAGCCAGCACCAGTCTTTACTCCGGGTTTGTTTTTCACACTCTAAGTTCTTTTTATTTTTTCATCAGGCTTACTAATAATGAAGCTTATTCTCCTTAGGCAGCTTTTCAAATCACACAAACCTGCTGTCTATATGTTGACAACACATTAACATCATCTAACGTCATCACCTCAGTTTCAGCATGAGCTTTCTGGTTTCACTGTGTCCTACAGTGGGCACGGAAAATAAAATAAAGGTGCAATTTTCTTTGTGTATGTATCTCTCATGGAGTCCTTTTTTCAAGCGCTGAATTTCTAATATTTAGTCAGCCTGATTCTGAAAACGGCCATGCCATAACAGAGATCTGATGCTTCGCTTCTCTACGTTCTTGTGTCTGGTGTGAATCTGGGGTGACGCTGGTGTTCGCTGTGGTTTTAGCAGAGGTAAGTCACCTGAAGGAACCACAGACATCATGTATAAACTGTGGGTCTGAACAGGAATTTGTGTTTATTTCAACTAGAGGACAAACTCCCTCAGGTTGGAAGGCATTCTGGGAAATATAATAACCACTGACTGTAGCTGACCAAGGAAAGTAAATCACAATTTTATGCCAAAATAGCTGCTGAATGATCTTAACCTGTATTAATACCTCACTGTGATCTTCTGACATCATTGTGACCCTTCAGTGACTCCGCTGTGACATCACTGTGACCCTGCTGTGACCCTGCTTTGACCTCCTGATGACCTCAGATGAGACGAAAACTTCCTTCATCAAAAGAATCCTGTTTATCGAAGTCAGACCACGCCCACCCCCCGATTGACTTGCAGTCCAATCAGGAGGCCCCTTTATCATCCTGGAGGCGGAGTATTCTATGAGCAGTGAGATCAGCTTGTGTGCATGTGAGCAGACGCTCTTTGATCCGAGCCCACATCCTCTCTCTGTTTCCTCCCCGGTCACCGTGGGAACGGCCTTCTTCGACTTTTGACCTCCTCCCCACCTGGCCTGTAGCTCACCGCTTCCTCGGCCCTTTGATCGAATTCTCAGTCATGTGACCACACCCTCGCCTCTGGGGCGGGAAGAGAGACATCCAGGTGTCTAGTCATCAGACACGCACATATTACGACAAAGTGTTTGTGTGTGTGTCCACGTCTTTATGTGTGTGTGTGTGTATTTGTCAGCTAGATCAGCGGATGAGAAAATGGTTGGAGTTGCAACCTTTTGCCGATACTTTGCCCTTTTATACGGTGATCAGTTCCACTCAGACTGTTGCCATAGTGATGATGTATCGCTAAACGGAAAAAAGGCCGTTTCCTATTTACATGTATTTCTTTTTGATCTGCTGCAGTCCAGTACAAACACTGGTTACACTGGTCTGCTACTGGTTACACATGCAAACATGCAAATAAACAGTACCTGTATGCTCATGAATAGGCTCCACCCATCACTTTTCTTGAAAAAAAAAAAGCCTTCATCCTCACACACACACACACACACGATCGTGCACATGCAATCCACACACCCCCGCAAACGCACACACACACACACACACCCACACACACACACACACACACACAATGGCAAGGTCAGTGAATTTCCATGCATGCACATGTGTTCCTGTGTGTACTTGTGTGTGTCTTGTTACGGTTGAGTGTCTTAGTATAGCTGTATGTACATAAATGTGGCATGAATGTGTGTGTGTGTGTTTGTGTGTGTTTATTAGCCAACAGGGCGGTGTCTGTTAAACCGGATTAGGCATCGCCATGGCATTGCTGTGTATGGATGTGTACGTGTTGCCACGACATCATCTCACGATGCCCCTCCCCTCGCCAACCTGTCGCCACGTGAACGCCAAAGGAGTGGGCCAATGGAATCACCCAGTGCTTTTTTTTTTTTGTAATGTCAGTTGTCATTCTTTATAGAGGGAGGGGGGTTGGGGGGATTTCAAGACTCCTCCCATTATCCCCTCCCCCCCCTCGCCCCACCCTGTCCTCTCCGACGCCGTCCCAACACTGCCCCCTGGTGTCTGGTCTGCATGATCGACATCTCCTCTATCCTCCTCCTCCTCTTCTTCGCCTTTGTTCTCCTTTCTGTCCTTTTTTCCTCTGCTGTGTTGCTCACCCTCTGAGTAAATAAGGTCTGTGGTCTTCTTACCTCTCTTTTCCTATCTCATCTCTGTTGTTCCTCTCCTCTCCTCTCCTCTCCTCTCTTCTCCTCTCAAAGGTCACGGGGAGGTCAGAGTTCGGAGGGAGTTCACGTCTCTTCCCCTGAGCCAATGACTGATCACTTCCTATTTAGACCAGAGAGACAAATGAACGGCGTGTGTGTGCGTGTGAGAGAGCGTTTGTGCTTGCACGAGCAGGCATATGTGTGTGTGTGTCAGAAAGAGAGGGGGTTGAATAATATGGATAGAATAAGTGGAAATCTAGGAAACGAAGAATAGAATAGAAGAAAAGAGAAGAGGACAAAGGTTGTAGATAATATTACACAAAAGTACAAAGAAAAAAGTCCATTAGATCAAATGTGGTATCCATTGGAAACATGATTTGAAAGCACAGTTCAAGTTATAATAAGTAAACATTTTAATCAATTAATCTGATTTTGTATCAAAGCGAAAACAAGAGAGATCTTAGATAAAATTAAGGAGAAGTCATTGTACAAGGAGTAGACAAAATAAGTCTAATAACAGAGCCCTATTAAATCTTATATATGTGGAGAGTATTGCTTGATTTTAGTTGACACTGTTGATTCAATTAATACCACAATTACACATGATGCTCTATTAGATTCTATCTATTCTATCTATTATTTGATTAAAAAGGTGTTCCTGTTTTTTTTCTAAGCCCTGTCATAGGCAGGATTTTAGAACTACAGAGTTCAGGTGTCCAAAATTCTTCCCATGTAAAGCACAGTTTTTCACTTCATTAATTTTGATTATTGTGAACCTGTAAAATGTTCAAATTCTCAGGAACAATATCGGGGACATGACCTCAGTGTAGCTACGACTCTCTCTTCAATGTGGAAATAATTAGGAATCATTTTCACACTAACACACAGGACAGATGTGTTTTAATAATCCTGTTAATGCAGTGTTACACAAACAGACGCACACAATCGCATGATGTGGAGTTACATTACATGCAACTGTGTGTGTGTGTGTGTGTGTGTGTGCACAGGCATGAGAGTGAGTGTTTGGGTAAGAGAGACCCCTATTGCCCCCTTGATGACCCAGTTGCCGGTTCAAGTTCAGTTCAAGAGTTCACTGCATGTTCACTGTGTGTGTGTGTGTGTGTGTGTCTGTGTGTGTGTGTGTGTGTGCATGTTTATTACTACAAAAAGGAAGAAACAATCTTCTGCTGCTGACTTCCCAAAGGGCCCTGCACACACACACTCATACACACACACACTCATCAGATGCAAAATGGTAAGCGATGCAGTATAACGGTCCAATGTTGGAATGATGCTGCATCACTGCGGCATGAAGGGGGTTTCATGAGCAAAGTCAAAATATATTTTAATATAATTAAATTAAGATAATTTCAGGGATTTGGAGAGAAATGTCTGTTCCACCCACTATTGAGGACAAGATGGTGAGCATTTCTTTGATTTTATAAGCTTCAGACCGAGGTGATAAACCAACAGAAAAAGAGGAGATGTTAAAAATACAGTAAAACTGTGGATGAAACTGAAAATAGTCTCTAAATGAATGGTAATAATTCAGGGTAATAATTGAAAAAAGCCTCTTGTATATCATTTGTATGTAGGCTGTACAGAGTATTCTAATGGGTGTATAAAATGACATGGATTAAATGAAAACATACAAGAAAAAATATTAAATATTCTACTCTTCTCTGATAAAAAATATTTTCTTTAAAAGAAATATTTAGAGGAAAATCAGAAAATAGTTCATTGTAACTGTGATAATAATATTACTAATTAAATATACAGTACTAATAATATTAATGCTAACACTATTAAAATCCACAATTAAAATTATTACAAATTTTTGTGGTTTTATGATTTTAACAAATTATAATAAATATAAATAAAATATAATTAACATAAAATAAGGGCACTATTATGAACATAAATTAAAGTTCTAATGTTTACAATAATATGAACATTTTAAATAGAAATAACTAACTACTACAACAATTTAATAATAATAATAATAACAATAGTAATAATAACAGATACGGTTTGTTCAGTGTCACTGCAGAGAAATATTCAATTTTACAGATGCAATTTTACACAATTTTAAAAAGGGTTATAAAAACATGAACCATATAGATAACAAATACAGAACATTCTGTCTTCTGTGTTATGTAGCCGATATAACATATACAGAATATGAAACTTCTAATTATTATTTTATCAAAATTCATACAAATTACTTAAATACTTGCATGTATTATTATGTTAAAAACAAATGTTTATTTAGATAGAATTAATTTACATTTCCTGCTTAGGCTGATACATCCTTTATAAACATAAATCTTTATTTACTTAACGTGCATTTTTGTGTTAAAAAGTGATTATCATTTTCATGATGTATTTCTTCATTGCGTGTTTATTAACATTATTATTACTACTGTATGTTTCTGCCCGGTGGTTTGGGGGCTGTTAGAGCCTGCAGCTGTAATAAAACCAGGATGAAAATGATCAATAAATCAGTGATAATGAAAAGATTGTAAAAATTAAACATGTTTCAAACAGTTCTGTGCAGTGAGAGGTTTAATCTTTCAGTAATTTAGTGGAAACTGTAAAACCACACCAACAGTCTCCTGTCACTCTTTGTCTCTTCATAATGTAATTATCATGTAACTGAAAGTAATGTTTGTGCATTATTGTTGTTGTTGTTTTTGTTGTTTTACAAATAGAAAACTTTTATTCATTGTTATATATATATATATATATATATATATATATATATATATATATATATATATATATATATATATATATATATATATATTATATATATATATATAATATTAGCGCTATATTAAGTGTACGTATTTTATGACTATTACCATTACTATTTTGCTAATGTTTTGTTGATATGATATTTCAGATCAAGTATCTGTTTCAGTTCTTGTATTATTTTTTATCATAAACATACAACCCATATTTGTTGTTTTATATTTCCATTATAATTTCAAGCATGTGTATACACATATATACAGCTATTACCATCAGTATTATTTCCATGGATTAACTTTTTATTAAATGGATAATTGTATTTTATATCAATAGCTATTTAGAATGGATAATGATACTAATGTATTTGTAATTAATGTAATAAAGGTTGGAGACTTAGTGTTTGACTACATTTATTTATTTCCATGATTTTACATACATGAAATACTAACATCCTGTCAATTTTCATACAATATATAACTTTAATGTAGCAATACAATATATAGTAAATACAATAAATACTATTCTAACAACAAAAGGTGTTCATAAATATTTCATTTTTTTACATTTAACATTCAGTTTATTCTCAAGTGACCTACAAACAAATACAAATGTGTATGTGTGTGTGTGTGTGTGTGTGTGTGTGTCTGTGAATTGACCTCTATTCTATAATAATCTTGCACACACACACACGGTAGTGTACCCACTAAATGTTGCTCTGATCTCAAAGCACCTGAAACCAGTTTGTGTCCCGCTGAGAGAGAGAGAGAGAGAGAGAGAGAGAGAGAGAGAGAGAGCAAGGGAAAGAGACAGATGAAAACAAATGAAGGTGTCAGAAACAGGAAGAGAGAGAGAGGAAGGAGGAAAGCAACAATAAAGGCCAGATGAAGGATAGACAGAACAACAGAGAGAGAGAGAGAGAGAGAGAGAGAGGGTTAAACATAGTTCAAGGGTTCAATTTATGTTCACACACACACACACACACACACACACACACACACACACACACACTTGGTACTTCTCTAGTCTGTTATCAGGTAGTTAACTGATGGGCAACAATCTGTGTGTGTGTGTGTGTGTGTGTGTGTGTGTGTGTGTGTGTGTGTGTGTGCGTGCGTGTATGCGCGCGTGCATGCGTACATGTGTGGTGTGCGCGTGTGTGCATACACACTTTAACCCCAGGAGGTTGCCAGTCTTGCTGCTTGTGTACTTTATTCTCATAATGAGTCCGTACATGCATTTGTATGTGCATGCGTGTGTGTGTTTGTGTGTGTGTGTGTGTGTGTGTGTGTGTGTGCTGCCACAATAGGAGCTCCATCTGTTGGCGTCGCTTGGTTACAAATTTGGTGTCACCCGCCCCAGTGGAGTCGAGACACATACCCACACACACACACACACACACACACAGAGCTGTATGGTAATGTGAACTTAGTTTCACCCGAAAACGCAGCGTTTGACCTGACCGTGTACCCCTCTTCACTCCTCCTCCATCTCTTCTGTCTTCATCTTCTCCTCCTCTTCCTCCTCTTCTTTCTTTCTGTTTCTCCTCGTTCTTTTCCTCCAACCTGCAGACCATGAAAACACTTTTCAGATAATCACAATAAGAAAAAATCACAATAAGCTTCACCTCTCCTCTGATCCCTTTTCAATCTTTCGATATGAAAGACAGCAATGTGAGAGAAAGGTTGCTTGACATTTAGAATGGAGAGCCTAACAGAGAAACAGGTAGGAAAGAAAGAAAGAAAGAAGGAAGGAGGGAAGGAAAGAAAGAAAAAAGAAAGAAAGCCAGGGTCTCTGTGGCAGGTCAAGTTTACCCTCTGTCTCCATGGTGACAGCATCGAGTCAGAGTTCATGGTTGTTAGTGCTGTTCCTCTCCAGCTCACATTATCTCCGGATCTATTTTCTTCTGTTTCTTTGTTTAATCTGATTTCTTCTTCATTCTGTTGCAAATGGTGGAATAATTTCAGTAGACATTACTTATGACATTATCACTTTTTTTCAAGATTTTTATAACCTATTTCCAACAGCTATGGTTTGAATGTTGTCAGAAAAAGTGAAAGTAAAACTAAGGTCAGTGGCAGAAACCGGTGGTAGAGTGGTAATTAGGAGGCTCAGTAGTACCTCACACATCATCTTGAGGGGAGATAGAGAGAAAATGAAAAAAATACACGGTGGAATAAAAGCAGTGATGCCCATGAAATAGACCCTATTCACACTTAAATCATGCAATTTGGTTGGATCAGAGAGCTACTGGATATCAAAGAAGTGAAGTGTGAACGCATCTCAGACAGACTTAGATCAGAGTGTTCAAACACTGGTTTAAGTGGTTTGAGATGCATTCCATCTAGATGTCGAAAAGGTGTAAATGCATCCATATGTAATCTTTGCTCCTTCCCAGTGTAACTACATCAGTATGTGGTCTGTGGAAATAGCCTCTCCAGAGTCTGTTTCAAGCTACAACTACACTAAAATTACCAGTGTTTCTCATCAAAGCAACACGGACAAAAGCAGTTTTAATGATTTCAATACATACAATCTTACAGAAGGCACGCTGAGCTGTTGTAGCATTTATCTGACCCCTGATCAGTTCAACCACTGAATAACTGTGGGTGAGAGAGCATTGATCTGTATTGGTGAGAGGGCATCTTGAGTGAGAGTCATGAACGCAATAAAATGCATCTTGCTTGTAGTCTATGTGTTTGCCATAGTTTATGGTTGTTAGCTTGTTGCCTAAACTGTTACTGTTATTCTTCTGTGGCAAACAGTTTCAGGTCCATTGGCACCACCCTCTGAACTGGACAGAGGTGATCCTTATTTGCATGTAGCCCAGGAAATCCAATCAGTTCTGTATTGTGGCCAACAGAGTCGCGTATATGTGGTTGTAGCATAAAAGAAAATTAGATTATATAACTAATGGATTTATTATGAGCAGGTTTAATAGTGGCAGTTCTTGCCACCGTTCTAGCAACTACTTTGCATTTCTTCAGACTGCAGTAGGTGGAGATCTCCAATTGCCTAGTATTGCGAGACTATGTAATGGCAAACTATACTGTGTTTAGTGGTGTTGACACAATGCTAACTTTGACAATGGAGGGCACAGCAGTGCTAGGAGCTAATCTGCTAATAAACTTCTTTTAGGTCTTTTGGCAAGTCAATTCTTACCAGTGAAAATACTGGACATCAGTAAATATTGATGAATCCAACCAATCTTTTTCTTTTTAGTTTAACATTACACCATTGACAATTTGATCTGGTCTTTTAACAGTGCATCTAGGGCAGCAGTCTGCTGGTCGACTAGTTGATTAATTGGTCGAATAATCTCCGTGTTACTTTCATAAGGAGAAAAGTGTTACATCAACAGCTTTCCGGGATTAATCCATTATTTCCTGCAGCAGGAGGGACAGACCAACAAATTACCTGTGAAAATGGTGTATTCAAAACACCCCCGTTGTTCTCACAACTTTGAAATCGCCCAAACTAACAGAGACTTCTGGGTCTGACTGTACTCAACGAAAACTGAGCATTTACTTCACGTACTGAACGTAACAACAACTATATTAATGAGAACCCTTGCAAGGCCAAAAAATATTTTCTAATGCCAGAATTAACGCCAAATATCCACTCATTCGGAAATAGCATTTGGGAGTCTGCGCAGCGCTGTTCGGTACGTGAGTGACCCTCTGTGTTGTTGCCTGGGAAACGAGTGTAACTCTGTTAAGTAATACAGCATAGCGTAGTATGTTTTCGTAGCGAGTTGGACACCCCTCCAGCTATTATACCATTTGTTGTTCTTCTAGCATCAGTGCCATCTTATGACGTGTACAGTAACGTAGCTGTGGGCAAGAAAGAACTACAATTTCAGCCTGGACTTCTAGTCTCCGCCTCTGGGTAGTCAGTGTTGTGCTTTTGATGCCGCCCAAAAACAAAACTTCCTTGTTCTCTTTGTCTGTATTGCAAACTACCTATGTTTCTAACAACAAAAATGGCATCCCAAAAATATGAGTACAGAGAATATTATGGATGACAATGCATTTTACAGTGATTGGCTGACTTGGATACTCAGATGTATTTATTCAAGCCAGGTCCACAAAAGTTTGCATGCAATGCATCCTGGTATATATAGGCACTAAAGAATTTATTGCTTCAATTGACTACATTTACCATCAACAATGACCATCAATGTGGTGAAATTTCGCTTTAAATGATCCAACATTTTGGACCCAAAGTAAAGCGAAGCAGTGGAAGGCCAACTGACAAAGGCCTGATCTGAAAGGGACCCAAAGACAGTCAGACACAAGGATTATAAAACACAGTCAACCCAAACAGAGAGAGAGAACAACAATGTTGTCTATATGTATCTCAATTCTGACTTTATACATGTGTGTTTTCTTTAACTGGAATGAGGTACCGGTTACCCCATCCCAGCATGCACACATGCACGCACACACACACACACACACGCACACACACACACACACACACACACACGCACACACACACACACACACACACACAGACAAACATACAGTCTCACTCAGTGTAGTTGTTTGTTTAGCGTCATGCAAACTGGACAATAGGTGGCAAATGCAAACATGCCTCCTGCTGATTTGACTTTACTTTAGTCCAAACAGCCAAAAAGCTTTGAACTGCTGAAGAAACACTCATTTGAATGGACATGAGTTGTCTTTGCCTTCTTGTGCAGCTGCTGGCTCACTCACAAAAACAGGCTCTGTTTGCGCAAGGTACTAAATGACAAACTGTGTGAACATTAGGTCCTGACATGTATACGAACTGTAATACTGGTGAAGAAAAGGAACAAAGTCTTTCTCTTTTTAATACCACTGTCTATCCAAAGGAGGTTGACTTAACATACTCCTCATTCACATTCATACTTTTCCACACATTCCACACATTATCCACACAGTCTCTTCTGGTGGCCACTGAGAGGCTCCACTACAGCAACCATGTCATTGGCCATGTGTTGTGATAATCAGCAAAATTTCTAATATTAGATGAAGCATATCACCTGTTCCATTTCCTTTGGATGAAAGAAAATATTACTCCCTGATTTTGTTCCAAAATGTCCTTTCAGCTCCCTTGCTGCCTTGAAGCTCACAAGTGGTCAAAAAAGTGTTCCTTAACGTATTGCTTGAAATAATCTTGAGAAGATTCAATTTCTGTAACACTAAATAACTATAGTATGTAATGAAGGACACTATACCTTTCCTGTAATGGGCACAGTTGAAAGTCGCAGAGGTTTGACAGAAGCCTTGGAAACCAGAATTAATTTTTGAAAAACATCTTTTTTTTATTTTACTTAATCTTTATTTCATCAGACAGTAGGAAATCTAAGGTTAAGTAGTTACTGGATCGTGTTCTGTAGTTTTAAATGAGAAAGGGGATGTGAGGTAGTTTGGAAGCTTCTACAGCTGAGCCTTATAGATGAATAATATAAGACAGTTATTTCTTCTTGACTGTAAGGAAGTCCATCCAACCATGTGATACAGAGAACAATGATGAGTATGAAATTTGTCATTTGTGATAAAGCGTAAAGCACTATGACACACAGGGTTTAACTGCTTAAGTGTTGAGGCAGCATGACAATAGAGAATATCTCCATAGTGAAGGACAGACATGAAGGTTGACTGCACAATAGTCTTACAGTTGAAGACAAACATCCTGTGATTCTATACAAGAAGCCTAGTTTGATTTTTAATTTTTGAGTCAAATGTTGAATATGAATTTTGAATGATAGTCTCCTGTCAAGCCAAATTCCTAGGTATTTGTATGTCAGCAAGAGTAATATGGGTACCATTTAAAGAATAAAGAGAATACCATGTACTTGGTCTATCTGCATTTAAAACTAGCGATTAACTCTGTGATTAAGGAGTGCTAATTGGAAAGCATCAAAGGCAGACTGAAGACAAGTCAGGGCACGGGCTAGGATGGAACTTGGGACATATAAAATTGTATCATCTGCAAAACAATTGATATTGAAGCATTGGTTAGAAAGAATTATGTTATGCGCAATGTAAAAACAGCAAAAGACCAAGGATAGACCTACTTCTAATGCTAAGAGTAACATCAGCATTATTACACAACTGTAAAATTAAGAAGACAATGTCATGTGACAATTTGAACCACAAGACTAAAGATATTTTCAGACCTCCATTGTTTCCAACATCAACACAACAGCAACAGCAAGGAGAGGAAAAAGAGGGGCTTACAGTTGCCCATTCAAAATACAGAACATCAATGTTACTGGGGGGCAGATATAGCAGTAACCTTTTTACTGTGTGAAAGCAATGCAAGAGTCTACAGCCACACTAGAGGCTCTATGAGACTATACTACAGCAATGCTTTGAGCTAACCATGTTGGTTTCCTATATTGGCATGCTAAGATTTGCTAATTAGCACTAAACACAAATTACAGCCAAGGCTGATGGGAATGTCATTGTTAATCACAAACTAAAGAATTTGACAAATTTCAAAAGATGACTCAATGATGGTCAGTCACAGTTCATCCTGTGGGGAACATGACAGTCTGAGAAAAATTTTATGGCAATCTATCCAATAGTTGTAAGTAAAATCAGGGATCACCAAAGTCATCAATCTTCATCCTCTGGGGACCAGGAATATCGTACAAAATTTTATGGAAATCCATCTAATAGTTGTGGAGATATCTCAGTCGGGCCCAAGTGGTGGACCAACGGACAGACTTGCCAGATTATTTTCATACCATCTTTGTGTGCAGGCAGTCAGCCAGATTAACCAAACTGGTTAATGGTGTGACCAAACTGAGATTACATATTAGAATATTGATCTATTCTATCAAAACTATGCCATTTGATGATTTGATATCTTGTGCCAATCCATGGAGTAGATGTCTAGATCCTGTATTTTACTAGATAGGTATAACATTTGACCAAGTGACTTACTGGCACTAGTTGAAAAGTCAGGTTACTAAAAGCCATTGAATTCATCCTCTGGGACCATAAATATCTGTACCAAATTCCAATGCAATCCATCCAATGGTTGTTGAGACATTTCTTTCTGGACCCAAATGGTGGCCCCAGTTTGCTATGTGTAAAGTGACCACAGAAGCCTTGTGTGTAATCCTGACACCTCAGAACCAGAAAGTGTGAGAGTGAACCATCATTTGCTAGCAGTATAGCACCCTCTGCTGCAGCCAACAGACCAATAACAACACAGACAACAAGATGATACTTTCATATAATGCAAAGCTTTAGAGCAACATATTTAAACTAAAACAGATGGTTTATAAAAGCAGCCTGTTGTTAAAATGGCCTATCTCCCATCTCACGTTTCAGCTTATTGCTTCCTTTTTCTGAGCCACTGGAACGCAACAATAACAATAGTTTGCATTTACAGTTTATACTTAGCTGGCAGTGTGATGCCTAGAGAGTGTTGGTACATTTGTCTCTTGTTTTGAATAGGGTTGTATTTACACGCGAACTGGTGGACCCCGACATGTAAAATAAGGGTTTTGAATATCAAAAGCGTGTTGGTATGGCAAGTGATTGCTAATATCATGAGCCTGCTGGCGTGGCAAATGAGTTTACTGGTGCATAACAGTTTAGCTAAAAAGGTCTGAAAGATTTTAATGGACAGTACATGTACAAACAAAAGATTACCATTGAACACATGTTTCATTAGGGTAAAATTGTTAAAGAGTGGCTATGTAAAGTTCCTACTGTTGCCTATCATAAAGACACCATGATGTAAAGAGTTGTTGATCTGACTCTCTGATAACTGAATCTGCTTGTTTTTATGACATTAATTGTCCAGTTGTTTATGTCTATTGGAAAACTTTGCCAGCATCAACAGCCTGTCTTACAAAGTTAAGACACACAGTTAACTAGGGACAGCTGATCCCACAGTGCTGGTTATCATCTCTTTGTTACCCAGTATTTAAATTTAGCTAGATCTGAATTCACAGGAAAAAAGGCAGGATTTATAATAGATACCTTATTACATCCAACACCATCAAGTCGAGCATAGTTTATTTCTCAGTCTGCATCACTATTCATACTTGTGTTCTAGTGGACTTTTAAAACATTATCAGTCATTAGTGATAACCCAAGTACTGCTCTAAATGCCACAAAATACAGCAAATTACAACCACACGTGTTGTTGTTCCACCCATTTTATCATGAATACTTTGGAAGCTAATTTGTTTGTGGGATTCTGGTTTAAATTTCAGATCAGACAGCAGTGATGGTGGATGACATGAGCTAATATAACCCTTGTTACAGTGTAATAACAGAGTTTAGTGTTAAAGCTTTGGCTTTATTGTAATGTTACAGTGAGGGTAACAGGTGTACAGATATGCTGAGGTGTAATCACCAAAGCTTGACTGAAATGGTGATGTCAGCAATAATGCTGTTGTCCCAATTGCATCCTCCTGGTCCTGTGAGATTGGACTTTTGAGTTTAACTTGCCAGATTCAAACCCACAAGAACATGAGTTTGAAACTTAGTGAACCCCATATTGAGAAAGACCTTTATGCTTATTTCCATGGGGGAGAAACTAAGGCTAATATATGGGCTTCACAAAACAACAATAGCATCTGTATAGTATGACACAATCCAATGCAGTAGAAACGTAGTTACTGCTGTTGTCATTGATCAAATCAGTTGCTTTTAGCTGCAGAGCTCCACTTACTGGTTAGAGCACTGTTGTCAACCCAACTGTAATACACAATACATACTTGTGAAAAGCTTAAACATATTAACATTGCTTGTATTTGCCAAGTTCTGTACTGAACTTAACATGACAGCTTGAACTAGCAACAGACTGAATGTACAACTGACTGAATCAGTGCTGAACAACATTAGTGTGTGAATAGTGATTCATTCACTTACTGTTCAAAGTATTGAAGTGATTTTGAACAGCAATGTGATAAACTAGCTTAGCGCAAAGTGAACAAACTACATAGTCACTGACTACGAACCTTTGAACTGAACTGAAAGAAACTATTTGCATCAGCAAAGTGATTCATTACTTCCACCTCTATGCACTACCCTGTAGTAATGTTGGAATGCTGGCTTGTTCATGCTCTATTTTCACTTCAATCAATCGATCAAGTTTATTTGTCACATGTAATCATATAAGGTACAATCAAAGTGAAATGTAATCCCGCCAGTTCCAGCTCTCAGTGCTGGCCTGATGTATCTGGTACCTTCTTCCAGACCGCAGCAGGAAGAAAAGGCCATTATCTGGGTGGTTGGGATCTTTAATGATTCTCCTAGTCTTATTCTTGCAGCGCCTGGTGTAAATATCCTTTAGGCAGGGTAGAGCACCGCCTATTGTATGTTCGGCCAAACAAACCAGTCTTTGTGAGGCTTGGCAGTCCTGCTTGGCGCTGTTTCCATACCAGGCAGTGATGCTCCCCGTGAGAATGTTCTTGATGGTACAGGAGTAGAAATTCCTCAGTATTAGAGGGGATACTTGAAATTTCCTCAAGCGTTTGGGATGAAACAGTCTCTGCCTCACCTTCTCACAACTGAGCCAGTGTGCAGGTCAGGCTCTCAGTGATGTGGACACCAAGGTACTTAAGCCTTCTTCCCAAAGACCACTATCAGCTTCTCACTCTTGCTGACGTTCAGGAGTAAGTTGTTGTCCTGACACCAGAAGGTCAGGTCTTCTGCTTCCTTCAGGTAGGCCTTTTCATTATTATCTGTGATTAGGCCCACCACAGCTGTGTTGTCACTTTGTCACTTATCACTGCCATCTGAATGTATTATGTCAGGATTCATCCAGAGTGTTGTCTGACAGGTCTTTTATATAAATGTATGTATAATGAATATATGCATCAATTGCCAAGGTGATGAGCCAGCTTCATCAGACTGCAAGACTTAAGTTTTAAACAGTGTAAACAAACAAAAGTCATGTTTACACTGTACAGTGTTGCTTAACAAACATGAGGAACACATTTCCTTCCACATATTCCAAAAATATGTTTTTCATCTTGTCCCTACAATTTGCAGAACGATGTGTGCACAGAGTTTGACACTGGGAATTCATTTTTACATTCAACTACTGTGAAAGTTTCTCGGCGCCCATTGGAAATCTGATTTTAAGGGGTGGGCTATGAGCATGATTTGTGACGTACACAACTAGTTCACACAAGTGAGATGTGGAAACCTGTGGAGCAGATGCCATTTTAAAGATTTCGATGTGGTCATTAAACTTGGAAAAATCACATCAGACACATATTACTGATCCAAGCGGAGTATTCTATGTGTCTTACATGTCTGGAGGGGATCTTTAAGTATTTTATGTCATGTTTACATCCATGTTTACTAGCTTGCTGTCTTCTTCTATGCCTTTGCTGGTGCACTGTTGAGTTTCTCGGTGCATTACAGCCACCTGTAGATCACTGGAATACACTGTTGCAGAACTAACAAAACAGTGATGCAGCATCAACACACCACAATTACAAAACAAACAGCAACACAACACAGACATTCTATTCTATTCTATTCTATTCTATTCTATTCTATTCTATTCTATTCTAGTCTATTCTATTCTATTCTATTCTATCCTGCATGCTGGATGCTATATTTCACAATAGAAGCTTGTTCGGTTGGAGAGAAAGAACAAGCTCATAGTGATGTCATGGTGAACTTTGGCCTCTTGACTGGGTCATTGTGCATGTGTGAGAGAAAAGATATTAAGAAAGGCAGAGAGACACACAGAGTAAGAGGCATATAGAGTGAGAGAGAGAGAGCCAGGAAAACGAGAGGAAGAGAGAGCTCAGTCTGCTGACCTCCGTTTGACCTCTGCCTGCAGTCCACTCTGTCCAGCTGACCCTGTTGGTCACTGTGGTGATGGTCGGAAGGGTCATGGTGGAGTCAGATAGAGGTTACACTGTTGCATCTCCACAGACACATTTCCTCACTCTCTCACACACTTTCCTTTTTATTGTGTTTTAGTCTCTGAAGACACTGACAGACACGCTGCAGCTTGCTATAATGTATATTGTGTGTGTGTGTGTGTGTGTGTGTGTGTGTGTGTGTGTGTGGCTTATTTTGAGAGTGATGAAGGACAAACTGCAGGCTGGAAGCTAGCAGAGAGAGAGACCACACACACTTCCTCTCTCCATCTCGAGTTTTCTCGTTGATAACAAATGATGGCTCAAAAAAACATTTACAGCTGTAATGTCTAACTTTACTTGTAATGTTGATTTCTGCAGTGCTGAGAGAGAAGTCTGCAGCAGAGATAGTGGGGTTGCTTCATGAAGATGCTGCTATTTATTTGAATCAGCCATCACAAAACATTTGGTACCCTAAAACACAAACAGCACGTATGATGATTAAGAAAATTGGTGGCATTCACCATTTTCACATTGATTTTTCTCTTGGTATACAGTATATTTACCAAGACATTTTTTAAGATCAACCTTCATGTTAAATCGTCCCCCTCTTTATTTTGATGACAGCATGTCCCCTAATATGACTCCTGACATTTTTAGATTTTTGTTTGCAGATTTCTGACAGCACAACTCAAACCTCTGTAGTGTGAAATTTTCTTTTCACTCTCGTTTTAGTGAACAAAACAG
Source organism: Euthynnus affinis (assembly GCA_029490765.1). Taxonomy (NCBI): domain Eukaryota; kingdom Metazoa; phylum Chordata; class Actinopteri; order Scombriformes; family Scombridae; genus Euthynnus; species Euthynnus affinis. The sequence continues at coordinate 25,285,878 of CM055856.1, read as the reverse complement.
AGCGTGTGCAGCATAGAGCATTAGTTAAGTAAATGATCACATGTCACAAATGCACACCTCCTAATGAACAGGTATTAAGTTGAAAGAAGCACATTGTTGCTATAATGCCCCACTACACAGATGTATACTTGTTCACGTTCGGAATTAGTGCTTGCTATGTACAATGTGCTCACTAGCACTATGTACTTAGTGCTTCAGTGGAGAAAACTGTACAAAGTGCAGTGGAAAGTTTGGATGTTTTTGTTGGAAAGTGTAAAACCACAGCACCTCCTGTACTTCAAGCCACTGAAATGGACCAAAATGTGCAAAAACTCTGAAGATGAACCACATGCTCTGTGTCTTCAGTGCTGCTCAGCTTTACCTGTAACTTCCAGAAAACTGTTGCTGTGATACTGACTGGAGGAGCCGAAACAATTACACAGCACTATTACCACCATAAACATCAATTAGTCCTCTTAAATGGCAGCAAGGAACGTCCTGTTGACACCCAACACACACACTCACACAAAGTTATTACCATCCAGCGTACACTGCCTGGTTTGGAATGGCAGGACAGGGGAGCTAATTAGATTTAATGGGCGATAGCGAAACACACACATACACACAGGAGCAGTGTGTTACAGTATATTGATGGAGTTAGCACAGGAGTTTGTTTCTGCCAATATTTACACACCCCTATCCATCAGAGAGTGTAAATGTGTGTGGTGCCTCTGTGTGAGGAAGACATAAAATGAGGGAAACAGACTTTGAATATAATATCGCAATATTTAACATGTTACTCTTTGTCATTTTAATAATTTTGATGGCAGACTTTTAAATAATTTGCGTGTGTTCATGTGCACGCACATGGATGGTGGAAATAGGACAAAGAGCAAATGAAAGAAATAAATACAATGAAACAGTGAGAGCAAGAGAGGAGAAAGTGGATATTTACACTCCCTCTCGGGATCTTTTCAATAATTTAGATGCCAAACATACTTTTACTTTTATGGCATATGTAATTTTATTATTATGTCTATGTGTGTGTGTGTGTGTGTGTGTGTGTGTGTTGCGGAGCAGTACAGACTTAGAAAAACACAAGCAGTAAAATGTGAGCTACACGTAATACAAGACAAATATTAGAAAACACTAAAACAAACTCAATTATGAACATAACATGAACATACAGTGTGAGAGTTGTTTATTAGTCTCTATTAAATATCCGACAGTTAGAATATTAAAACATATTCAACAATGAAGTTCCATGAAACTTGTATTATACTGCTATAATATCACCATATAGGATGCTGTAAAGTGGAATAGGAAAATAATTAGAGTGATCCAAAACACACACTTGTGCGCACACACAGTAGGCTGTAAATTACATAGCCCTATGCACAGATGGCGTGTGTGTGTGTGTGCGTGTGTGTGTGTGTGTGTGTGTGTGTTGTGTGCGTGTGTGTGTGTTTTGTGTGTGCATGTTACTGATTTACAGTCTCTGACATGTCAGGATGAGAAGGAAATTGAGGTCTAAGACCAGAAATCATCAATCTACACACAGACACGTGCACACACAGACAAACACACACACAAAGACACACACACACACACACACACACAGCAGCTGTTGCTCTAATTAGCTCTGTCATGCTGAACACACTAATCACCATTACCTCGGTCTGTCTGCTAATTCAAAGATCAATTTAATTTTATGGATTCTTTATTGGAATTATAATTCACAGAATATCCCGCCTCTCTGCCCCGATTGACAGATTTAACCACCTGTTAGTGGATTGCAAATTTCCATGCAGTCCATTATTTATTTGTCAGTTATGGTTTGTCACTTATTTGTGAGGGAAGAACAGTTACCATTTCATCAAATTTCACATTTGAAATGTCAAATTTGTGAAGTTGGATTTCATAAAGTTCGGAAATTAAAGTTGGTCATAACAGAATTTGCTAAAGTTAGACTCAGCCAAGTTATGATAAGTATACTTGGTTTGGCTTTCACTCCACCACTACAGAAAAGAAGATAAATGTGAAGTCTACTTACTTTATAACATAATATTTTAACCATGTACCTGGATTCATCCATTTGTATTTTAATCCCACTGTCAAAAAAAGCCAGTCTGAACTGTGTCTAAATAGCTGTTGAAGAATAGAAAAGCTAGAATCTTATTAGGTCATATTGCATGATTTTCTTTAAAAACATGAGGTTGTGTATATAATAAGAAGAAACTTAGGTGTAAATGAAAAAACTATTACCATAATCTGAAATGCTCCCTTGGTCTGTTTTCATGCACTTTTAAGACGGCCCCTAACTTCATTTCTCAGTTTCCAATCTACTGGCCAGTCGCACAGGCTTCGATATCAGATCATATATTATTTTTACCACAGTATTTTTCATTTTTATTAAGTGGTGGTAATACGAAAATTACCACAATCTAAAGAAGGTAAATGCAACATGGCATTCTACCTGCTGTGCACAAATGCATCTATCAGATTGGCCATCACAGTGGATGATGATCGATGAAATTGTGGAACTGAAAAGCAGAGCCAGAACCAATCATTTGGCTGCACCACCCATAATTCTGCCATTGCTGCGTTTACACATTGTTCATGCTGACATGAATGAGGAAGCCTGCAGCTTTTGGCTAATACATGGCCAAAGGTTCCCAAAGTGTTCAATTAGGGCCATTCACTCGCTAGCAGGCTGGCATGTGAAATAGACTGCTTTCACAGTAGACTTTTTGACTTGTCAAATAGGCGGTAATAATAATTACAATAATCCTTTGAAACTGATTGATGTCATCAGCATCAGAAATTACACCCATCGTCATATATGCACAATGTTCCAACCCTCACCACTGGTCACAAACTTTGGGTAATGAATGAATGAGATGGATGTTCATCCAGTGTGCTCTCTTACACTGAAAGGAGTCAGTTGAGGTGGTTCTCAGTGGAGGTGTTCCAAGCATGTCCCACTGGGAGGACACTCTGGGGCAGATCCATAACAACCCCATCTGGCCTAAGGATCCCACCGGGGAAAAGGTGGAAGAAGTTGCTGGGCCACCTCGCTTGGTCTGGTACCACCACAAAACAGATTCACACAGGATGCAATCATTGGATGGATGAGCTTGGATGCAACATGCCCCTGTGTGTTGTGATTTTTGTCCTCTGGTATCATTTCTCTGCCCTCCCTTTAACAATTATTTACCTCCACCCTCCATCATCTCTCCATCTTCATCTCCTAATTCCAGTTCTTCTTCACTTACTGAAGTGTCTATTTCTCTCCCTCTCTTTCTCACCCATTTTATCTTCACTCCAATTATCATCTGTCTAATTCATTCAGACAGGAAAGAGAGCCAGGCAGAAGAAGATAAGTGGACAACACAAAAATAAAACTGTATTTCAACCCTATCTCTTACACTGGAGGGTTGCTAGGAAAAGTTCACTTTATAGCCAGTGTGCAGTTGCGGTGTAACACACTCTATCTATTAGGGGTGTGCCCGAATACAAATACGTTACTGGTAGAGCATAAATAGTGGGTTTTTATGAATATTTTAAAAATGATTTGTTTTCAGGAAGAAGAAAAAAAAAACATGTCAAATTCCAGCGTCCAGGTCGGTTACATCGTTATCTCAGTCTTTGTCCTCTGCTCCACTGTTACTTCTATCAGCAGTGAGGGGAGTCACATCCACCTGCTACATGAGAGTTTTTACCAGAGATAAAGCTGAGCTACTGACACATGCAAAGTACTTACAATGGACTCTCCATAACCTGTTCTTCTCCTTCTCTTTTCCACAAAGTACAGGTTGTAAAAAAAAAAAAAGGCAATAAATGAAAAGTGCAAAGCAAGAATCACCTTTGAAGTTCTTCCCTACACGTTACATGGTGTGTTGTCTCTGTGTTATGGGTGTATAAATAGGTAGAGGTCTGTCTACAATGAGACAATGAGACAAGTTTTAGCCCAGTAGTCAGCACAGTCGTCTACGATCTGGGAGACTCCAGTTTGAGACCTGGTGTACGGACCTCCTTCATAAAATAGTTTATTCTTGAACACTTTTATTTTCTGAAATCAAAATTATAATAAAAACAAAAACAGGATTTTTAAGCCTCTTTCCACTTTTATTCAAATACAAATAATTTTGCTGCCTTAACAAATACAGATGCAAATACAAATACTGGGCCCTCCACACACCCCTAGTATCTATGTCTTTTTTTTCATGGAAATATCTGTATTTGTATCTGTATTTGTATTTATACCAGAGGTGGGCCTTCACTGGAAGTGGTTGGAAATCATAGACTGCCTCAACTTCTGTGTTAATAACAGAATGTTGTTTGTTTTTGAACCCTATACACACACACACACACACACGCATGCATGTACTTTTATTTATCCATAATTTCAGCTCAACATTTTCCCATCTACTGTCATACAATAACACCAAATAGATAACACCTGCATTAGAATTAATCAACAAATTTAATTGATGAGAAATGAAAGCTTATTTGTTCCCCCTGACTGAACCAGTGTGTATTACAACTTGACTGGAGACTGGGAAACTGAAGATCAAAAAGAAAATCTGAATACTGTTGATATCTGTTCGGAGCACAATATCTGCTCCTATGATAAATGTATCTGTATTTGGTTATGTCCCTATTAGAGAGGATGGATGATTACAACATTCAGGATACATATGGGCTGCCGATGTAGACTTGGAAAAAAAATCTAAAGCTAGAATCTTTGGGTGCATTGAACTGTAAAAGCTATAATCCGCTGTCAGTGGATGTGTCTCACAGTGTGATCTTGGAACGTATTTTTTATGGATTACAGATTTCACAAAGTTTCTCTCACAATTGTCAACTTTCTTCTGAGACAGTTATGTATGGGGGTAAGGCCCCTCAGCTGCTGAGGTTGTTTCATGTTAATCCTATGTCAGTTCCACCTGCACTCTATTTCCCTGCTGACCAAATCTCAACTCTGCAACACTTTTAACACATTTAATGCCAACATTTAAAAACTTTGCAAGGTTTGTGCATAGCTACTACAATACTGTATAGGTATTAGATATTGTGTTATAGCAAATAATCCATGGTTAAGGTATAGTTAAGGTTAGAGAACCACACAACACTTGAAACTAATGGTTACAGTAAAGGAAAAGGCTTATGTGAAGAACAGGTCCTGCACACTTAGATGTAAATTGCAGACAGCTGAATCACTTCCTATGGATACTGGGTTGCAAATTTGTATTTTCTGACTGCATTGACTAATAAAGATGGAGAGATGATGATGTGCAGCAAAGTAAAACTCCAGGCTTTGGGGAACCTGTGTGTGTGTGATGTCAGGCACTGAGGCCATCTTTTTCAGTCTTAACTGGATCTAGACACAATCTTGGTTTGAGCAGAGCCAAGCGGAGAGAATGTGAGAGAGTTGAAATGATCAGCTCGCTCCCCGCGGGCAATAAACGGCTGGAACTGACTCATATTCTTTATCATATATCCGTTTGGTCTTTCTCCCTGTTTTCATTTTGTTCTGAGCTGCACTCATTTAGATTTACCCTGAAATTCTCTTTCCTTTAATCCACTTTCCTTTCCCTCTTTCTTTCCCTCTCTCTTTCTTTCTTTCTCTCTCTTTCTTTCTTTCTTTCTCTGTCACACATACATCCACTGGTTCTTCCATCTGTGCAGCAGGCAGCAGATTAAAAGGAAGTGGATCCCATTAAACACACATCACCTTCACACCGCTGTCTGTGTGTGTGTGTGTGTCGTCATGTTCATACATACTGTATGGTTTATAGCACGTACACATCCACATGCTGCAGAGGGATGATGGCGTAGCAATCGGAGGCTGGTTCATCGGGAGGTCAGACACACACACACACACACACACACACATTTAGCGGCTGCAGAGAGAGATGGATGGCAGTCTGAGGTTCCCTGCTGCTTTGGTAGGGAAATATATGGAGCTGAGGTAGCCATAGTAACACACACACACACATACACACATACAGAAATACACATTCATATATATATACACATGCACACGAATGCTGCTTTTCATAACAAGTCTAATGATTAATTTAAAACGGTTTAAGACTGTGTATAAACACACACACACATTCTCACATATGATCTTTGTGAGGATTTTTTAATACTTTCATATTGTTAATATTTATGAATATAAAATCACATACAGCACTCGTGTGTCTGCAGTTATACCTCTGATATCAACATTTAAAATAATATTGCATTTGACATCCTTCCTGTTTCTGTTTGATGTGAAGCTGTAATATTTCCTGCTTAGTGTTACACAGCTCAAACATCATGTTACTGTAATGTGCTCTTGAAATTATAACAGTTTGGGGACTCTAGTAATGCAGTCACACATGACTTTAGGCTGTGTGTAACCACAAACTTTTATATTCTGCCCTAATACAGATATGTCTGGGGGGGGGGTTACCTGCTGAAATCAGGATAAGATGATATGGATTGAAGATAACCGATGCTGGAAGGATGTTCAAATATTAGAGCAAATATCATTTGGTTTTTATGTCAAATTCTATCCGTCTGTTAATCTTATCTAAATAATACATTAATAAAATTTAAATACGCACAGAATCCCTATGATATGATGTGATATGATATGATATGATATGATATGATATGATATTAGTATATAAATATACTGATCTTTCTTAAACTTTTAGACTTGTATATGTCAACAGCTGCCTCTCTGTCATACATTCTTATTGGTGTTAGATTTAAACATTTCCAAATTTGCGATATTGATCAACAAACAAATCTTTATTTTCTTCTTTAAGTTGAACTGAATAATTAAAACTGATGACAGATATGTAGTTACAAATGATCGAGAAGCTGTTGCTTATTGCGTGTACCCTTCTCATAAACATTTATGAACAAGCCACACAGCCCAGACCATAGATAAATATTAGCTATACTTATACTCACACATATACAGACATAAATGCATGCACATGCACGTAATGTAATGCACACATTATTATTTATTTTAAGTACTTCATTCACAAATATGACACATACATAATATTTCATATTCATTTAAAATATGAAGAGCCATTTTACATTATTACAACTGCATGTTTTATTGTCAATCATGTATTATATGTTATAAATTATTCACAAGAAGAGTTATCATTAACAAATTGAACTTTTTTTAATATATTGCTTATAAATACTATGGGTAAATATAAGGTGTTACCATATGAACTGCTCTGTTTGTCTGAAACAGAGAAGTTGGTGCTAGATAATGTGAATAATGTTCTAAATTTATCAAAGTATTACAGTAAATAACAGCATAAAGGATCATACAACCAAAACTCTGAACATTAAAAGCAGCAGACAGGTAAAAAGGTAACAGAGGTCTCTGCCTTTCCTCTTCTTCTTTTGTTTGCAATTTGTCTTTCTACTCTTCTCTTCCCCTTTCCTTTTCTTTTCTTTTTTCTTTGATCATGATCACTAATTAGTTCATCAGAGAGATATTTTATTCCATTTGGGATAACTAAATCTAACGATGGATGGATGTGTGTGTGTGTGTGTGTGTGTGTGTGTGTGTGTGTGTGTGTGTGTGTGTGTGTGTGTGTGTGTGTGTGTGTTTCATGGGGAGCCATATGTTCAGCAGTGATAAGAGAGTAAATGAGAAAGAGTGATGGTTTTCTACATGTGATGCAGTGTGTGTGTGTGTGTGTGTGTGTGTGTGTGTATGTATGTGTGTGTGTGTGCATCCCTCTGTCTCATAGTTTTCATTCCTTAAGGTGTACAAGGTGTGTAGCCAATAGGATTGCTCTGTTTAGTAGTGACAAATGAAAAAGCAAGCGATACCTGGTGCCACACACACACACACACACACACACGCACGCACACACACATATATATACCTTGATGAAAGCACCTTGGATGGATGGAATAGATGAGGACAGGCTGAAATCAGAGTAAAGGAGGTGATAAAAAGGGGGGAGGACAGGGGAAGTGCAATGGGAAAAGAAAAAAGGAGGAGCAGAAAGAGGAAAAGAGGAGGGGAGAGCAGATGGAAAATAGAAAAACAAGGAGATAATCCTCACTTCAAAAAAATGAAGTAGAAGAGGAAAAGGAGGGGGAGACTTGCAGATAAAAGAAGGAGGAGTACAAAAACATAGTGATAAATGGACTTCAGGAGAGATAGAGAAAGAAACGAGGAGGAGGACATTTGAAAAATAGGGAGAAAAAAATACAAATTTGTGTTAAAATTATGAGAAGAAGAGTAAGAGGAGATAAATAAGAGGTGAAGTAATAAAAAGAGGAAAAGCTGTTTTTTTATAGTCTACACACTTAAAACTTTAACATTCTTGTACAGCACAATTTGAGCAGCATTACAGTACACCCAACCCCCCTTTCTACAATAAGTAGAATTTCATATCATCTGATTGTTATATTTTCCTCAAATGTTTTACATTTGTTGATGGATAGTGACACCATCACAAAGATCATATTTTATTATAACAGTTATAACAGTTGAGTTTCAGTGTCTTGAAGGCTCATAGATTTACAGTCACTTGTAAAAATCATTGGTAAATTTAATGATTCATTGTTACTAAGTACAGAATCATCCAGGTCTAACAGGCTAGTCAGATATTTTTTTGGGGGGGGGAATTATTGTTTCTTAAATTAACTGACAGCAACAGAATCAGCACAGATGAATGAAACCCCTTCATTCTGTAAGAAAAGACAAATGAAAGGTCAGAGGAAACAGTCAATATGTAGTTTAATTTTCATTCCACGCTGCCATCATGGAGGAGCACTGTCTCTTGCTAATGTGTAAAACTCTACTAAACAATCGAATCATTTGTTGCTATGTTGTATAATAATAAAAATATCTGCAATCGAATTTATGCCGTAAGTGGGCGGGGCTTATGATGGAAATTGTCTTTACTGTTTCATTTTTTGTTCAATTGGTATACATAAGTAACTATAGCTAACAGCAAAAATATATAGAATACCATTTATAACACAATATTTAACCATGTACCTTATAAATAAATATGTAAAAATAAATCAAATAACAATCATGATTTTTAAAAGTCTGGCTGGGAATAAATAATAGTAGGAGAACAAGAAGTTTTAACTGTAGGACAGTGATAGTCACAATTGCACTCATACTGCAATTTTTTCTTTAAAAACTCAAGCCTGCACATGGGAGGAGGCCCAGATGAATGTGAAGTTAGTCTGAAGTGTCTGATTAAAAGAGAAAAAAAATAAGGAGGCTATTGAAAAAGAAGTGTTTGTAAAAAAATGACAATGCTATTGCCAAAAATCTGATAATCTGTCTTGCTCATTTGCATGCACTTTTGTGACGATCCCCAACTGCAGTTGAACTGTTTCTACTGTGAAGTTGCACACAGTTGCCAGTGTTTAATATCAGATCTGCCTGTGCAACATGAGTAAAGCTTTATCCTTTCATACATATCCATTTCTACTTAAATGCTGCAAGACATGTGTGTAACAGATAATATATACCATGTATCAAAAGAAGAATATTATATAGAGAATATTGAATGAAAATCTGAACATATGGAATAAACAACAAGTCCTCCAAATTAAATGATACAATATTTAGTTGGTCCATGCACTCCAGAATGATTTGAAGCTCTCAGCAGGACAACATCACCATCTCATAAATTCAGTTTGTTATGATAAAGGTTTAAGCACAAAAACAACTTGCTTAGGTTCAGGGAAAGATCATCATTTGGGTTAAAATAGCTACTTTTAAGGTTCTAGGACTCTTCGTCGTCATGGGTACAATAATAATAAAAAACTTGGTTATGGTTATGGACTGATTGCAGTCATGGTTAAAAGAAACCAGTGTTGACTGTCAGTAGGAAACAGAAATAAACGGTGGTCTCCAGTCATCAAATCTGTCATTTTGTGAACTCATCCATCCACCCCAACCTTCACTGTATATAATATAAGGTCACACTGTTCTCCCCTTTGTTCCCAGCAGACAAGAGTCATAATTCTTGTGGCTGCTAGAGGACTGTGTGGCTTAAAAGAATATATATTTAGTCCCTGTACAGTATATATATTTAATACAAAAAACAAATCATGATCCTGTATTTTCTAAAACATGTTGGCAGTTGCCACTTTAAGAAGTCAGTTCAGTTACCTTTGGGATTTAAATGTATTAGCTGAAATATTAATAATGTAATCATCATTTTATGCTCTGTATTAATAATTTTATAATAACAATGATTTCATCATTATTTAATTGCTTCTGACAGATTCCTTGTCTCAACCCTCTCCTTGGTTTAATACATTTTGGAGGTGATTTCTGCAAGTATTACATTCACTGTTCTAGTTCGCAAAGTGTTACATTCTTGCACAGAAGTCACAGGAAGTCATAGGAAGGTGGTTGAAGTGGTTGTTGAGCATACGAAGTGCAGGATTGGAGCCTGGAGTTCTCATGCTGCATCCTGCATGTAGTTAAGTTTAGGCTGCAACGATGTATCGGGTGAGATTATTGACACATCGTGTTTTTTTATCTCTCATCATGTCATGTCAAGGTTGACTTTTTTTTTTGACAATGTATGTAACTGAGATGATGATCTTTTCCAAACATTAAACACCTGATTATTTTACTCTATATATAAGTATAACCTTAAAAAAAATGTAATCAAAATGTATTCACCATAAATGGAACTGTAGAGAAAAAATGAAAAATGGTGACAGGGAACATTTTGCAGATTCGTTCAGTGTGAATATTTTTACGCTTCATAAATATGTTCATTGTTTCCTCATTATGTGGATATAAAACATCATCTGGGTAGCATTATACGTTTCACCTAAATGTATTTTCTGTTGCAAATTAGTAGTGTATTAAATCTAATTGACTCACTTATTCAGATACAATGTAGCTACTTGTGACCTGTGTGATAGGCTAAAGGGACCGCTATACTCCATCAAAACTGCTTGCCAAATGATCTAACAGCTTCGAAAACCTCCTCCTTTTCCTCACACAGCTTTCCAGTATCAGATAAGGGAGGCCTGTGTCCAACCTTGTGTAATTTTCTGAAACCAAATCCAACTTTCGCGCTGTTGTTGCGCAGCAGTGCTGAAAGTGAGAATGGAGCCACGGTTTGCACGTCTCTTGAACTATTTCTGTCACTTTTCATGTGAACGACAACGCGCGTCTCCTTCCTCTCCGTGACAGATTTTTCACTCCACCTTTAAGGGTGGATGTTCTGAACAATGATGAAAACTTCATGGTTAGACAACACATCGTATGAACTAGTTCTGAATATTCACTATATGTATACTCATGTTATTACTGTTGTTATGATTGAAGCGTTATAATCATCACAAAGCCGTACAATTCTTTGATGTGTGTCTCAGCTCTCTGCCAGTATGTGCCCTCCTCCTGGCCTTTGCCCTGTGTCTGACTGCAGACGAGCAGAGTGACCTGAGGTTGACCTCTGACCCCTGACTCCCTCACGACTTCTCATTTCTGCACAGCTTGTTGTGTGTACATGTTGGAGTCTATTGAGTTCTACTGCCGCACGGTTAAATGAGACTCTACTGAACTCTACTGAGCCAACTGTGCGTTTCATGTGTCAGATGTGTTTGTGTCTCTGAACGCAGCTGGTTTCCTGTCCAACATCTGCACCACATAAACACCCCTGACGTGTGTGTGTGTCTGTGTCATGCCTTTGATTGTGTGTGTGTGTATACACAGGTCTCACTGTGGATTACTCCCCATATATCATCCTGTATGTGTGTGGGTGTGTGGGTGTGTGTGTGTGTGTGTGTGTGTGTGTTTCTCTTCATCTAGCAAGTGAATATGACACTTTTGGCTTTCCATATTCCTATTCTGTAACCACACACACACACACACACACACACACAAGGTGATGACAGGAATATCTAAGCTTCTTCTTCTCTATTTCTATTTTAAAATTCTGTGTCTTACATGTGATTCCACCAAACGTGTGTGTATGTCTTTGTCTCTCTCTCTGTGTATGGTATGCCTCCTTTCTGTGTGTGTGTGTGTGTGTGTGTGTGTGTAGCTCAGTAGTTCACTCATCCTCTCCTTCAACATTCCTGCTGAGCAGAGCAGAGGTCACTGCCAGGACAAGTCACGGTGTGTGTGTGTGTGTGTGTGTGTGTGTGTGTGTGTGTGTGTGTCTGTGTGTGTGTGTGTGTGTGTGTGTGTGTGTGTGTGTATGCGCGGGGCCTCCTCTGTCCAGGATGAAGGATGGAGGGAGGGAGGTGAAGGAGAGGTGAGAGGGTGACAGGGAGGAGGTCAACCTGCGGTCAAATACAACCAACCTCCTCTGCCGTCTACTCCCTCTCTTCTTCTCTTTCTCCTCTCCTCTTCCCCTTCACTCTATCTTCTTCCTCCTCTTCCTCCCCTACTCCTTTCTAGTGCCCCTCCCTTTTATCCTTCTTACATTCATTTTTTTCATCTTTCTCTTTCTCTTCCTCCTCTATCTGTCTCTCTTTCCCTCTTCTTCCTGTCTTTCTTGTTCTTGAATCCCCCTCCCTACCCACACACATGCACACACACACACACACATTCACACACACACACGCACACACACATGCACGTATGCATACATACCCACAATGCATTGACTCCCAGCTATTTTTAGTTGAGGAAAGAATAGAGAAACTAGCTTGAATAGATCTAATCTGGTGATCTGCTGAGTTTGTTTGTTTCATGGTGAACACACACACACGCACACATGTACATGCACACACACACACACACACACACACACGCATGCACACACACACACACAGCCGTGACCCAGAATGTGACCCTGAGCGGTAATGGATAAAAAATGAGAGTGACCTTTGAACCCCTCCTCCCCTCCCTTCTTTTCTCCCTCCCTCCCTCCCTCCCTCCCTCTACAGTACAGTGCTTCCCTCCATCACCCTCTTCTTTCTCTCACCCTCTTCTTTCTCTCTCTCTCTATCGTCCTCCCCTCCTCCTATTTTCCTTCTTTCTTTCAGTCCATTGCCAGTCCGAATTCCTCTCTCCATCTTTTCCTCCTTGCTTTTTGTCATCCCTCCTCCCTCTGCTCCTCATGGTATTTCTATTTATTTGTGTGTGTTCTCTTTCTTTCATATTCATTATTATGAATATATGTTTCTGTGGGAATATTTAATATTCCCGTCATCTCAGATTTTGGTTTATTTTGTGCTCAGGAGTCTGTCCTAAATGTTCACAGGCAGAAGGCTGCTGTCAGTGACCATTTTAATGTTCACACACTCCATGCTGTGTTTTGTAGACATACTGTAAAGATGTATAGTATAGAAATATATGTACATTTACATCTGTAAAAGAAATTTGGCTTATTTTATTGTATTCCTTATTGATTTCAAATTGATTTTGAAATTGAGATATTTAGTGTTTTACTGTTGCTTTGATATATGCTTCCATTCATATTTGAGAGAATTATCTCTCAACAGAATTCGTGTATGAACTGTAACTATAAATCTGGATTACTGTAAATCAGGTTTTATACTCTAATTCTTTTGCAGCAAAATGTTAAATCCAGTTTTATAGATTAGATCAATCTGAGACATTCAGTCTTTGTTTATTCTCTGTAGACATATTGTGTCAAACTTAATTATATAAATTTAAATCCTGGTCATTTATTGCATTTTGGATATTTTGTGAGTTGACAGGAATTAAATTAAGATTTGGTCCAGTTGAGATTTTTCATTATTCTGAGCCATTATACATTAGCTGTCAAACTGTCTGGAATAGAGTTAGTGAGATTTTATTTAACTATGGTATATATATTTTTAATTATACAGATGTAACTGCTCAAGAATACAGTGATTATTCTCTTCTGGTATTACAGTGGTTTTTACACTGGTGGTTTAAACTGGTGCTGAACTTAAAACTATGTGACTATGCTTTAATTAAAATGATGGAACATTTATATCTTGATGAAATCTCTGCTTCCATGTTTCCCATCTGTCTCTGCTGGAAGCTTAAACCTGGTCTTATCATTTTAAGCCAAGTTTAAATTATTTATGATTGACTATATTTTCAATTTCAGTAATTCCTACATTGATCACATTTCACAACACCTTATATAATGCATAATAATGCATAACACCTTAGGGTTTATAAACCCTAAATATGCACATTAACATTTCATTTAATTTTTATTTCATTTCATGTCGTGAATACTATTGTACTGAAATGAATAGAAATGAATTTACAGTTAAAGCAGATCAGAAGGTCAGAGCTGAAAATGTTCATAATATAAAATGAAAATAAAAATTTGTAATATCATAATGAGATATTAAAAATAAAACAAGAGCAAGAAGGAGATAATTTACATTGAAATGTCTCATCATTTTGTGTAAAAGGATTAAACTTAACAAGTCATACATTTCTAATAAGAACAAATAATTTACAAGAACAATGTCATCAGAGTATCAGCCAGGAGATTTTATTTTGTCATTAGATTATATTTTAAAACAAGCTAAAAATGCACACACACCTGGCCCTGACATGTCAGCCTTCAGAGCTGCTTCCAGGCCTTCATGCTCTGCGCCACCTGCTGGTGGAAAACAGCAACAATCTTCCTTCATGTTTGCACAATGCAGCCAGTCAGCTGACTCCCTGACCCAGAGACACTTCAACAGTAAACAGCCACAAGTATGGGAGGTCAAAGGTCAGAGGTGAAGTGATCAGAGAGGACAGAGGAGCTGGTCCCATTCTCACTGTTTTTTGAAGTGAAAGGAAGACACACCTTTTAGCCTAAAGAGGTGAATTCACTGTTGCATTGAAGGCTCGATGAACATCGAGGCTCGACTGAAATGCAGTCTAAGCAGAGGCTCATCTAATCGTCATCTTCACATATATCCAACTGGCAAATTGTTCTCAATCAATTATAAAGGCCCTAAATAAAAGAACTCTATTTCTCAGAACACGAGTTGAACCTCTGTCTGTTATCTTTTATTTTTTCACATCACAACCTACATACTTAAATTTTTTCTACATTGTGAGCACAGTTTATATCATTCAGAGGAGTAAATAAATAAATTTCCCTCTCTATACACATGACTTAATATGTCATTTTCAGTCAGTTTGCTTTTAACTTGTGCCAGTAAATAATAATAATAATAATAACAATAACAACAACAACAATAATAATATTAATAATAATAAATGCACTTCAAAATGACATTATAAATTACTTACATTGCAATATTGCAAAATAGAAACATTTAAAAACATTTACTTTGAAACAGGAATCATAGACAATAATCATTATAATATTGAAATAAAATAAAGCAAATCAATGTGCAATAAAAGAACCAGAATTGAACTCTTTGCTTTTGCTTGACATTGGCTTTATTTCCCTATTGTTCGTAAGTAATATAAATATTGATCCATTATTTTTATCTAATAAAACTAAAAATGTAAATAAGTATTGAAGTGGCAAGCTTTCACATTTAACGAAAATGACAAAACACCAAAAATAAAGCATTGTTAATACACCAAAGACGCAAATATTTAATGTTTTGCAGAATATGTTATATAATATATACATGAACAAATGCCAAAAAAAAAAAAATCAAATCTCTGTGCAGATTTCTGAGAATGCAAACATCCTGTTTTGTTTTGTTTTTAGCTAAACAGTTAAATAAGAAAGAGAATATTGGCCTTAATAGAACTAAAAATCACTCTAGAGGAGCTGAGAGACGTTTTAATTTAAAAACAAGTCACAAATCATTTGTGTGCTATGGGGTCTGTTGTATAAAGGTGAAAATATAAATTCTACTATTTAACATTTACATTTAATGGGAGTTTTATTTTCTGGTTCCAGTATTTTAAATTGGACCAGATACTTTTAGGCCAGTAAATAAATGATTCAGTAATTAGGATTCAGTGTGGAGAAGGATCGGATCAGCATTTAGACCTTTAGGAGATCAAATTTACAGAATTCAGTCAACTAAATTGAATCAAATTAAGTTCAATAAAATGTGACAATATGAAAATAAAATGATAAACCAGAATGATTTATACAAACATTTAGTGATCTTTCTTGTTTGTTTAAAATGTTCTCAGTGGGGTGTGTTAGGAGGACTCAGACACATTTTTAAATCCTGGCTACTGCTCTGTTTATGAATTCTTAAACTGTATAACGTAGCTTTGTGCTTAAATGAATTGAGTGTGTGAAAAATGTGTTGACTTTTGAACATGGATGGATTATGAGGCACACACAAATAAACTGCTCCCCCTCGCACCTACTGGATCTCTTCCTGTCTTCCTGGAGGGAAAGATGAGTAAAAATGTAATCACGTCACGTTTTAGCTCACGCGCTGGTGCGGCAGACACTCAGTATTATTAAAGGACCAAAAAACATGATAAATATATTTATCATTACAAAAAACAAACGGTGGAGAACCTGACCTGGTGATAATTGTCTGAGAACATTTGGTCTATCTGATCTAAAGCCCACAGTGTCATCCTGTGTCATCCATTGCTATCTATGAGCTCTGTGATCCTACTTTACTTCCAGAACATCCTGGCTCTCTCACTGTTTGTAAATCTACCCATCAATTACCATGACATCACTAAGTTGAAAAGCATAAATATCATTAATCACCTGCTAGTACACTAGTATGTGGACTTGGTCTGGGGTTGATTTCATGCTTTGGGCCCCTGGGTTCCAATGTTACTCCAACATGCTTGTATTCATAGATATACTCAAGGTGGACAGAGCAACAGGAATTGTTATAGACCATCTATATTGTTTCATACACTCCACATTACGGATATGTGTAAGTTAAGCTGCCAAAAATATACAAGTTAACATTTTAAATGATCATGTATAATAGGAAATATAAGACAATACAACATTTATAACATGCTATTTTATAATAACAGTATTTCAACCCTAAGAAAAAAGTCACCTGGGTCTAACTAAAAGCTCTGCAGCTATTAAAAGCTCTATGTGTGAAGAAGACAAGGTTTTAACAATAGGAAAATATAAGGGCCATACACATGATTCTTTTTTAAGAACTGGAAATTATGAGAAGAGGCACAGTTGAATGTAAAGTTTATTATTTAAAAAAGAGACAAAAATATTTGCCATGATTACTCTCTGAATCATGTTGCATGTTTTTTTTTTCTTTTTTTCTTTTTGTTTGTGCAATATAGAAAATATAGTCACTTCCTATGTCTGTGACAAAAATGAGAGATCACATAATGCAAAATAAAAGCACTATCAATATGAATATTGACCTTAATTGTAGCTAGAGCTGTGATTTGCTGTATATTTCCTGTATGTAGCATAAAAACTTGCTTTGCTTGCTTGAAAATGTCAGTGCGTGAACAGCCTCTCTTTTCCCTTGGTTGCTGCTTTTTGTCCTGCGGCTGTACCCAGCTAGTGTTGGATGTGCACACTGTTCACCTGTTTTACAAAGAGAGAAAAAAAGCTATTGACAAAAATCTAAGACGCTGTCTTGGCAATTTTGCAGGCCCTTTGGAGACAGTCGCTAACTTCAGCTCATCATTTCTTGTGTACTGTAAGTTGTCCAAGGTGTCAGGCTTCAAAATCAGATCATAATGTAAAAATAACAGCTGTGCAACATCTGTCAATCTCTGTCCTGCACTGAACAAATCACCCAATGATTTAACTTAACTTACATATTTGTCAAAGCTGCAAATGTTACTGGAAAAAAAAATGCTTTCCAAAACTCATCATCTGTTTGTCCCTTTCCTATTTCAACATGACAATGCCTCCGTGCACAAAGCCAGATCTATAAAGAAATGATTCTCCTAGCTGGGTGGAGAAGACTGACTGGCCTGCACAGAGCCCTGACCTCCCTCAACTCCATCCAACACCTTTAAGATGAACTCAAAGGCCAACTGTGAGCTAGACCTCATCACCCGACATCACTGTTGGACCTCACTCGTGCTGTTTGTGGCTGTACGGGAGCAAATCCTGCAGCCAGGTTCCAACATCTGCTGTAAAACCTGAAACCAGGAGAGTTGAAGCTATTATAGCAGCACATTAATGACCACGGTTTTGGAATCACATGTTCAGCTCTCATATTTAGAGGGAATGGTCAGCTGTCCATTTGTTTACTTAACTTACTTTACCACTTAATCCCCCCAATTAAAGGTCAAAGATCAACCCCCACAAAAAACATTCATTTCCAGTCTCACTGCCTCTCTCCTCACTGTTCAGATGAAGTCTGTCTGCTTTGCTTCATTACACACTCATCAATATTTCAGGGACGCTCCCACACATTCATCACTGGATGAAACCTCGTTAGGGAGGAACCTCCTCACTCTCTCAATACTTACTAATTAAAGGTTTCTCTGTCTCTTTCTCTCTCTCTCTCTGTCTCTCTGATTCTTCACTCTAGTTCTGTTACAGTTTGACCAAGTTTGGGTGGGCAGGCTTGTGTGTTTGTGGTCAGGATTACAGACTCTTACACACACACATGCATACACACATTATTATTATTAACATGACAGTTGTCGTAGTCTTTTCTTTGGGTTATAAACAATGATGCATGTTTTAGTGTGCTTGTGTGACCCTGTGGAACAAATCTGAGCAGGTCTGGCACAGACTGATGTTTTAGTTTAGTTCAAAAGAGCCCTCTGAACAGAATGATATGAATGAATACCCTGATGTAAATGCAAATGAAGCCATGTCTTTAAAAACCCATGCTCAATCGACAGAAATATCCATTAGTGTTAAAGGTATTATTGCTGTTAATCTTTTACTAAAACCTAATTTTGCCAGGAACATTTTCGACTGATATTTGTAGAGCAAACAGTTTCATTTGATGTCTTTTAAAGACAGTTAGTTTTTCTAACCTATAACAAAAAAAAGGTAATCTTACATGTAACTTGCCTGTAAAGGAAGATGCACGGACTAGCCCATTCTTTTATTTTCTAAAATCACAAAGAAAGATGAATATAGAAACAAAGAGGGAGCAAAGAAAAGACATGAATAAAAATCTCTTTTGTTTTTGGGATTTGTAGGAAGTATGTTGGTCAGGGTGCTTGTTTGAAAAACACTACAAAACAACACAATATATCAAAGATAATAGCTGATAGTTTCTGAATCTGAAATGATCAGAGATACAATAATGACCTTGTGCTCAGCTTGTGCAAACAAAGGGGAGGATAGACAGAAAACTAAGCTTATACATTCTCTCATTCTCTCTCTCCTCTCTCTCTCTCTCTCTCTCTCTCTCTCTCTCTCTCTCTCTCTCACACACACACACACACACACACACACACACACAAACAGATCACAGGTAATTAAAACGCACACACACTGATTACTGTATTTGTTGCTGTTTTAAGAGCTCTGCTGTGTTGAACTGGCAGCAGAGTGACACCTGCTGCCTGACAGGTGAATTGCATCTTCCAGTAGTTCTTCAGTCCTCTCATACTATATGCTAGCAGCATGTCATGTAACATAATGACAAATACACACAGCACAGACTACATTACATTGCACTGCACTAAACATTAGGCTGATTAAAAACATTAAATGCAATCGCCATGCAATAAATTGTACAGCAAACAAAAATCCCATCAAATGCTTTATAACACTTCTCACTGCAGAAACACATTTATATATGTAACTGTAACTGTGTCAGTAGTTAATTCACTATTGGGGAGAATTACAGCACAGTATCTGAATATTACTGACATTTTTAGGGACCATATTTGAGTGAAATCTTGGAGCGAGTGGAAAGGTTAAAGTAAAATCAGTTAGTCCCTCGGCTCTCTTCATGGCCTCATGTGACTAGTTCATATTTCCAGGCCCTCCATGCAGAGCAGTGACCTTGTTCAGTTCTTCAGAGAGGGGCTGGCAACAGGAAAAAAACATCTGACTGAAGGAGCGGGAAACATTTAGCAGCATCGTTCATATCAATCACACCATCTGCAGAAAAATACAAAATATCAATCATCGGTGTAGTGAAAGGTGTGAGTGGTGCAGTTCAGGGAGAACAGTGTGATGCTGTACGGCAGAGAGTCAGGAGTGAAACAGCAGGACCAGGGCACAGGGTCAAAGGTCAAAAGGTAAGAAGGTCAAGAAGTCAGACAGACACTAACCAGGGAGATAAACAGAACAGAATTACTGGTCAGGCAGTAAAATCACTGAGATTGTCAGATGTGATGAGAGGACTGACTGTACTGTGTGTTTACATGTTTACTTTGATGAAAGGAATATTTTGTGGAGATGGAATAAAATGTAACTATGGCGATAAAACACATACATGACTTGGAGCCAGTGTTTATGAATATTAAATATACTTACTAGAAGTTAATATGTGTTTTGAGAGAATAATAATACACTACTAGATAGATAGATACAGAGATCGATCAAGAATGATTACATTTACTGGGAAGTTGTTTTGGGATTAAATATGTTTTTACTTATCTTAAACATGTGTTTTCTGGAATTTTACATGTTGGATACCGGAATAAAATATATGAGCCAATATAAATATATAACTTAAACATTATTAATTCTAATTATTGATATTAAACATGTGTTAATTGTGACAATATCCCACATGGAATTTATGATTACTCACTTGTAAATGAATAAACTATAAATGTACCCATAATAATATTTATCTGGAAACACATAGATGATTTTTTTTGTTGTTACTGGAGTAAAAGAAAAAAAAACAAAAAATAGAGTATATTTACTGGTATGAGATGAACTTATTATTGTTTGTATTTTAGTTGTTGAGATTTTGAAACACACGAGTTGATCATACTGACATTTTTATGATAAAAGTTTGAGTTTGTTTTGTATTGGATTACACGAGAGTCTACTTATTTGACAAGATTCAACACAGTGGATGTTTTCATGTTCATGTTTAATTCATGTGTGTGCTGACTTCAGTGGGAAGTGAGTGCAACCTTTAGTGACTGACAGTAATGTGAGTGCACTGTGAGTCATTACATGGGCACCTTGTGTGCTTGAAACATTTCCACCTCGTGCACAGAGTTACTGAATAAACAGCAGCATCCTTCGCTCACAAGGAAATGCACACACACACACATACACACACACACGTACACACACACCAACACAGTCTCATGCAGCATGTCCTCTGTCTGACCCTGGAAGTGAGGGCAAGAGGGCAAACAGTGAGAGAAACCAGTGAGGGATGAGAAAGTGGGACCAGATTACAGGAACAGGATCTCTAATGGGATACATACAGTCATGAAATACATGCTGGTTCTGATTCAGATTGTTGGGATTGTTTTCTTTCTTTCTTTCTTTCCTTGTTTCTTTCTTCCTTTCTTTCTTTCTCTTGCTCTCGCTTCCTTTTTTTTAAAAGGCAAATAAAGTGAGGTCACATTTTGTATGGAAAAGAGAGTGATTAGACTGATCAGATGCTGTTGTTTACTTCCTGTCTCCTCCAGCAGCTGTCGTCATGACGACAGGTAGAGCGTGACCTCTCTGTGACCTCAGCAACATGGAAGTCTACCCACCTCCCCCTCAGCCGACCCAGTGGGGTGAATTTAAGGTTGTGACTGGAGTCAGAGGTCACTGTAAGGTTGTATGTATCGCTGTGTTTGTGCTGCACATTTTTTATTTTTGTTAACATTTTAAAGTTGAAAAGTTCTGACAATGTACTTTTTTTTTATTGAAAGAACCATAAGGTGCAGATATTTTAAACTTTGATTTTAGACATTTTAATAAAATAGCAGAGTGGTTGATTACAGTGCACAGTTCTGTCAGCACAAAGAGCTAGAGTCAGAACAACATTTAAAACTTAAAGCACACAGTTTTTATAGTCTTAAAACAACAGTCAGGATCCCAAATGAACACTGAAACATCACAACACAATCATTTGTGCTAAAACTCTGGTTTTAATACAGACTTGAAACACTGTGATCCTATCCTTTAAGGGGAAATCAACTCATTTTGTAACGTATTCCCTGAACTGGATTGAACTGGATAGAATGGGTTAAGCTCCAAAAAAGCTGGATCTTATTACTATGATGCAACATAATGCGAAATGGGAAGAGATGCTAGTTCAGGAAGTGTTTTACCCTAATGTATATGTTTGTTTTTTATATATATCCTTAATGTTATTTAACATAATTATGTAACTATCTCATAGGTTTAAGTTATGGATTCCAGTTTTAATGATTAAAACACATTCAAAATACTACAATAACCATGAGCCTTGGCTGCCATTGCTGTGGAGAAGAAGCCAGTCGGAAGCACAAATTAGAGCTGACAGCAGATTCAAAATGCTTCATTGTTGCAGTTGAGAACAAAACATGGCGTCATAGTTGCTGAACTCACCATCAGCTGATCCAAAATGTAAAAGTGAATCTATTTATAGCTCAGATTGTGTTTTCAGTTTTCTCAACACCTTCATCCTCATCCCCTCATCTTTTATTTCCACCTGCCGTTTGCACACGACAGAAGTTCAGTAACTGGATGTTTGTCGATGAAATGCACTTTGGGAGTTGTAGTAAACGTACTCCTCAAAGTTTTGAAGTATACCTTTGCATTTAACCGAAGAACCAGATGTTTTCTAACGCAGTCGTTCATCTTTTCTACTGATGATTTAACTGTGAGAGTAAGAGTAACACTGTTTATGGGAAAATGAATGTGACTTTTACTTCAGGGGCATCCAAAATAGCTGCTGTTGCAGCTTTCTAATATAAATTTGTATTTTACAAGCCCACACTGAAATAATGGTGACATTGTCTGGGTTATTTTCTCCAACTTTAGAAACCTCCTTTGAAGCCACAGAGGACATTATACAGCAGACTTCACAATGCTCCTCTTGATGGTTAAACTAATATTGATGTATAAGATAAAGACTGCCACTTTAAATATATGGAGTTTGACACACAGAACAAGATTCAATAGACTGATTTCTACTGAAGTTGCAAAATGTATCATGTCACAGGCTGAGGAAAAAAAAAACAGTAAAACAACACATGAAAGTGCACTGAGCTCCAACTTTACTGACTCCTCTTTTTGATTTTTCTTCTATGGTTCTCACCATCACCGTTACAGTTTCATTTGATCTTAATGTGTTTGAGATCTGGACAACACCGGGCCACTTTTAACACCTTAAAAACATACTCAGCATTGTTTTATCAGCTTGATACTGCTTATACACATGATGTAGAGCTGGTGGACATGGTTTTAGGAGTCCACTACTGAAAATGAGACTGTCTGGGCTCTCAGTGACCCCAGCTTTAAAACAACATCAAATATTGTGCTCTATATCTGTGACTGACTCTTTCCACAACACTACCAAATATCAAAATAAGTATATTTGGATTTGTCTTATCAGAGTTCCATAACCATTTTCTTACTAACACAATAAGCAGCAATGTGCAAACCGTTCAGTGTCTCTTTTTCTTACAAACATTTCAATAAAGCAAATTTGAATTTGAGAGAGCGTTCTCTCTTCATTTGAATCTGTCTCTCACTCTCTGTGGAATAATTTGTCTAAGAGGTCCAACATCTGCTCTTAGCACGCACACACACACACACACACACACACACACACACACACTATGACAAGCAGCTTGCAACTTCACGCTTCCAACACACTCAACCGCATTTTGCATAAAGATACACACTCAGAGATATTTATGAGCTATTGTTTCCTTTGTTATTAGAGAGAGAGAATCTAAACTGAACTGAACTTCTGTCTCTTCCCCTCTCTCTCTCTCTCTCTCTCTCTCTCTCTCTCTCTCTCTCTCTCTCTCTCTTGCGCTCTCCCATGTTGTTTCCATGGAAACCCAGTGATTTAATTGTTACACAGAGCACCATGCTGAGTTTCACCTTGAGAACACACAAACATACACACACACACACACACACACACTCATGCATACACACATACACACTCTCGGACAGCTGTGAGGCGGCCGTGTGCCTCTACAGTAGTGGAGCTAAATGTGTGAATGGAGGGCTGTAAATTCACTGCGGAGAGATTTACTACACACATGCACACAAAGACACACAGACACACTCAAGCGCACATGCTCAGACACACACACACACACACACACACACACACATAGAGCAAGTCCAGGTGGAGGGATTTACAGAGTGGAGTCAACTAGAGCTGTCTGATGGGAGCAAACTCTCTCTCTCCCTCTCTCCCTCTCTCTCTCTCAATCAAACTCAGATGAACTTTACAGGAATAGTTTGACATTTTGCTTATTCAATTTCTTGTCAAGAGTTAGAGATTAATTATACCACTTTAGTGCCATAAACAAAAACAAAATCCACCTACCAGCACCTCCAAAGCTCACTAATTAACATGTTATATCTCATTTGTTTGATCCGTCCAACCAAATGGACAATGTTTTTGGCCGGTTGGAGTCACTTCCTGGAATCTTGTCGTCACTGTGAGGTTGCCAGGCAACCAGCGAGACATCAAGTTACCGCTCCCGTCCAAGAAATAGTCCAGCATGTTTTCTTGCACCCGCCTGCTAGAATACAACTTGACTTCCTCCGGTCTTGTTTTGTTATCTGAATGATTATTAAATTATGAATGTTTGTGAAATTTGTGAGCTAAAATTCTGCGTTAGCGTTCCTTTGGGAGCCATGTTTTCCTTGTATGTGCCCGTTTGACTGGCCGTGCACGCACAGTCTGTACTTTCTCATCATATTATGTGTTTAAGAACTCTCTGTCTTTCTCTCAGTATCACATGAGTGATGGACCGCCATTTAGCCAAAGTAATCAACGCTTGCTGCGTGACTCAGCAGACACAGTGCAGCATGCTGTCTAACTCTGGCTTTAGGAATAAGTGTTCCCGTGGTTCCAAAAGACCTGATTGAATTTGTTGAGTCATTGGTTAATTTTGCAGTTTGCTGTCGCACACTGCCGAGCTGGCTAATGGCATCAGACTGGAGATCTGAGACTGACGTGTCACTAAAACAAGACTCCCAAGTGAGTGTCAAGTTTTGACCGACAGTTCTCACACAGCGCCGTCACATTTCCCACCCCCACCTGCCCATTTTAACATTTTCACATTGTGTTTTAACATCTGTGTGCACATTAAATGTTTAGAGACAGTTTGCGAACTACTTACATTTAAACATGCCTTTCCTGGCAATGTCTTCACCAGCTATGAGACTGTCCTCCCAAGAGAAATGATACAGTAGTTTGTAATGTCAGTCACCCAAAAACGATATATAGTTACATTTAGGTGACAGGCAACTGTAGTAATTATGGTCCAGAGAATACAGCACAGTTCAAATAACATATGTACTGTTGACAGATTTCCTCGTGTGGAGGTGGTGGTTGGGTGGGCGGACTTTGCAACAGGAGACCGCTGTTTGTCTCCTGTTACCATCCACAAGGGTCACATTTCCAACTGCAAGTTGGGACAGTTTTTAAAAAAAACATAACTATGATCATCCCCTAACCTTAACACTGTAGTTATTATTGTAGCAATGACGACAAAGGTGGCTTAACTTTAAGGAAGTAGTAACTTTAACCCATACCATGTTCCTCTAACCCTGATAAAGTGATCATTTGAACTCAAAACATGATCTGTCACTAAACCTAACCAAGTGCTTTTTTGTTTTTTTTCCCTAAACCTAACTAGCCTGACTCTGTCCAGTGTAGGGGTATTATGATTCTCCAAACTTTCAAAATCAACTACAATTAACTTAATAATTTAAAAATTAATAAATAAATACATTTTGCTGAGGACCAGTCTACATATTAACTAAGTAAACAAAATCACCACATTTCTTCTAATAGTATATTAATATATTTAGCTCAATGCAGAGGGTACCAGGCCTTTACTGGAACAGGCTATTAAAGAGAGACCTTTATATAAAGGCCTCTGTTTGATAAGCTAATATTTTAGTACAAAGCCTCCTTGTTTTCTCATCTGCTTCCATTTGCTCTGTTAATTTTTTTTGTTACTGTATTGCAGGTAATTACAGACCAGAGACTCCCACTAATCCAGCTAACATGAATGGGGATAAAATAATTTAAACGTGTGGCTCTTCTAGACTTTCCAAATGTTATTGGACTGAATGGATCAAATTCTGACAGTGAAATGAATCATTTTGCTGGGGTTGTGTGAGTTTTGTTACATCAGTAACGTAATGAGAGCTCTCAGTTTCAGAACCATAACACCCCTGGTCCAAAGGGTAAAAAAAAAAGAGCCTAGCAGCACCTCTACAGTTCATTAATGAATGTGTTATATCTAGTTTATGTAATTTCATACAAAAACCAAAGTGTTAATGGGACAAGTTGTAGTTTTACAGGGGTTATGTTCTGGACTATTTCTTATGCTGAAGGAGAGTCATTATATGTAGGTATTAGGGTATTGAAAAGCAGTGTCAACGAACAAACGTTTTGACCTTACAAAGATTTGAGGAGGATCAAAACGTTGTCCTGTCTCATTAAATATTGTGGCTGGGAATAAGTGTACTGGACTATTTCTTAGTCTGACACAATCACTTCATGAAGTCTTGTCATCACCTTGAGGTTGCCAGGCAACTAACTTCAGACTTCAGGCACCGCTTCTGGCATCATCTCAAGCTGCGTCAGTTTCTGATGACGCCGGCATCGGAATTGTTCTAATTAACAATGAAAGTTATTTTATGCCTCTTTCGTTTATTTGATCTACAGTTAACACAGATCCACTGTTTCTTAACATAAATCATAATATAGATATTATCTAAACTCGGCAATGAGTAAGTTGGTTCTGTTGGTTCTGCAGTATAAAACTGCAGGGTTGTGGTGATGAGATAGCAAAGCAGTCCAATCAGCTGCAGTGTCGTTTCACTAACAGATTCCCAATAAAGGGGTGTGTCGCTCTGATAAAAAAACATCTGTGAAGGATGGTCTTGTGTTTTCTTGCTCTTGTCTCTCTTCTCTCCTCTTAACAAACATACTGTACAGTAAGTGAATTGAGACATCCTTCATGATGACAGACCTGATCAATTTCCAGGTCACCTGAAGTGCAAATAAGGTAAATAAGAACTCAATGATCCTTTTCTGTTTCTGATTTGTAGTACCTTTTTATACCTTAAAGCTACACTGTAAAAAGAAAAAGGATAAAAAAAAAAGTTTTCTTTTGCATAAAGCAATTTACCTTAAAGTTTTGGCTTTGACTTTGTCCAACTTAGAATTTCACTCTTGATACCTTTCTCTGAGTTTGAGTTTGAGTTTAAATTTACATTTTCACATTCTGTTTTTTAACTTGTTAATTTATTCAGGTTAAGGTTGGAAACAGAAAAAAAGAAGGATTTCAGTGGAATTTTAATCCAAAGTCAAGGCATACAAGTGTATGCTGATTAACTAACTATGTATATTAAAAGAAAGCTGGCAAACTTATTCAGTTACACTAAGTTAATGATAACATAAGAGAAAACATCAGAGTTTCTTTAATAAAAATGATGATGACATTGTACAAGGAAGATGAGTGTGGTGTAAAATAAACTGTAAAATAAAAGATAACCTGCATTCCACTACTAAAGATACACGTTAATAGAATGTTCTCATTTTGTTATAAATTACAGCAAAATAGTTATCAGGACTCACTCACATTTGTCAAAGTTACTTCAGTTTTGACTTTCAGTGCTGATAAGTGCTGATAACCTGTAATCCTATTTGCACCAAAGACTGAACACCTTTACAGTGTAGTTGAAAAGACTCAATAAAATTATTATTATTTTGTTATAATTGTTGTCAATTTTAGCCCTTTTTAAAGTCTACAAAAAAACCACTAAATAAGCTGACAATTCATGACTTTCAACATTTCCAATGCAGCCCAGTTAAAACACATGAGAAGCAATAAAAACATTTAACCAGGAAGAGACAGAAGATGAAGACAAGGAGTTACTGTTAATGTTTCTGTTGTTTCTAACGTGCAGATAATGCTGTTTTACAATTTGAAAATATCCTCTAAACAACCAGTTGAAGAAATGAAGACCACTGGATCTGAGTTCATTGCAATTTTATAGAGACAGAGATGCAGAGCAGTAATTATTGTTGCTTTTACTGCTTTTTAAATGCCGGAAAAAAAAACAGTACACTTGCCTTTTTATAACTTCCCAATCAAATCAACACATCAAGCAGAAGAGGTGAAGGAAGTGATTAGAGAAACTTGCGACTGTGTTGAAGCAGACAGGGAGGCAGGAAGGTAATTACTGCCAACATTACTGTTTTTTTAAATGTAGCAGAAGCTGCGAGGGCTCAGTAACCTTTTACAGCTTCAGAGGAAATTCAAAACGGCAACTTCCAGTGTGAAAACAGGCAGAGAGAGGAGATTTTTAACAAGATGGAGACGGATAGAGATGGAGGAAAGTGATTATTGTGGTTGTTATTGCCTTTTAAAGGGGCATTACGCCAAGTGTTATCGCCCCACTGTACGCTCTCTCTGGAGCCATAGCACGATGTGTGTGTTAATGCGAGAGCAGGAGGGATGAAACTTTGCGTGTGTGTGTAGGTGCAAATGTGTGTGTTCCCTAATCATTCAGTCACCTTCCTAATCAGCGCCTGTCTTCCTGAGCAACAACCACACTTCCTCCATCAATCCACCGCTGCTCTCTGTTGCCCTGAGCAATAAGTCTCCTGCACACTTCCAGCCACATGTGACCAGGAAATAGACTGACAAGGAGAAAGTCTTTTTTGATTAGAAAGCTTCCTGATTAAGTAAACTGACCTGGAAGTATCTAAGTGGTGGCAACACATGAAACCATTCTCTGTGATAGAAAAGTAGATACTGAACACAGTACCTGGGAGATAGATGGATGGAACATAAGTGTAGCTGACTGAGTAAGTTTAGCATCTGGTTAATCTCTTCAAACTCAATCAACTTTTAACTCTTGACCTCCTCCTTAAAAGCACTTAAAGTTGCACTGACCAATATTTTATGTTAACAGTGGTAACAAATTAATATATAATGTGAAAGGTGTGCTGTAGAAGAGAATAGTAATGGAATTATCACCAACTCTGCAGTTCTCCTCAACTCCATGTGAGTGTTTCAGCATCTTTCAGCTCGTCGTTTTAGTTTTATTGCCCACAACTTTATGGTTCTGGTTCAGGCTCATTGCTCACCTTTATAAAATGATATAATGTCAGTGTTGTACTTACAGTTGTAAAACAACAAAATATATATATAAAAAAACTAGGTTGTAGGTTTAACAATGCTTCAACTTTATTTGTCAACCTATGATTAATGTCCTCTGTGGCTCCATGTTGGCTAACTTTAAACTTGTACCCAAAATCTGCATGTCTGGAGACTGTCCGCCCAGGAAAAAACAACAGGATTATTCATTCATGCAAGTGCCCCAAATCAACATACAGTATGTTTATGTTATTAGAGAAGCCCTCTAGCAGCCATGGGGGCAAAGGAGGAAATCAATTAACGTAATTACATAGGGACAATGTCCTCATGGGGAGGAGGTCAGGGCGGATGGATGGTTCACCAAAACATCCGACTTTAACACAGGAGATCATTTCCTATTTTAAACTGCAAGTCAGTATATATATTTTTTTTTATTGTGATAATGATGATAAAGGTCCATTTTTTCCTTAAGAAAGTGTTCATTTTAAACAAACCATGATCTCTTCCTAAACCTAACAAACTTTAGCCATGTGTTGTCACATCATAAATCAGACGTTTCTGGGGGAGTTTGTAACAGTTTTGGAAGATGCAGATGAATTATGCCATTCTATTGATAACACACACTGACATTTATATATACTCCCATTATATATTTTATTATCTTACTGATATTCGACCAATCAGCAATGTTCAGAGCTTTAAATTCCACCCAAACAGTTTCTCAGTCATAAGAAAATACTGCCACCAGAGCAGCAACATGCAACAAGACAACAGGGACAAAGCTTGCTGACAACTTTACAGTAAGAACTAAATATAGAAAGTTCCAATGGAAACTGGCTATTGGATGGCTGTTTACACCTTTAAATGCTCCTCCCACCACAGGATACATTGACATGATGCTGCATTAACTCATAAGATTAACATTCATATTGGAGCGCAACTCACAATTTACACCCAGTGTCAACATCGCATGTCAATGCAGGAAGTGGTGTGACCTTTATTTATAACAAGGTGTAAAATAAGGTCGTGAAGGTCAAGAGTTTGTGTTCTGTCACGACCTGCACCTAACATTCACCTTCTTATGAACTATAACCACAAACTGTACAGTGGATTCTGTAGTAGTAGCCGTAGCGGTTAGCCATTATTGTAGAAAGCGAAGATTTTAAAAGCATAGTTTTGACCTATCCATAGAGACAACGTGACAGATTGACACATGCCAGCACTCATCTTCTCTTAAAGCATTTCCATCTTATCATATTACCTTATGTAGATGCACCTACCATACTAATGAAAGTTGGCACTGTTCAGTCACTGAAATATCAACAAAGTGCATCAGTGCATCAATATGACCAGTGTCAAATTGACTCATAATGATTTTTGGCCACTCAAGAGCAATGACTGGCCAGGATGCCATAACTTTAACTGCATCATGCTGATGTTATTGAAAGCCTTCCCATCTTCCTGCAGGACTGTGTAAATGTTACTAAATCACACAAAGATTAAAACAAAGAAACAGATGGTGGGCGCTGAGACAAAGAACACAAGAGAGAAAAAAAAAAAAGTCTTATCAAAATGTATTTTTTTCCTTCCTGCTTTCTGTCTTTCTTTCCTCTCTCGTCCAGTGCGTCTGTTATTCTTCCATCTCTCTCCATCTCTCTCTCTCCAAATGCAAATGGAGTGGAACGAGTGTATTTGTAGCCACGGCAACAACAACATTATCGTTAATGGTCGCCGCGGAGACGCTGGAGCTGTAATGGCCGACAGCGCTCTGTCGCCGTGGGTTACTAGCTGGGTCTCCCAGACACACACACACACACACACACGCATGCATTGGATGAAAGCAGTGTGTACTCCTTTCATTCAAATCCACTTTGCATTGATTTTGCAGTTTGGCTGAAAATGTAACAACTCTGTGTCTCTACCTCTATGGCTCCACCTAAATCAATCACACACACACACACACACATACACTCAGGCATTGTGTTTTGGACAAGTGGCTTGTCTGAGTGATGCCAGACATTCACACACATATACAGTGATGGTGACGCCAGGCTGGTAGCAGCGCATTGGGTCAGTATTGAACTCAAACACTAAGTAACCTCATGACTGCTTGTCTGTCCACCTGTCTGTCTCCCTCGCCCTCGCTGTCTCTCTCTTACTATGTCTGTCTCTCTTTCCAAAGTAGATCTAATTCTTTGTACATGTGTGTGTAGGTTTAATGCTACTGTAGGTATTTACTTGTTCTGCTGTGAGCACCACTGTCCACATACTTAAATGTACTTTTGGCGTGTTTTTCATATTTTGGGCCTTTTAGTTCCAACGCTCCCCTACACAAAGCCAACTCCATAAAGAACTGGTTATCCCAGTTCGCTGTGAAAGAACTTGACTGGCCTGTTCAGAGCCCTGACCTCAACCCTATCCAACACGTTTGGGATGAATTGGAACTCAGAATGCGAGCCAGGCTTTATCACCCAACATCAGTATTGGACGTCACTAATGCTCCTGTGACTGAATGGGAGCAAATACTGCAGCCAGGATCCAACATCTGGTGGAAAGCCTGAAACCAGGAGAGTGGAGGCTGTTATAGCAGCTCATTAACACCCATGGTGTTGGAATCACATTTGAGTATAATGTTACAGGGGAGCTCCACAGATTTTATACATCAAAGTGACTTTCCAGGTGTTGGAGAGTACTCAAGAGGCAACTACCGCGGCTTGAGGCTGAAATGGAAGTACCTTAAAGTACAATGCCACTGACAGATGCTAGATTGGTGGTTCCAACTGACTTCCATTCAAAGAAAGTGTGAACTTCTCTCTAGAAATACTCCATCAAGTCAGTATGGTCTAAATCACTAAATTCAGGCCTTCTTCAGGCCTTCAATTTAGAAATTATTACTGCATTAATAAGATTTTAAGACTTATAGTAGCTTTGAGGTCTGCTGTGTGTGTGGGCGTTGATTGACATTGACTTTGACATTTGGCTCACCTGCTGCTCTTCTGGGATTCATACTGAGTCAGACAAATGTTGGAATATTTCACAAAGCTTCATGTGACCTGATTTTGATCCCTGTCAGTAGTAGCTAATGTTAGCCCAAGTGTGCACCACTCAATGTTCCCAGTAAGCTAGCATTAGCGTCAGTCCAGGTAGCGGGGCGTATTTCCAGAGTGTGAAACACCCCACACTCCTTATTCAGAAGTTCCTGGCTCCAAACAGAAAAGACAATGCTAACTAAAAGCTGTATCTCTGGGCCTCAAATTGGTCACAACTCACTACATCCATATAGTCTATGCATATGTGAAAAAAGTCCCTTTGTGTCTCCAAGGGGAAGCTGTGTGAAATCTGGTAAACTGCCTCAAGTGATGTCACTTGAGTCAGCATCAGTTGAGGCTAAAGACTACAAGTTTGAAAATGAAAAAAAAATCTGGAGGTGTGAAGTTAAAAAGAAGTGAGGTTACCAGAGCTCTGTAGCCCGCTCCTCATTTCTGCTGAGGTTAACAGCTCCAGGCTATATTAGCCGCTACTAGCATAACACACCCAAAAGTCTGACTGAACTGTCAGCAGCTGAGTTGGGAAATGTAGACACCAGGATTTGACTATTTTGATTTTTTTTTTTCTGTCTATCATCAGTTGCATCAGTGGTATTGGAGTGCAATGCTTAATGGGTGGATTCGCTTTTAGAGTGTACCAAGTGTATTACAAGCCATTAATATCATATTGGGAAAAATTGTACGCTTTCTAAAAGCAGGTAAACTCACAGCCAATCAAATGGCTCCCTGGGACTTTTCAAGAATCTTGCTATTCTTTTTTTCATCAGTATTACGAGGTTTACTGTATTTAAACTTTATCTTCTGTTTGAAGAATCTGTTTTGTTTTTTTTCTGAAAAACGTTAAGTTGGTCCGTCTGAGGTTTCCTAACGGTACATAAATGACAAAATCACTAAAAACATAACATGTCCCCTTTAATCATTCAATAACAGTTTATTCAACAGTTACAGATGCTTCATAGGATAAGTTAAAACTGCTGATACATTAATAAGCACTTTAAAATTATAAATTATAATATATATTATACAAAATACATCATAATGTATTATAAACCATTTTTAATTAAATATCCCAAAAACAATACAACATACAAAACATGAACTGTTTTTTACAGGGTCATTACTCTGTCTTTTCTCTCACGTTATTCATTTTAAGTGGGGATATAATGATGTACTTAAAGTAAAAAGGTTATTATACTAAGATTAGAAATTAAAAAAGTACAAAGATTATTATGGCTCATTAATATAAAAATGGATAAATGATCATGTGCACATCAGTGGAGTGTGACCTTGAAAAGTAATAGCAGGTATCATACAACTTTTAAAATTACAAAAACAATCATGGATGAAAGAGATTTAATGATGTCACTCGTATGCACACACACACACACACACACACATAAAAAACATGCACAGTACTGTGCAGGTGACCTCAGTGTGAACTTTAGCTACATGACTCAAAGAGAGAGAGAGAGAGAGAGAGAGAGAGGGAGAGAAAGAGAGAGAGCAAGAGTGGGGGTGGGGGGGTGAGGAGGGGATTAGGACGAGAGAGAGCGAGCATGACAGAGTGTGTGTGACAGAGAGAGAGGGAGTGATAGAGAGAGATAGACTTAGACAGGAGGACGCCGCTGTCTCCATCCCTCTCACACACTCTGTCTGTCTGCTGTGTGCGTACATCTGCAAGAGTGTGTAGGTGGGTGGATTACAAGAGGGGTCAAAGGTCAAAAGTTATCACACACACACACACGCATGCATGCACACTTGTACGATACATACAGTACATAACTATTCTCATCGTCCTCTCCCCTTCATGTCTCCTTTCCCTCTATCGACCTCTCCATCTCTCCTCCCTTTTTCTCCCACATCTCCTCCCATTTCCCATCCACTCCTCTTCTCTTCTTCATGTCTCCCTCTCACGTCTCTTCTTTTCCTACACTTCTCCATGTTTACCCTCATTTGAATGTCTCCTCTCACCGTCCCTCAGGAAAGGGCTCAGGAAAGGCTTTTTTCTTTTGTATTTCTTATCTTTGGGCCGAAGTGTTAATTCAAATCTTTTTGATTATTGCAAAACTATCTGTCTGAAAAACTGCAGTGAGGCAAATTAGAGTTTGTGGCAGGGGTGGACAGATGTTGTCCAGTGCATGAAGGCTTGCAGGAGAACATGAATTTTATAAAGTAACTGACAATTCTGTGTAAACTTCAGGAGGATGGATTGTTAGCTCTCAGTTTTTGATTGACTTGATCGAGGATGTTGTTTTTTTTTTTTATGTGTGTTGTAGTTTATGTAATAAATTCATGTTTCTCCTCTCCACTTCTCTTCAGTTCACTCTTCCCCTTTCCTTTTCATGTCTGCTCTCCGCATCACATCTCCTCTCTGTATGGTTGTTGACCATGGTTACAAACAATATCCTTGCTCTCTGAAAGACTGACAGAAAAAGATGATCCATTATGAAAAAAGGTAAAATTCTATATCGCTCAATGTAAATACTCAGAAGTGTCAGCCTCAATCCAAGATTTCACTACAGGGCATCATCCCGTCCTTCTCCTTATTTATTTATTTATCTGACCACATCCTATAATGGCTTGTATTATAGGCGTGTGTATGATTCATCCTAATGGTATTAGCCATATTCTGTATTGGTTTACATTATGGACGCGTGCAATTTTATGCCTCTTCAAATATTTTGGAAGCCCTAAAGGCCCCCAGGGTCCGGGCTGCCAGGGACATCCAGAAATATGCCCGCTTAAAACACACTAAAATATGGAAGCAGGGTTTTTTAATGGAGCGTACGCCACTGAATATGACAGAGAGAGAGAGAGAGGATCAGTCTGGTGCTTTTACGACGGAAGACTATAAACGTGTCGGCTGTAAATTGTTTTGGAGATGCTGCTGCTCTGAGAGGCTGCTACAAGAGAGATAAATCCACACACATACACACACACACACACACACACACACACACACAAACACACACGGAGGTACACATAAACAGTGTTAAAGCTGAGCCAAAACTATTATGACCTCTTACCTTACTACCGCTTGGAATTATGATATTGTTCGCTATCATTTATTTATACAGAGTTGATGTAACTGGAGGCTGATGCATTCCCCACCACCATTTTTGTAATTATTTGGATTTTTAAAAAATATGTCTCACACACCAAAGCAGAGAATATTTCATATTTTATATGCTATATGGGCTACACATGAACAAATACACAATATATTCCTTTTATTTGCCAAAAAAAGCCATTCACAAGCTCCGAGTAGAGTGGTTTACTCACAGTGAGCAGTAAATAAAGACTTCAGGCAGTTGTGAATCATCATCATTTTTGCATCATCACTGACAGCTATCAGTCCCGCAACAGTCATTTCACTTCTAAAGTATAAAATGTAGAGCAGCGGTGTTTGCGGGGTTGTTAGGAGAAAATACTGTCGATGTCATGGACGCCGCTTTTTTCATTTAATTGTGTGTTTTGAGGGAATACATTTCACACTCAATGCAGACACTCAGTTTAAATAGTGGGGAGGGGTAAATATAGAACAATATGCAGTGAATATAGAATGATTGGGGGCACAGCAAATCCCTGTTAGACCTCTTATGGACACGATTTAAAAGCACTCTCAACATTAATCATAAATATACAGCACACAAGTAATGTTATTGTCTGTAGTTCACTTCTGAAACATCCCATCAGTTTGAAATCTGGTTTATAAGCATTTCTAATATAATTAGGTAGATGTATTATACAATAAAACAATGTTGAATGTTTTTGAGCTGTTAAAGAGGGACAGCAGGGTTAAATATGAGTCTAAAAATACCAGAGGTGTCTATGAAATACATGTGTTTGTTTTTAATTGTAAAATGTAAAAAAAAGAAAATGTAACACTGCCAGATTTCCAGGGGAGAAACAGTGTCCTCAGTGGAAGGGATTACAGATTTACACATATGACTATACCTCTATGTGCAGCATGTTTACAGTGGAAACATTATAACACACTTCAGTTATCCTGCCACTAATGTTGCATATAGACGTTTGGAATTTAAAGTCACCCTCCACTCAAAAATGTGTTTTGCTTATCGTTCCTTCATTTTGAATGGTTGAGCTTCAACTGTGCAGAACGCTGCTGTGCAAGATCTGACACTAGAAAACTCTTCTCACATTTATCTGCTGAAAGGAGGAAAGTTTCCATGCGCTCGTATTAAATGTCAGTTTAACAGGTGAACATGTGAGCATGATTTCTATCCAATGTGCACGACTTACACAAGTGAGATTTGGAAACTTGAAACCACCCGTGCACACACTGTACTCTGCGAATGGACTTGTCAGAGAAGTAGGAGACATCTTTTCTCCAGCCGTTAAACTTTTGAAATATATTTTTTGGGTGGTCAAATCATATCAGACACAATTTATTATTGTGTAGCATATGTATATGTATTAAAACAGGTCCGGAGGGGGATCTTTAAATACTTTATTTATTTTACTTGGTTCATTTACAGTAAAAAAATCGACACAACAGAGAAGCAGACGTCGACTCATCAGTGCAACATTAAAATTCACATGCAACACTACTTCATTGGTAACACATAGTTCTTGTATAACTCTGAATCAACAGCTGTATAATAGATACATATATGATTATGATGTTACTTGAGACTGATAGCTATATTAAAAAGCAGGTGGCAATAAAATGTCAGATATTAAATAAGTATTCATCACTTCCATGTTACAGATATATTTGTTACTATTTGTGTGTCCCCTCAAGTAAATTAGAGCAGACAGCCCCACTATGTATTATTGCTTTAAGAACATTATAAAAAGTGTTTGTTTTTTTTCAAGCTAAGGTGTTTTAGTTGGTGTTTGAAGTATTGCTGTGGAGCTGCAGGAGCTTTGAGCTGTTACCAGAGCCACACTCTGTCACCTGGGAGGTCAAATGTCAACGCAGGGCTGTGGAACAGAGCACAGTGGAGTTAAATCTGCAGATGGAACTGTGCTGAAGGCTTTTAGCTGCAACTGACTGGAAACTTTTTTTTATAGTCTGGTATTTAACTTGTTGCAATTATTTTGCCAGAGGCTCCACCGCTGCTGCTGTTTTATATACTGGAAGTATTCTAATGATTTCAATTACTCACACATACACATATACAGCTTACTGTGTGTGCGTGTGTTTGCGTGTGTGTGTGTGTGTTTATGTTCTTAAGAATGTGGTTGATATTTCTTCAATATAATAGATAGATAGATAGATAGATAGATAGATAGATAGATAGATAGATAGATAGATAGATAGATAGATAGATAGAAAGAGAGAGAGAGAGAGAGGATTGGGTAAGGAGTGTAGGAGGAATGTAATGAGAGCGAGAGAGAAAGGGGGAGAGAAGAGAGGAGGAGAGGGTGAAAAGATGTGTGATGTCAGAGCGCCTCCAAGTGGCCAGAGGACGAGCTGGGAGCAGAGTGTGAGTGTCGGCCTCACACTCGTTCATTCTTTACAGTTCACAGTTTTTCCTTTCAGCCTGTAAGATTCCTGTCTTCTTCTTTTATTTATTTATTTTTCTTTCTTTTATTTTTTTTTTAAATGTATTACATTATATTTGGAACAGGTTTCTTAAGTGATATATTACAATTCCTTAAAAGGACTAAATTAACAATCACATAATAATACTCATAATCATAATCATAAAATAATAATAATAATTATAATAATGTGTGTATGTATATTTCAATTCCATGTATACATGATTTTCATATTCATGCTTTCACTCTTAAAGTAATTAACATTTTCATAAATTACTCTTTCATTTCAAAGTGTTATCATTACTAGTATGATATCATATGATCAATTACAATTATTTCTAAAACTATAAATATTACAATAAATTGTATATATTTTACATTTTAGATTTAATATTTTCTCAGCTATCATTTATGGATTGTGTATTATACAGTATTTCTGTGACCAAAATAATGGCATGGCAATTTTAATTTAGAAAAAATTAATAAACATTTTATTTTCCTGTTTAATAAAGCTGATAAATAAAGTAAATTGTAATAATCACATTCCTAAAAAAAAAAAAAAAAAAAAAAAAAAAAAAAGGTGGTTGGTTCCATATTATTTCATTATTATACTGATGGTTTTGGGAGAGATGAAAAAATACCATACATGACAAAGTGAAAGAGAAGACTCAGTGATTAAAAAAAAACATTAAATGATTCAGATAAAAAATATTTAAAAACACCTTAAATTATAGATGTATAATTAAAAAGGTCATTTAAAGCTATGCAATTTAAAACTCTTTCTTGGATCATATGACTTATGCAATACAACAGTCTGTATGATTGATTCTGTTTAGACTCAGCTGCTTATCTTTAGTAGCCCAGAGGTTCAAGTTTGAACTTTTTATCTAAAAAAATGGTGCCTGGATTTAAAAAAAAAAAAGATTTATAGAATCAACTTGAATTATAGACCTAAAAAATAACTACTTGAATCTGAGCTACTTGAAAACATTTTGAGTATTAGTCACTCAGATTTTGAATGTGAACATTATCTTCATTCAGAATTCAGTTACAACAGACAGCATTTATAATATGAAATATAATAATGCATTTGACTATTTCACGGTTGTGTTGGTGTTCATTTTGCTTTCATTAAAATCTGTACAGCCTTTCTTTGCATCTGTGCCAAACCTTTTTATAATCTATAATACAAGCTTGTGTGTTTACTGAGGTTTATGCAGATTATGACTTCACAGTCACTTAATAAATAGCATATTAACCTATTAACCAGCTCTAACCAGAGCTCAGTGAACACTGGAGTGACAAACCGTGACAGGCAGCTTCATTTCTCAGTCTGAGCTAAACATCAGCCAGGCTGCCCACAGGCAGGACACAGACACACAACTGGAACTAGTGATTATTTGACTTTATTTAAGTGCCAGTTGTTGGTTGAAGTTAACAGTGTCAAATACTTAAAAATTCTTGTTCTTATTATGATCCTAATTTCAATGGAGAGTTTTAGTTGCTTTTATGACACTTGGAAGAGATTTCTATGGGAACAAAAGTCCAGAAACCTGAACTTTTAAAGCAGAATTAGAACATTTTTGCTAGTGTCATACAGTGAGGCAGCTGCCATGTAAGTAAAAAGGTGCCAATCCTCACAAAGAAAACATGCATTATTTATTATTAATCACAAGTGGAACATAATTTTAGATGTGATCAATTTACACTCCCAAATTTGCAAATTTGATGCAGGGTCATCACTGCCTGCACCATCATTGTGTGTCTGTTGAAGTACACAGGTTCAAACTGACACAGACTCATTTGCAGCTTACAGAGTTAGCATCTCAATGTGATCTGATGCTAACTGGGTAAGCTGCTGTCAGCTAGCTAGCCAACTACTAATAATTATTAGTAGAACACATCCCTATTAGTAATGATTGTGTAATTGACAGAAAAACATGTCTTTGAACTGAATTAGCACTTGTTACAATATTATTCACAGTGTCTTCCATAAAGTTATCATTATTATAGTTTCAAAATTTCAGATTTATGCCATTTCATTCAGCTCTGTTAATTTCAGCGCAACAGGTAAAGAGGTAGCCCTCCATCACTCTTTGGCTTGCATGTTATGATGGTTACTATACATGTTAGATATTAAAAATTTTACTGTGTGAACAACAACCAAATATTGGTAACATAACTCTGAGCTGGCTAGTGTGAATGTCACTTAACCTTATTAAAGGTTAAAAACACAGAGTCCCTCCTCAAACATTTTCTCTGTAGAACACCCCTGCTGTCACCTCTGCTAACTTTTTCAACCTTTTACTTTGTAGCCTGGTAGTTTTCTTCCATATCTAACCCATCAAAGTGGAGGAGGAAAGCCATCTATTAATTAACAAATTGTAATTGTCATTAGGCTGGCTGTGCTGGGTGATGGGCCTTTTGGAAATAAAAGAATATCCTGCTTAATTAATGGTGACATCAATCATGGTTTGGCCCGATTGGCTAAGAGGTGGTCCATTTCCTGTCTGATTTATAAGCAAGACATGAGAGAGAGAGAGAGAGAGGTGAAGTGATGACACAGTAAGAGTGAAAGAATAAGACGGAGTAAAGGCAAAGATATAAATAGAATCTATTAATAATAATCTGTATCTCAACAACCATTGGATGGATTTGATACAGAAATTCATGTCCCTGTCATGCAATAACGTTGGTCTTACCATAACTTTTTTTATCTAGCGCCTGACATTCAACCTCAGCTGTACTTGTTTAGTGCTAATTATCACATGTTAGATTGCTAAACTTGCTAAACCAAGATGGTGAACACTGTACCTGCTAGAACATTAGCATGCTGGCATTGACATTAAGAGCATGTTAACATACTGAGCTCAAACAGTGTGCCTCAGAATGGTCTCACAGTGCTGCTAGCATGGCTGTAGACTATCAGACATGTTAGCATGTGTGTGGTTGTATGTCTGTTTGCACCTGTGTGTTCACGTGCTGAAGACTATGGCATGTACTGAATCAAAGATTCCATCTCCAAACCTTATTGATGCAAACACACAACTGTTGTAGCCATTTATTAAAGTCGCTCCTCCACTCAGAAATATGTTTTTTCTTCTTGTTCCTACAGTTGAATGTTTGAGCTTCACTGTGCAGAATGATGTATGTGCAGATTCTGTTTTCATTAATCTGCTGAAAGTGGAAAGTTTCACTGAGAAAACAATTTGAAGGGCTAGGCCTAAGAACATGATTTGTGACATCCCAACTAGTCTTGAAGCCAATTCTGGTTGAGTATTCAACTTACACAAGTGTGATGTGGAAACTTTAAACCTCCAGTGCACAAACACTGAGAATCAACAGTGAAGTAGGAGGCATCTTGTGTCCTGCAGTTAAACTTCTGAGATGAAATATATTTACATATTTATATATTCTGTCATTTTTTAAAATAGAATTAGATGCAATCTTAAGGATTTTAAAGTAGTAATGATACTTTTTTTGTGTAAAAAAAATGTCTGGAGGGGATCTTTAAAGTCCAACCTTGAAATATTGTTATTACACTGATCATCATCATTACCTGAATCAACATTACACATAATTTTCTTCTGATTTAATTTTTTGGTTCAGCTGTGTGGCTACTAAAAATATTACCACATAGTCATATGTATAATAACATTTGAAAAGGATATATATATATATTATACAACCAACTATAATATTACTTGCAAATGCAGAAACTTAAGCACATTATTAAAAATCATCAGTGCAAATTTGACAAACAATTAGTTTTCCGTCTCTTTTTTTACTCTAACAGGTCTAGCTTTCTTACTCTGCTGCTTTGCCTAAATGAAAGGAATACAGAGACAATGTTACCATGGCACCCTTTGCAGGATGGAGGGATGAAGGAATAGGGGTTGGAGGGTGGAAAGAAGCCAGATAGACAGAAAAAGGTGAGGAAAAAAACGTAACAGTAGTGCCACTCCTGAGCACCAGGGGGACGGATGTGACACGTGCTACCTGGAGTATCACTGCAAGAGAGTCATTCATATTAACCATCATTATCAAAGATAGCACAACGAAAGCACAACAATGATTGAATTCCTCATGTTAAATGAAAAGCTGAAGTGATTGGATACAATGAAAGGAATCCGTTATCTGGTCCATCCTTTGAATCCTTTCAAGTTTTTTTTTCCATCCAGAGTTCTCAGCAGTTGCAGCTCAAGGGACAATAT
The DNA here is from genome assembly GCA_029490765.1 of Euthynnus affinis. Taxonomy (NCBI): domain Eukaryota; kingdom Metazoa; phylum Chordata; class Actinopteri; order Scombriformes; family Scombridae; genus Euthynnus; species Euthynnus affinis. The sequence continues at coordinate 25,244,011 of CM055856.1, read as the reverse complement.
ACTGTAAAAAAAAAAAACTTCTAAAGAGATTGTTCCTTTGAAATGTGAGTGTCTCTGATCATTACCTGTCTGAGGTCAGCTGCCCGAGGTCAGAAGAGGTCAGAGGTCACGTGTCCATCAGTTCAAGTGAGGTCAGCCATCCAGGTGTTTAAACTGAAACTCTACACTTTCTGTTACAACCACTCTCTCCTCAGCATTCAGTGACAAAGTGCTTCAGTAGAGCTCTTACAATAATACGATACATACATATGTGATGAAAAACACATTTGTTTGTTCTTCCCATGATGTGATTTTTATGTCATTTGCAGGTGGCTTGCAAGCTTAATGCTCATTTAGCGAGCTCAGATCATGACAATGTTGCATAGTGAGGTAGCACATGCAGCTGATAGCCACTGTAACCATGACAACAAATGTCCTCCTTATCTATATATTGGTTTGGAGTGCATGGACAAGTAACAATTTTTATCTTTTAATTTGGAGGACTCTGGTGTGAGCGCTGCACTCCTCTTCCTGTGGGGTGATTAGCCCGTCATTTCAAGGACCCTGTGGTGGCAGATTTTGGTCATGTTTTCCATGGTGAAATAACCCCCCGCCCACTTAAGTCAGGATAGCACAGTCAGTGTCCATTTTCCTCCAGAGTCGGACAAACCACCTTTTCAGAGCACGCCCTGACCCTCTTTTAAAAGAGAAGGTCAGTCTATATGTTCATTTGGGAAGGTTACACTTCCAGGTCTAACTTCTACCTGCCATTGAGTATGAATGCACATGTTGTAACTCACTTTGGATAAAAGCATCTGTCAAATGAATATAATGTAATGAGAAAGATTAGAACAGGCTGTGTTTTTTTTTGTTTTTTTTTAGGGCATCCAGGTATTTCTGGTTTATGAAGACCCTTGAGGCAACCTGAAGACAAAAGATCCATCTTGCTATATGCTCTCTGGTCTCTGTCTCTCTTTCTCCCCTATTTCTCCTGTGAGTAATCAGATTACAAACCAGATTACAAACACCAGGTTTGAGTAAAAATGCAAAGAACTGGTATTAGATAAAGTAGCAAACTCTTCCTTATTCTTATTGAATACTGAGCTAACAGTTAAACTGCTTTTTTTAAGTGATCTCCTAAGATTTGTTAAAACTTATGATATGATATTTTTTCTCTTTTGTTGTCTGGTCCAGGAACAGTCTTGAGACTGAACTGATGTGTTGTACTGGCAGGAAAGACACACAAAGAGACAGACAGACAAGTTTATGGAGAGGAAAAAAATCGAATTACATGGAGACATTTATACACACACACACACACACACACACACACACACACACACACACACACACACACACACACAATGCAGGCTTAGCAGATGTAGCTTTCATCCCGCAGGCAGTGATGAAGTACTGTGTGTGTGTGTGTGTGTGTGTGTGTGTGTGTGTGTCCGTGTGTGTGTGTCCGTGTGTGTGTGTGTGTGTGTGTGTGTGTGTGTGTGCGTTTGTGTTAATTTGTCTCCCTCCAGCTAGCAAGTAAGCCGTCCAAAACACAACCTGCTGTTTGGACAATACACCATGATGGCAAGCTGTAAAACAGTACTGTGTGTGTGTGTGTGTGTGTGTGTGTGTGTGTGTGTGTGTGTGTGTGTGTGTGTGTGTGTGTGTGTGTGTGTGTGTTTTCTGTATTGTGTCTGTAGTCCTCTGTCTAATGAATTAAAATCGTTTTTTAAAATGTAGTGGAAATGTCAAAGTTCAGCAATGAAAAAGAGTGAGAAGAATAACGTTGCACTGGTTGCACTGCTAGTATTGATTAAAGCCTGTGGTGAAAAATACACAATATTCAGGGCCTCCAGTCAATCTTATTGATCCACATTAACTCACAAATATAATAGATAGAGATAGAGAGAATAGAGAGAAAAAAGTTCATGCACCTGTTCGCTACATTTTTTTTTTCCAAGTATAACCTGGAAAACAATCAGTGAGCAGATAGTTTCAACACTTCTAATGAAAAAGTAGGACAAGCTAATGAGTGTCACCCAAAACATCATGAAAAATTGAGAGAAAATAATTATGATGGATTAGCAGAGGGATTTTGGACATCACAAAATCTCTACACTGAGTTCCTGCATTTGAGTGACACAGAGAATCACCGTTAGAAGATTTCACTCTTAAGGATTTTGGGGTTTTAAATTTTTGTTCTTCTAAACACTATCATTACTGTAGAGGTGGGTGTTATTTTTGTCTATTACACAGGGTTGTGAATGGGTGGGGCTATTTCAGACGCCCCTGGTTCTGTAGAAATCTCATTCATTTATCTCATAGACAACATAACAAGATTCTTATACAGCTAAAATCTACAACTGCATTAAAAAATATGTTTTTTTTATTTAAAATTTAAAAAGTCCAAGGTACAAGATTTTTTTTGCCATCTACAAATATCACAGACAAAATATGACTTCAAGAAACAAGATTGAAATAATTGAAACTAGTGGTCGTAACCAATAGGATCGCTGCATTATCTGGGTGCAGTGTGTAGAATGTTGTGGCATCTAGTGGAACACACTTGGCAGAAATTAAATATAATATTCTTAAGTATGTTTTAATTCATGTATAATGCCATGAAACTAAGAATAGTTGTGTTTTTGTTACCTTAGAATGAGCCCCTTATATCTACATAGGGATATAAGGGGCTCATTCCACAGAGCCCGTCATGTTGCACCACCATGTTTCTACAGTAGCCCAGAAGGGACAAACCAAACACTGGCTTTATAGAGGGCCTTTCATGTTTTTCATGAGTTTCACTGCCACCGTAGGTTCTCCTACACACTTGGAAGAGGAAAGTGAGGTGTATTTATTTGGTCATATATGCAGATTAGATTAGAATCTGCAGTCTGCATATACTGAGTCACCAGATCTCTTTATTTATTATTATTATTTTTAATGTTATTTCTCTTTGAGTGAAGGCCTCACATTCAGCAGTGCAAGAAGTCTCCATTCCTGATTTGTGACCAAAGTGAGTGACAAAGCCTTGGTGGAATTTTGTTTGTTTCGTCTCTCGCTCTCTCTTTTCTTTTTTTTTTTTTGCCTCTCCCTCACCTCTCCTCCTTGTTGGTTTTTCCGTCCCTCCGTCTCTCTGATAATAAATGGTACCTCTGTCACTGTTATCTCCCCACTTCATCCAGCTCAATCACTCATTCCCCTCTCTCTCTCTCTCTTTTCCTTGTTTTTTGTCTGTATAGCCCTCCTCCTCCTCATCTCAGTCTCATCGTCCTTCCTCCATCATTCATCTCTTTCTTCAACCCCCCAGTTCACTTTAAAGTTTGTCTGCATTTTCTTTCCTATCTTTCCTCAATTTATCTCTTTTCCTTTTCTTCCCACTTTCTTCTTTTACCTAAACAAAAGAAGAAAACACTTTTACATATCACATTTACACATTCACATATCCTCCAGTTTTATCATTGTTTCTTTTAATTCTTCTCTTTCTTTCCTGACTCCCCTTTCTTCTTTTCTCCTTCTGTTGTCGCCTCTCCCCGGCCGTCTCATCCTTTCCCTGTCCATGTAAATGTCAGCTCAGACACTGTTAACCATGCAGGCCCAGTCTGAAACTGATAGCATCTCTATTGAAGCTCCGGCCAGACCAACCCTGTCACCCTTTTCTCTTTTATTCTCTCCTCTAATGGTGTTTTTTCGGTGTTTTCTTTGGGTTATGTTCGGTCTCCTGTACCTCCTTCCTGTCTGACTTCCACACCCTGTCACAATAAAACTGTCACGATGCTCATAAGATTGCAGCCTGGGCCTCTGTGATCTTCTTTACCCTCTCGAAAACACACGCTTAGATGGCTGGAAAAATGTTCAACCAGGCAGGTTCTATCAAGTGTCAGGCCACCCAGAAAGAGTCAACTGGCCACTAAAATGTTTCTATAGAGTATGACATTGGTTCTATGTGGCGCATATTGAAAGTTCTGCAGAACATTCACCAAAAAGGGCTTACATGTAGTATTAAATTGGTTTTACTGAGTATTACATTGGCAAGGCATCAAATCTCTTGAGAAGCTCTTCAATCAATTAACAGTATGTATTTCCGTTTTTCCATTGAGATTATACTGATTCAATCTCACCTTGTATTTATGGTCTGACACTGAGAACACATAACATTTAAATGTTTTTATGGTGCATTTCAATGATCAGATTTCACCAAAAAAATGGCTACAGTACATGCAAATGAAATAATTGTATTCTTCCTTAGTTACCGTTGCTACGTCTGCCAAGATTTCTGTTCTCATGCAGCATGTATGCACTTTACAATAACGGTTGACGATTTACCATCAAAACTCTTTGAAAATGCTTGAAACAATGGGTCTTTGATTTCAGACAGATAGACAAAAGCAGGTTTTCAATTTCTAGCCAGCCACTGCCAGTTATGCTGGCTTAAACGGCAGCTGTCGCTACTGTAGCAGATTTTGTCAGCTGTAGCTGGCTAGCTTCCTTAGCTCCTGAATTTTAACGTATCCAGCTGAATCATTTTAAAAGAAGATTCCCTTAAAAGGAGACTTAAATAATACAGATATCTTGCTAAAAGACTGAGGTTAAAGCTACATGTCCTAAACAAACGTAAGTATCCTCACCAGCTGATAATCCGTGTAGAGGACATAGAAGTGAAGAAACGACATTGTTCTTCTTCTTGTTTCTTTCTTACCACAGCCTATAGACCGCATGCTACAGCCCCATGCAAATTGCTTCGATATATGGAGAAATCCAAAGCTTTACTGACCTGTCATGCCTTGTTACAGTTGGTGAGTTATGATTGGACAATCATTGTTCAGGAGTGGGATTTGGATTTGGTCAGTTGTTCAAATTAGCAACAAAATCCCTTGAAAGTCTTTTCCCTTTAAAGTGAAGTTTGACAGATGAGTCATACTGACATCAGGAGAACCTGCACATCAGTTATACCAGCTTATCATGGGAGTGGAGCCCAACTCACATTGGTTATGAGGAGGTTGAGAACATACATACATACCAGATAGTATGATTTGAACCCAGCACTTTTGCCTCACAACAAGAAGGTCCCAGGTTGCCATTGCCCTTCTACTGAACCCCAAATCTTCAGGTAGTAATACAAATAGACTTCTTCGGACCATTTTTGGTACCCTTGCCAGACACCATAGCCTAGACACCTAGCATATTGAAATGGATATTCATCTCAACATAAAGAGTATACACCACCTTACATATTGCAATCAGTTGGAGTAGGAGTGATTGAGTGTAGGATGTCCCAAGCCGAACTAACCCTGCCCTTTCATGCCTTCCCACAATATCGGCCATTCCTCTGTTAACACAACTGTTAACATGCACACACACACACACACACTTCTGCTTTTGTGAAAACTCAACAAAACAGGTGCTGACCTGATGCTCCTCTCACACACACAGAAGAAACACAGTGTAAACACACAGTGATGAAGGAAATATTGCACATGATAGAGAGAGACAGAGAGCTAATATTTGTCTTGCTTTCAGTCTCTCTCCCTCCACCTCTTCTTCTCCTGCCTATTTTTTTTCTCTCTTCCATTCTGTCCCCTCATCTCCTCAACCTTGACCTCATGGCTATTATTGTAGCCATGACAACAAAAGGTGGCCTAACTTTTAGGAAGTAGTAAGCCACACCATGTTTCTATGTGACGATGTTTCTAACCTTTCCGTAACCTTTTCTAACCATTGTAACCCAAACCATGATCTTTCCCTAAACCTAAACCTTTGTGCCTAAACCTAACCAGACCTTAACCACAGCGATGTCACACCATAAAACATTGTTATTTTTAAAAGTGATGTGAATGGTTTTGGAAAGCACATACAAAATGATGCTGTCCTGCCGATTACTGTGGACAGGGGCGCCAGATTAGAAAACGCTCATATGTGTGGTTGTGGTGGTCAAACCATGTATTTGGCAGTTTAATTTGGAGGACTTGTTTTAGAACCCAAACAGCAACCATGAGTGGAGCCACCTCCTGCTAGTGGAAACAGGGTTGATGAGAGTGATGAGACTGAACCGAAACAGTAAGGTTGTGGGGCATTAAAAAAAAAAAAAAAAACAATGAGCTGAAAGATGCTAAAGTGTCTGTAGAGCTGAAGGGAACTGTACAGTCAAAAGATCACAACAAGTGACCCCCATCAGTTTGCGTTCATGCCTGGTTGTACAGCATGAAGCCACTGAATGCACCACAAGTAACTGTTAGTTGCTAATACAATGGTTTTCCCCTAAAATGATACAGCTCTTTTGAATGACACACATTCTACCTAGATGTTCATACTAAACATATCTCCAAGTGGTTCACTGACAGTGTCATGGACTCATGGTTTTTGGGCTCTCATGTTTTTATTCTTCTGGGTTCCTGTGTCTCTTTAATTCCAGTTCTCCTTAATGGTTATTGAGTCTGTTCAGTTTTGTATCACAGTATGGCTCTGTGTCCCTTGGTCGCTGTTCTCCTCTGTTCCACCAGAGACCACAGCCTTTTCTCCCTGTTACATCAAGACTGGACTGTGTTGGAGAAGTCTGATGAGCTATTTCTCTACAAGACTATCTGGTATGACATAAAGTTGCCTTTATTAGTTCATCTGTCTTTGTTTTTATTTCGGTCTGTACTCACACAGCTTACTCAGTATTAGTTATTAAGAGGTTTGTGTGTTCTGGATTTTGGGTTGTCTGCTCTGTGTTTCCCTTCTGTGTTCCTGCACTCCTCCCCACCTGTCCTTCATCAAGCTTGTTAGCCCTGACCTGCTTTCAGTGTTTTCCCTGAGTCTGCTCTTCCCTTCACGCCTGCCCTGCCCCTGCTCTCTGTGTTTTACCTCAGCCTATTGGCTCCCTGTCTGTTCTCATGTTCTGTCACCTCACTCTCCTCTCCTGAGCTTCTCCAATCATCTCCCCATCTGCACCTCATCTCCCCTCATATGTTCAGTTAGTTAGTTTTGATTTTCGGTTCAGTTTGTTCTGGTCTTGTTATGTATTGTTGAAGTTTGCACAGCTCTACATTGTTCAGTTTTTTTTGCTTTGAACCTGCCAGCTTTGTTTTTGGCTTGCTCAAGTCTCTAATAAAGACATTTCTTCAGCTTCACTGAGCCTGCCATCTCTGCCTTTGGGTCTATTCCTGCTACTCTTCATGATACAATGTTCCTCCGTTTGTTGTTCTGTTAGTGGCAACTAAAGAATGATTAAAGGAATAAGGATGTTTTCATGGAGTGTTTGCTTCAAATTAAATTACACTGTATTCTCAAAGGTCTCTTTCTTTCTTTTTTTCTTTAGTTCTCTCTCTCTCTCTCTCCCTCTCTCCCTGTTTCTCTCTAGCTCTCGCTCTCTCTTTCTCTCTAGGGTTCCTGTTAGTTAATGAGGTTTAAACTTGGATCCTCATCACTGATTTCAGCTTGGACTCACAAAGACCTGGTGTACTGTGTGTGTGTGTGTGTGTGTGTGCATTCTTTGCCCGACTAAATATGTGTGTGTGTGTGCATTCTTTGTCTGCCTAAATATGCGTGTGTGTGACTACCGTCATGAATTTGCAATGTTGTGCATGTGCAACATTGTGAATAAGAATGTTTGTCCAAGAATACAATAAATATGTATGTGCACAGACACATTCATGGATGTGTGTGTGTGTGTGTGTGTGTGTGTATGTGTGTGTGTGTGTGTGTGTGTGTGTGTGTGAATGTTCACCAGAGCAGTAAAAACACTGCAGCAAGTGCTGCTGCCCAGGGGTACACCTTCACCGCTTAGATATTAGCTAACCAGGGAAATGCTGTGTGTGTGTGTTTGCTCCTTTTCTCCAGCGGCTCTTGAGCTAATGTGTTTCACAATCTACTAGCTTCCTTCTCCCATTTAGCACCACAACACTAATGACTAACCCAGGGCTAACACAAAAAAAAAAAACACACACACACACACACACAAAGGTTAGCCCCAGCACTGCCTTTCAGTTCTATCTCATTTCATTGTGGGTAAAACATTATTTATAGCTGCAGAGCAAACATACCAAACACATATTAACCAGGGAGAGGGGGGTGCAGGTGTGTGTGGACCAGGTGAACAACTTACTATTATCATTATGTTTTAATCATATCAAGCATTTGTAAAATGTATAGATACTTTCTAAATTATGTAATGGCCACATTAAGTCTGAATTACAGTTAGATTATAGAATACAGTAAAAAACTAAAGTGTAGTTATAGTTGTAGTATAGTCAGAGTAATGGGATTTTTTTATTTTATTTTAGGGACCGTCAGAAATCCTACAGAATTGTTGTCACCAACCGCTCTAAAACAACATGTGTTTACATTTTAGTGGCAGAGCCCTCTAGCAGCTATGGTAATTATGAGAAGAGAGAAGGAGGAATGGGTACATGGATCAACAAACCATTAACACAACTTTGGACTTGAACATGGGTGACCACTATTTTATTTCTTATTTCCAACAGACAGTCAATGTTAGTCTCTTTTACACATGATCATATATGTTCCCTAACCTTTGGAAAGTGGTCGTTTTAACAAAATCCATGCTGTTTCGTGCCTAAACCTCAAGGAAACCTTACTTCACAAAACCCATTTACAGTAGTTTCACCAATGACCTGTAACAGTATCGGAAGGCACATGTTAAATGATTTTGTTCTTGCTGATAGGGGCTTCAGATCCATAGATTTGATCTGATCTAGTATGCGTGTTTGTTTCATTGGAGCCAGATGAAGCCCAGAGTTGCAGCTTATGGTCGGCGCCATCTTTTCCACTTTGAGCTAGGACCTTCAAATAAGGAGAGCAGGATGTTGCTTTTCACGGTCTGGATACACGCCTCACTACCTCAGACCCAAACACTAGCTTAATGAGAACACCACATGGTGCACACTTGGGCTATCATTAACTGCTTTATCTAAATGGTGCTAACATATCAGGTATTGCTATCAAATAACATCCATAACATAGTGACATATTGCAACAATAGTCCAAGTCCTGGAGCCAGAGAGAGCAGCAGGTGAACCAACTGTCAATCACAGCTGCCAAATACAATGCACACAGCAGACACCAAAGCCACTGTAAGTCTTCAAATCTTATTAAGAGAGTAATAATTTCCGAAAGTGACCACCAGCACACTTATTGAAGGTCCTGAATTTAATGATTCAGACCTAAGGTTTGAATATTAGTGAGGATGACTGCCATATACAAATTTACCTCTAAACAGTCATTTTATTGGTTTCCAGCAAATACAAAATAAGCATCACGACATTGTGGCAATGAGTTTTCTACCCCCATACTGTGCACAAATCCTTATTTGTAAATGGGGAAACCCACTTACTGTATTATAGACAATGATCTTGCCTTTACTGGAAGCCAAGAACACAGATAATAACAATTATCAAGTGTCTACTATAAAATAACACATTTCTACATGAACTATACACCACTTACATGTGATTTTACTGTTTTATTATATTTACATTATGACTCCTGTTATCAGTTTGTAATGAAATACTGTGTATTTTAAACCACTTAATGTCCTTGAAAAAGCCTGACCAGATTCCTCTTCCTGTTGTTGTGCGTCTGGCTTATTTGTTACGGGGCAGACTGATGGCCATATTAATACAAGGTGACGCTCAATTGGCTGAAGTAATGTTGCATAGACAGCAACACTTTCAGTGATTGGACGATCAGTCATCCACTTCCAGCCCTGAGGCTGACAGTCTGCCCCCGCTAAACTAAACAAGATTACATCACATCCTGTTTGTCTGTCAGTCTGTAGACACATTCTGCTTACTGGTCTGTCAACAAATGCACAGAGAAATGAGACAAGTTTCCAGTGAAGTGATCTGATTACCTCTCTTACCACCAATGGCCAATCAAATACCATCTTCTGTACATAGACTTTTGTGTGAGAAAGTTGTAGATAGTCAATTGGGTTTTTCCACTAATCAACTAATCATACCAATTTAAACTGAGACCTATTAGTAGGACAACATTTTTGAATTAAAACACAGCATTTCTGTCTTTATCATTATGGTTGCAGGCACAGCATGAAACCAAATGCTGTTCTTATTTCAGGATAGCTGGTTTCTCCATGGGTCTAAATGTTCTACCCAACTAGAAGACATTTCCCAACTGTCTAAGCCCCTGTTCAGGTGGCAGGCTCCCATTTGGCCTTTTACAGACAGCAGTACATCTGAGTTTAGCCCTGCACGAAAAAATACAGAATGAGGTCAGCCTAACATTGCAGAGAGTTCTTACAAAAACTGCAGGGTTGTCAAGCAAAAAAGTTCACATCAATTTGATATCATTCTGCAAGGTTCTGCTGTGGTTATCTGTGGTTTCTCACATCTGGTTATCAGACTATTCTTGGGTTAATCAAAACGTCTATTACTGTAGAGTGTAAGTGGGACTGTCACCTAAAAAATGACAGCATTTGTCATTGGTTGAAATGCCTGTAAGTTTACCTGATATGGCCCTCACAATCAAAGGCAGAGGAGGCATTGATATAATAATTTATATATGTTGATACAAATCTCTTGAGGAGGAGTTTGGGATGGATGATCCAAGGTAAAAAAAAAAAGTGTTTTGAGATAAATAACAGTGGCAGATCAGTCAGCAGTAATTTCTGTAACAGTGGAAGACACTGAAAATTCAGTTTGGAAGGAATGACCTGCTCTGTTGTGTAGTTTGGACAACTTGTTGTCCAAAGTAGTCTGGACCCTAGGTCTTTAAGAAGGATGGCAAGTCTATTCAAAGATCTTAAGATCCGGCTGTTTTCCTGAATTTAAAGAAAGAAAACTTGGAGACAAACTTTGTAGATGAACCAATTTTTATCCAAAGTAACCAACATATAGTGGGAACCACACTAGATAAACACTCTGCTTTGAATTTCACCATCCAAAAATGTCACAATGTTGCAGGTGTATGAAGTAAGATGTACGCCCATAGAGCGTTTTTTTGTGTTATTAGAGAGAGCGGGGGAGAGAGAGAGTGAGCAAGCATGTTAGATTAGGAGGTTATCTTGGAAGAAGTAGGTTTTTAGAGGGAGGGAAAGAGTTTCTGCTGACTCAACTGAGTTAGGCAACTACATAAGTCATGCAGTGGCTGATTATGGGAGTATACGAGAAGGTGCGTGGACCTGAATTAGGGAGTTTAAGTGGGTGGTTGCTGTGCAAGTGGCCACTATATACAAGAGCATTAGTAACTTGAGCAGTGAAGGGAGTCAGTGGAGATAAGTGAAATCAGAGTGACATAACTGATTGCTTGCTTTTAGCTCCACATTTTACAACCTAAATAAATCAAAATGTTTCAGCCAGATGTTTAGGATTTTGCAAGAGTTTTTAGTTTCACTTGCAGTGTAGCTTTGTCTGTCAGTCAGGGCCCATTCACAGTAAACCTGGTATTAACATTTGATCTGTATGTGGATACATTATGTGGATACATGTGATATTATTAAGCGCTCTTGGGGCTGGAGGACTTGTCAACAAACATGGTGAAAATAAGTAGCTACTGCTACTTGTTGCTTCTGTCAGGCTTGTTTAAGCTTACAGGAAGAAGAGACTTGACTAAATGGGCTTTCAGTCGGTCAGTTGGTCCATCACTTTGGCTTCTAGAGCCACCATGGGGTTGATAAAAATGTCTTGGCTTCTTGTTGGATTTCCATTAAATTTGGTACAGATATCGATGGTGCCCAGATGATGAATCAGGATGAATTGCAATGATCCCCTGACTGTTCATTTAGCACAACTATTGGTTCAGGGCCAAAGTTTTCACTCATGTTTTAACATCCACTGGATGGACTGGCACATTTTTTTGTGCAAACATTCATGTTTCTCAGACCATGTATCCTAATGACTTTGATGATCCCTTAACTTTTCCTCTAGAGCCACGGTAATGTGGGGATTTGGTGAGATATCTCAGTTGTTGGATGTACTCTCACAAAATGATAAGCCATTCATGTGAGTCATTTCCCTAGAACTACTGTGTGTGTATATAGTCTCTCAGAGCTTTTAGCATGGCTGAAGACTCTTAGACTTATTTCTGAGAATTTGGGCAGCTACAGCCCTGACTGCCCTGATGAAACCAGTAGAACTAAATAACACTCTCCTTGCATCGTTCTGCTCTACTCCACTACAAGATCTCACTCTAACAAGCTAATTAATGAACTTGTCGGTCATCGTTACTGTAAAGACTTCACACATGGAAGAGTGGTGACGTGTCTGTGAGGAGGTGACTTTTAGAGATCCAAGGTTTGACGTCAACACACACACACACTCATGAACAAAAACATAACACACAGCTACTCCTGATGCACATTCATGCATCTTGATATGTACGGTTTATGCACACTTGCAAGAAAACACACAGACACACCCTGATTTATACCAATTAAAGTGCACATACACTCTTTATCCAAACACACACACCAAACAAACCATCACGCACACAGAGTTAGCTCCCACAAATTAATTTGCCAGCCATCTCATATCAGATGGAGAGAGAGGGGGGGGGGGGGGGGGGGGGGTGATGGTTGGAAGGCCAGGGGGAAGAAAACACACCGTTTTCCAGCTGATTAATTTTTCCAATTTCATCGAGACACGACCGTAAACTGCTTCAATTAAAACACCACTCTGGAGACAGACACTGTGTGTGTGTGCGTGTGTGTGTGCGTGTGTGTGTGCGTGTGTGTGAGTGTGTGTGTGTGTGCGTGTGTGTGCGTGTGTGTGTGTGTGTGTGTATGCAGAGCTGATGGTTGTATTTTATTGAGTGGAAAATTGAATCAAATTGTTTCTTTCAAACAGTCTGTTCTCTCCTCCCTCACTTCACCTTATCCTCCTCTTCTGCTTCCTCCTCTTCCTCCCCTCCTACCTCACCTCATCCACACCTCACCATTCCTTCCCCTGTATCATCTGCAGGTCCGAAGGGCCAGTATCCTATATATTTTTTATAATCTTTCTTTCTTTCTTTCTTTCTTTCTTTCTTTCTTTCTTTCTTTCTTTCTTTCTTTCTTTCTTCCTTTCCCCAGAACAAAAAGTTCAGTAACATGCAATCTGCTAGCATTAGCTAACTTTAGCTATTTAACACTACACACAAAGTAAAGCTAAGGCTGATGGGAATGTCATTTAGTTTTTAATTGATAATGGCGCAAGACGAAAAGTTAAAGGATCACCAAAGTTATAACAATTCATCATAAGGGGGACATGAATGTCTGTGTTTCTTGGCAACTGAGAGGAAACATCAGGGGATTGCCAAACTTTTATGGCAATCCATCAAATAGCTGTTATTAATATGGATATTTTAGTCTGAACCAAAATGGTAGACAGACAGACTGACTTGCCATCCTTAGAGTCATGCTGCTAGCGTGGTTAAAAACACACATTTTGCAAAAAAGACAGTCTAATCTAGCAGTGCCACTGTTTCCAAGAATGAAGTTACAATGAATTTGAATTAATATGCAATTCATGCAAACTGAGTTTCCTTTACAGTGTGGCTGTGCTCACCCTTACACCCCATTCACATATACAGACTCAAACATGTATCTGCACGTGTGCAGCTCAAACATCTGGATGGAGCCCTAGAATTGCTAGTCGAGGTGGTTCAGCGATCTCATTTGAATGCCTGGATGCCTTCCTTCGGAGATATTTTGGGACATCCATCTGGGAGGATATCCCAGGGTAGACCCAGAGAACACTGGAGGGATTATACAGCCCATCTGGTTTAGGAACACTTTAGGATCCCTGCAGGATTTACTGTAGAGGTGTTAATCACAAATCACTTTGCTGAATAAAAGCGTGTTCAGTTCCATTCCAATTTTCTAAGCTGAGCATCACTGTTGAATTGCACTTACTTCAGTGTGCACATCAAGAAGTAAAAACATTAGTTCATAGGTACAGTTCAGATTCCTATCTGATCACTAAGCTCAGAAAATAAATAACAAAGTATGGATCTTAATTCCAAACATTTACTTCAGTTGTGTTCAACTCCAACTGAGAAAAACTGTTTCTATAACTAAAAATATTGCTTGCAAAATTTTTGATATTATAAGGTCAACATCTCGATATACATTATCTCATTATTAATACATTAGGAGGCATTAAACACATTCATGGGAGACAAAAAGGAGAAAAAAAGACACACAAAATATACAAAAGGCACCACAACCTGTGGAAAGAGACAGAGCGGCGGGTCCAGCAGAAGCTCAGAGCGAGGCAGGTGGAGGTGGAGATGGAAGTCAATACTGAGGTAAGCACACGTAGCAATTTTGTACCTCATTGAATTTCAAGTTCAAATTCAAGTGTTGTGTTCATTGATAAAAAAAACCTGTTTGCTTCACTGTTCTGTCTGATATTTTTTCAGTATTATATAAGCCTGTCCATCATGCTAGACTAGCCACTTAATCTGGCCCTCAGTTAGTGCACTGGACACCTCTAATAGACCATCCTTCCAAAAAACACTTGCTTGCTATGCTATGTTAATGTTTCCACAAGGGAGACATCATTACCACAGTCACTCTCTTACCTTAAATGTAAAAGTGTGGTTTATTATTACTACCTGGGCCTTTATTTTGGTAAATCCCACTACTGGTTTTAGGGTCATGATAACTGTTGTACTCAAAATACAGTTTGCCAGATTAGTTGCCACTTTGATGATGGTTAGGAGGAGGATTTGTTGCCAAGATGCAGCACATCTCGACTAACTCACTCAACCTGCTGCCATTGTGACCTAGGACCTAAATAAGTGTGTATACATGTACTCATATCTCATGAAACTTTTAATATCCCTGCAAACATAAAGATGACAATAAAAGTCAAATACATTCAAATGTAAACATCACATTAACTTGTTGTCTCATTAACGGTGCCCGTTCTCGCATCCAACAAACACAACACAGAGAACATCCAACGAGGACACACTGCTCTCTCTCTCTCTCCTTAGTGCCTCTCAGGGTCTCTCTCTCTCTCACCTCCCTATTGACAGAGTCATGAATCTCCATTAGGAGAGGAATAAAGACACACACACATACACACACACACACAGACTCATACACATGCCAAAGTGACTTTGGGGAAACAGAATAGTTGAAAGAGAAGGAGGGCAGAAAGGAAATGAGCAGAAGGGAGGAGAGGAGGAAGAAAGGAAGTAGGAGGAGCTGAAGAATCTGCCAAAGTCATGTTGACAGTCAGTCTATCTATCCTGATCAAATGGCTTTTTAATACAGTTTATCTGGATGTTGTTCGGTTGTCTGATTGGCTGAAACTCTCCCTCATTGGTAATATGATCAGAAGTTTGACTTATCCATTGATTTGATTCCAGCAAAGTATTTTGTTATTTCCTGGTGAAAAGGGGGCATTTTAACAGGGGACTGTAAAAAAAAATGTAAAGTTAATAACGTCACAATGCTCAAATATTTTATTTTTTCACATAATAGTCATGTCTGTAGAAAAATGAACTAGCCTCGGTCAGCTCTTTGGTTATTCCATTTGCTCCTCTCCTCCCTCATCCCTCACTCTTTCCAGAGAAACTCCTGCAGTCTGGGAATTCTCTGCTGTTATTATTAGTCTAATGTTCTGCTAAAAACAGTCTTGCTCTCTTCATTTGTCTTTTCCCTCTGGCCATCTCTTTCCATCACGGTCTTGATGTCACAATCATTCCGTGGCATAGCCTACACTGTGACATACTTGCAGATAAATTCGAACAAAAATTAGGTTAGATTAGATTAGATTAGATTAGATTAGATTAGATTAGATTAGATTGGATTAGATTAGATTAGATTAGATTAGACTGATTCCAGGGGCAATCGTAATAGAAACCAAAATCTAAAAGACAAAAGTGGAAATTAATTGAATGAAAGAACAGGTGGGCCACATAAAGTCAATAGAAGTCCCAGGTTGGTCAGACAACTGTAGCAACAAAGTAACAAGTTAAAGAGTCTTCAGCCTTACTGACTGCTCTGTCTGAGAGGCTGTACTGTGGCTTGTGATAAATGCTAATGTTAGCATGCTAACATGCCGATGTGATGACACAGAAACTAAAGTAAGCATAGATCCCTATGCAGGTGGGACATAATGGCTGCTAGTTTCCATGTTTACTCTTGGTCTGACTCAGAGACAAGTGTTTGAAATGATTCATATAAAATCATCCGAGGCTTGCACAGCTTGAGTCCTGATTTAACCGAATCTCTGTATGAGATTTGAGTTTATTCTTAGTTTATGGGAATATCCTTAGTTTAGCAAGTAGTTAGTCATACATTTAAAAAAAAAAAAAAAACAATTGAAATCAAATTAAAATTTCAATTTGATGACCGGGCATAAAACGATTCATAAATAGATGAAAAGTTTAGGGATCACCAAAGTAATAGCTATTCATCCTGAAGGGGACATGGATGTGTGTTCCAGATTTCATGACAATCCATCCGACTGTTGTCGAGACATTTGACTCAGTGAAACACAACCAACCTCATGTTGGTGCCAGAGTTAAAGTCAGAGGATCACTTAAGTGGAGTATCACATTACATCACATTACATGCTGAAGTGGTCTAAATCTGATTTTATTTTGCTTCCAAGTGACTCATTAATAAATGAGACTACATTTGACCTAATTTCTTCACAAAGCAAATCTGATTTTTTTTCCATATCAGATGGGCCACTTGCATCATTTAGATCTGATTCATATCTGATCTCTGGCAATGCTGTCAGAACAGTCTGTCAATAGTGAAAAATAGGCTTGGACTCAAATATAGACACAGATTCAGTAGCAAGTTCAACATCAGTCCTTTTAATTGGAGCAGGGTGGGTGCACAGGTGATCATAGGATATCTATAGATAGATAATGAAGTTATGCTTCTGTGCCTCGTGTAAATGCATCTGTCAATAAACAATTAATATTAGAACCTAACCAGTCCTCTTGGCTTGTGTGGAGATTCGGATCATCAATGATGTTACACTGCTCTCCACTTTTTTTCTTTCTCTGTACAGTGTTTCCCTGTTGACTGTAATGTTGCTTGAGTTTATTAAATACTTGCAGGGATCGCCCACATTAAGAGAGACGCTGTGCTCATTGATGCGCCAGGCACAGCGGCATAACTTCATAATCTAAATCACCAGACATGCCGTTTCTTCGCATCAAAAAATGGCAACAAAATAACGTATTGTACATGTGTTTATCCTGTTATCAAGGATACGAGTTGAACACGGCTTTGGACCGAGGGGGAAACGGACTCACGGCCTGTATCAACCAGAACAAACAAAGCACAATCATGTCAATATTTCAAGGTGAGCTGGTTCTTAAGCTGCTGTATGAATGATAGGCTAATAACAGATCATAATCAGCATATTAAGATATTAGATCCACATCAATAACCCCTTTTTGTTGCATAATCACGCAGCCCCGTGTTATCGCGGTTGGATTCTCTCAGCACCACAGTTGCCTTTTCCTAAATCCTCATGAATTCTCCTTCGCATCTTTCCTTGACCTTGTGACGTTTTCCGTCGCGGTCAAGGAAAAGCGTTTAGGAAAAGACGATAGGAGGAACTTTTCAACCGCAGCCTAAGACTATATACTCTAGAGGAGGGGGGGGACAATGAGACACAGGTGCAACACATTAGGGCGGGGCGGATAATCGCACAGGAGGGAAGCACGTGAGGGCAGGAAGTGAAACAAGAGGTGAGTATCAAAATAAAACAGGAAGAACAAGACAAAGAACACCAGGAGAAACAAAAAAGGTAACTATCCAGATGGGGCGTCACAACGTCAGATCAGATTTCTTTAACATTTCAGTCTCTGCTAATGTGCATATTGCCTGATGTCATTTTTGAGGCATTTCACTAAAAAGCAAAATGTTATAAGTCGGCCTGGGGAAGACAGTTTGACTGACTGATATCCTTTCAGCTCCCTGCTAACTAAGCAGCTGATCTGAGGACCTGGTGTGGATTGAACAGATGGACGTTGATCCATGGTAGGAAATGCACACGAGAGGAAACTCCATTGTTGCTATGGATGATGCAGCCATCCCTCCTTCCATTGCCAGAACGTGTCAGTCAGTCATCATAAGATTCAAGAAAACCACAAAATTTATATAGTTTGTGTCACTCTGAGTGTATTTTAATCTCCCAGGATTTGAAAACAGATCTGTGCGTGCACACACACACACACACACACACACATACACACATACATACACACATACATACCCACACAGTAAGACAGCAAAGGGAAATGAGTCTTGCATTCCTCATATGTTGTACCAGCAGTTCCCATGGTGTGTGGTGTGTTGTTTATGTTGTGTATATGTTTTCATATGCGCTATGTATGTCTGTTTGTGCTTGCACAGCTATTTCATGGTATTTTCCGTGTGTGTGTGTGTGTGTGTGTGTGTGTGTGTGTGTGTGTGTATTCTTAGCTCCTGCTGTGTTCTAACTGTCTCACTGGGAAACAGGCATATCCTCCAAAGCCCCCCACTCCTCCCAGGGGTCACAGCAGAGGTCAGAGTTGAGGTGTCAGGAAGGTCGTTTCCGTGACGATAATTCTCCTCACGCTCCGACACCGGGGACATTTTTCACACCGTGAGAATCGTACAAACACACACCAGTGACTCCACACAGCACGGGGCGAGCGAGCACACACATCTATCTGCGTCTATCTGCGTACTTTCTCTCTCTCTTTGACCTGTCCTCCAGCTCTTCTCCCTTCCTCTCTGTCCCTCATTCTCTTTTTTTTTTCCACAGAAGTAAAGACAGGTTCTCCTTTGGGTGTCGTTAAAGTATCGCATTATCATTCTGACATCAGTCAAACTGATGTCGGAGCTGTTTCGGTAACTAACATGCAGTGTTGAAAGTGAACATCAGAATGTCACGAAAAATGGTGAGGATGGCCTTCAGGTGCATAATCTTCCCTCAGGCGGCCATGTTTGAAGTCCCAATCTCTGTGAACTGCTGGAGTCTCGAAAGAATTGAGAGTCTTTGTGTTTCTCTTATTTTACTATTACTGAGCTACAGTAGTTAGCTGACTTATCTGCTAAGCTAAATATGTCTATCTTTTACTAGCATGTGATTAGCACATACATGGAGCA
Organism: Euthynnus affinis; assembly: GCA_029490765.1. Classification (NCBI taxonomy): domain Eukaryota; kingdom Metazoa; phylum Chordata; class Actinopteri; order Scombriformes; family Scombridae; genus Euthynnus; species Euthynnus affinis. The sequence goes on along the minus strand of CM055856.1, from coordinate 25,224,963 downwards.
TACAAGCTAACACAGAGCTGGAGTCCTGAAGTGAAATATACATGAGCACATGTAACTTAATACAATCTCAATTCTTTCATTTGTCTTTATGGAAAAATGAACCATGATCCAGGAGTTTACCATCCATATTCGACTACATCACCTGCTAGAAGAAGAGAAAATAAGTTAAACGACAATTAATTTGTTAGCATACAAAAGCAGCACACATGATTTTGTGTGCATGTGCATGTTTTGTTTGTTATTATTAATATTATTATTATTTGCCATGAAATATGGAACAGACATCCATGTCCTCCTTTCGATGAATTGTGTTAACCTTGGGGATCCGCTGACTTTTCCTTTAGCACTGTCATCAGTAGTTTGGTATATGACCAAATACATGCAAAGCTAACAACAGTCCCATCAGCTTCAACTCCCCTAAAGGCACCAGTGTACTCCATCAGAACTGCTTGTGGGACAGTCACCTAGCTTTGGAAACCTCCTACCCAAACACCTTTCCAACATGGAACTAGGGAATTCTGTTCTTCACACAACTATTTCTGTCATTTTACATGTGTACAACTGAGAGTAACAATGACTTCCAGGGGAGAAAATGTGTGCCATTATCCCCATATTGAAACGGTATTTTCCCACTCTTTATGACAATTGGCTTTTCACTCAAGTGTGGCCATTCAGAACAACTATAAACACATTTTATTTCTACATTGTCAGACAGCATACTGTACTGTATGAATAACATCTTTTCAAGCATAACTCAGCCAACAGCCCCCCAGTCTGATGCTGTAAAGGCCATGTGATTTTCGATCATCCAACAAATTATACACCAGCCTTAACTGCGGCCTCGCAGAGCCACTAGTATGGCTGACGATTCTTATAGTCTCACTAGCAATTTATTTTATTTCTAATTATTTTGAATAAGATTGTATTACTTCTGGAAGAGAACCTGAAAGTTGCAGTTTTATCTACAGGCTCTCTATATTTGGAAAATGAGGTGCATGTGAAATTTTTTACCATGTTAGCATTCGTGGCTACATTTACATGCAAACCAATAATCCAGTGATGATGTGATTTAAGCCTTAATGTGATTATGTCCCTTTGATTATGTTCATCATAAGCACAACTGTGACTGCCACTGCATTTTTTTCAAAACACAAGCAGCACTAGTGTCTCAAAGTTTAGCTATCAGTGACTTTTGACGATAAATCAACGAGTTCTACAAGCTTCGTTCATGATTCATGTGATCCTTTAAAATTGAGTTGCAGAAACCAGGGAAGCTTTACAGACAGCAGTGATAACTAAAAGGAATCAAGGACGCACAGGATTGACTGACTGGCTGTTGAAGGACTGATGACCTGTAAGACTTCAGCCATTGGCGAGCCATTCTCTTTTTGCTCAGTGTGAAATTATGTAAGTTTAGTCTGTGCACACACACGCTACCAGCCACTTTGTATCATATGTATCAATACACACCAGACACATCATAGAGACAGACGTTGTCAAGATACAATAGCTGGCATGTGAATGTTTTGCTGCTTTTCTGGACAGTTGAGGTGCATCGACACAGAGGAAGTAGGACAGTGTACATCCCGGCGAGCTGATGCATTGCAGTGTGTATTGCCCTTTACCCATTTTTCAGCTCATTTCACCGCAAAGTACAAGTTTATGTTAGTCTATGAAATGCATTAATATGTATGCATTAATTTATCATAATGAAGTACAGGCCAGGGGATGTATTATGAGATATAACTTAATCAGATAGCAATCATAGAGGACATGTGCAATGACTAGCATACTGTGAATCGCTTAATGAATTTTCTGACACCAGTCTTTCATGTAGCTGGTATGAAAATTAAATGTTGCATCATAAATGTAAGTAGAGCTGAGCAATATATTGAATCAGTTTTTGTTTTTGCATGATGTGAAAAATGTCTTCATAGTTAAATTCAAGTTATTGTGTACTATGTACATTATTATGCACAAAAATGTAATTTTCTCACAAAAAGTAACTTAGATGACAGCAGGCTACAAGCGCTGTAAATTAGCTGCTTTGAGTCTTGACAGTTTCCTGAACTCTGTATATAGCTACTCAACACAGTTCATGACTCAGGATGCCTAGCTTGCTCTTTGCTGTCTCATGGAGGATCTAATGATTGCATTGAAGGGACAAAGTGAAAAGGGATTCTGCACACTGATGCGAGCTCTCAGTTAGTGTTTGTTGGTACACCATTATCTTAAGAAGCCAATTGACTGAATTAGTGTTACCGATTCTACTTCTACTGCTGGGTAGCTATCGCTGCTAGCCTGCAGCCTTGCAGATATTAGGTTGATGAAGCACAGACAGTAGAATTAGTGAGCCAGCATTCAGTTTCTCCCTTTTTTATGCTAGAATGGATTCATAAAGTGGATGGTATGAGCTCCATTTAACTGAATCAAAGTCTCAGTTAGAATCAGCTTTATTAGCCAAGTCTGTCTGGACACATATGTAGTTTGCTGATGAAGCACATGGTAGAGACATTTCATAACTGTAAATGATAACATGTAGTTCTCCGTTTTTATTCTGTATGCCAGATATACAGTATATTCTGAAAGTGACCCCTTTATATTTTAAACCTTAAACTAACACCACACTTTTTTCCACACCGATATTTTTCATTCATTTTATACAACACACACATTTATACATACAGTAACCAAATAGCATGAATGGCTGTTTTATTCTTTCTGCTTTTTTACCTTGAGCTACAGTTGCGTGTCTGTATGTAAGCGGGTGTGGTAATGGGCGCGGTCCAGTTTCCAAGCCATAAAAATTGTGAACACACACACACACACACACACACACACACACACACACACAGCCCCCATTCTTTCCTAGTCACAATCTTGCGTTCCTTCACCTCCTTCCATTTTCCCTCCCTCCCTCCCTCCCTCCCTCTTCTCCTTGGCGTGCGATCCAGCCATCCATCCATCCTGTCCTCCTCCACAGGGATCCCTCCTCCTCCACCCCCCTCGCCTTCCTCCCTTTTGCTTCGTCTGACCCTTTGACCTGAAGCAAAAAGACAAACATTTATACAGCAAAAGCAACATTCATATTCTGGTGATTAAGATGAAGTTGAACCCAAGATTAACCAACAGTAGCATGTTTTCTTCCCAAGTCCCGTATATGTTATCTGATCTTGACTCTATACTGTTCTATTTTTTTTTTTTTAGTTGTTTCATTTGAACATTATGAATATATGCCAGGAAGTACAATCCAAAGAGTCTCAGATGAGGTAGAAATTGGAAAACAGAGAAGCACGTTGAGATTCAAAGTGAGTTTGAGAGAAAAAAAATAACACATTCTTGAATGAATCAATCAATGACAACAGAACAATAAAACACAACCTTGCTCAATTCAGCACACGCAGGAGTTTTCCAGATAGCCTTATTTGGTCTGGTATGACCAGGAGCTTATGGGCTCTAACTTCGCTAGATATTGCCATCTAGATATTACATCACTGAGTCAGTTTGGTGACTCTTCTTGTGCTGCAATTACGCTTCGTCTCAGTATGTTACAGATGAACATTGCAATAGTTTAATTACAAAAAGAAAGACGAGCGCACTGTGTCTCACTGAGAGATCTGTTTTTCATTTCCGCTCCTTTCAGTCAGGTTGCTTCATAGACTGTCACATTTGATTTAAAATTCCAAGTACTGTTTGAATGTGGGAAAAAATGAAATATTTTATGAGAATAATATGTATGAATTTAAAGTTAAAAGACAAAGTCATTTCAGCTCAAAGATCCACTTAAAGGTGCAATGAGTAGAATTTTGTGGCATCTAGTGGTGAGGTTGCAGATTGAACCTCCCCGCCACACACACCTATACTTTGTTGCAGGTTTACCCCATTGTCAGTAGATAAGTTTGCCCTTCGGGGTTTTTTTTCTGTTGTGTCATGTTCGACATTATGGCTAGAGGCTAGTTAGCATGGCTAGCATTGTTAGCATAGTCGTGCCTTACTGTGTCTAGTGAATAGTGAAGGTGTAGCTGCACTAGGCAGGTAACAGGTGTGTTCACAGTGTTTGCGTGCTCTGAAAGTTGTCATAGCACATATAAAGTCACACGGCTGATGGACTGTTAGCCCAGCATGCTAACACTACATAAAAATATGGATGAAACAATATGTTTACGTATGGAACTATGTAATATCATTACAGAGAGACCATACATAAACATATGGTCGAGACCATATGTTTACAGACATCTGCACATAGAATTAGATGAAAGAACAGCCGGAGAAGAGGCAAAAATTAGTGTGTCCACCCGGGTGTCATGTTTCTATCACTGCCGATCGGAGCCGGAGCCGATAAATACCCGTGACTACTGTAGAGTCATTTGACCTGGGAATGAATGCCAATTGTACCCTTTCCCACTGAAGACAAAAGCCAGATGTTAGTGGGTGTTGGTGGGTTTTTTGTCCAGTGTGAAAGGGGTTTGTATCCCATATCTGCCAAGTCCGTTCTGCTAGATGCTACTAAATTCTACTCACTGCACCTTTAAGAACGAACTTCTATTCAATTGCATTAGCGCCATAGACTGTGTCTTTTTCTCCAGCCGGGGTTTTTCATAAAGTTCACTTTCACTCAGCTCAATTGCAATTTGACATGCATTACAGCTACTAAATCCTGTAATGCTGCATTAGTCCATTATTGGAGGGTTGATATCAGTTTTGTGTCTGTGTGTTCAGTGGATAGACGGGGTCTGGGGCATGTTAGCTTGGTGCGTAGCACAGTACCAGTCAAAAGTTTGGGCACACCTTCCCATTCACTTGAATGAGACAGTTGGCTAGCATCTACCAAAAGAGAAGATATGTGCCTCGTACTCCACAGTTGGCTCATGTTAGCTCATACAGACATTTGGGGCCTTAATCATGGATTAAAGATATAGTTACTAAGAACACAACATAAACGCAGTGGGAGAATTGTGTGATTTAACCATTTATACCCCAGCGTGTTTTTGACTGTTTTTAAATTTCCTTCATTTGTACGCTTATGTCATACAGTATATGTCAGTATGTGTAGGCTTCTCAGAAATGCGATTAATTTTGCATGTGAGTAGGTCTATAGATGGGGGGAAAAACAAACATAAATTTAAATTTTTGTAATTTTCCTGTCTTTACTTTTCAGAAGTTGTCAATACAGCACAAACATATGAATGGATAGAGGAGACTGTCAGGTATATAAGAACCATGTGGATGGGACATTCTGAGCCTTAATGATGTCTAAAATGTAATGATAAACAAAATACAGAAAACTCATTTTCATTCATACGATCACTTTGATTGTTTTGCTGATTGTCTTGTATCAGCCAGCAAGAATCAATACATAACACAATATAAGCTGTGATATTCCATCTTTATTGTTTGTTTTTTTTTTACATTATGACAAATTGCTTTGCAGAGGTATATGCTGCATTTGCTTAGCAACAATTTACACACAGGCATGGATATATCTGTAAAAAGACTGACCAGGTTACCTTTACTGGAAACAAGTTATAAGTTTGATGATTGTGAATCAAGATCTCATGTTAAAAGGAGTCTTTTTTTAAATTGATTTCCAAGAGGCTTTACTGATGCTTATCCTGAACAGAATGGGATGAAACGTCCTTGTAATTATGTCCGTGCATTCTGATTTGACAGAATTATGATTCTGAGATTAAGGAGGTACAAATTTTGACACAAATCGTGTCCCTCGGGTGCGAAGGGTTAAAGAACTGTCTGTGGAAATTCCTCTTCACCAGCATGCCAGAGAGAGAGAGAGAGAGAGAGAGAGAGAGAGAAATGCAGGGAGTCCAGAGGTGACACACATCACACATGTTTGTCTGAGTCAATGTGGATTCATCGTCCTGTAATTCCATGTGTGGCCACCAAGGACACTTTTTTTAGCAAAAGCTACTGAGATTCTTAAAAGGCTTCAAGGTCTTTGAAATAATTAAAAAAAACAAGATATTTAACTTTTGAAGCTAATTTTCAGTTACATTCAATTACTGAACCAAAAATAGCTTTTTAATCATTTTATTATTTGCTTTCTTCTTCTCTCTCTTTAATGTTGACCTCATGCTGCACCAAAAGGCAGCACATGTATATGTGTCGGGGAGTGTTTGCATATTTTTTATATATGTATGCAGATGCATCTGTCATGTGTGCATTTAGGGTGTGCAAATACAATAGAGTATGTGTGTATGCTTGCGTGTGTGTGTGTGTGTTAATAATGAATAATATGTTTGAGGTGTCATGGTGTTACTGGTATTAACGGGAATAATTGAGTTGCTCAACAGACCAGGGACCAATCAGTGCTCTGTATGTCACCCTGCAGAGAGAGAGAGAGAGAGACCACCCTCTGCACACAAACACACACACACACACACACACACACACACACATACACAGCTGATACATCAGGGTTAAACAGGCCCATCTCCTTTCTCAGAAAAGGTCATTGTTAAATACTTCATCTCTCTCTCACATTAAAACACACACACATACACACACACACACACACACACACACACACACACACAAATACATCTGTTATTACTTCTGCATCTTCATCTCTCCGCATGTCATCCTCTCGAGGAAGTTTTTTAAAAACGCTTGTAATTCCTCGACCATCTGTGTGTGTGTGGAACCATAGGAAGGAGCCAGATGTGTGTGTTGTGCAAAACACATACCAAGGAAAGTATAAAAGAGATGGATTCCAATCAGCGGGAGAAAATGAGTTGCAAGAAGCAGGGAAGAAAGGAAGAGAGGAAGAATGAAAGATAGAGGGAGGGGAGGGAGGGAGGGAGGGGAGAGAGGGAGGGAGGGATAGAGAGAGAGAAAGAAGGAGAGATGAGCTCAGCTGTGTCCTCGTCTCATTTTCAATCTCAACCCAATTAATTGGGCTGAATTAATCTCACAGTGGGCACACACACACACACACACACACACACTCACACACACACACACACAAACACGCATGCACATTTCAGATTTTGTAACCCAAGGATAACACGTATGCTCTCTCTCACACATGCACGCACACACACCATTTTCCATTTGAAACATAAAGACAACCATGTGAATGAGCACACACACACACACACACACACACACACATATACACACATACACACTTACACACCCTGCTGTGAGCCCAGTGGCAGGCAGCACAGTCGGACATGAAATACTGTCCAATAGCATCATCCATCTGCTTTCCTTACACCTCCCTCTCCCTTCCTCTCTCTCTCTCTCGCTCTCTCTCTCTCTCTCTCTTTCTCTCTCTCTCCCTCTTTCCATCCCTTCATCTTCTCCATCATTACTCCGTCATCTCCTCCTCCCTCCTCTGCTCATCACTATTCCTCTCTCCCAGTCCGTTTCTATCCTCCTCTCCTTCTCGTTCTCTTTCCCTCCTTCCTTCTATCTCCTCTCCTCCCTCTCTCCTCCTCCAAGCCTCCGTCTCTCTCTCCCTCTCTCCCTCCTGGACATGTGCCTCCTGATAAACTTACAGTAAATCACATTTTCTCTTTACCAAACAGTGTCTATCTGTCTTGATAATGTGACAAACACATATAGAGGAGACACGAATGGACTGAGAGTGTTAGACTGTACTCACACATGGCTCGCTTTTGCTTCTTTTTCTTTCTTTTTTTTTTTTGGTGAGGAAAAAGTGCAGTTGAGAGGGAATACAAAGCATATCGTACACTTTGTTTCCATAACAACCGACTGCTCAGTTCACCTTGTCTGTTGCTATTTTGCAGTTGGTGAGTCAAACTAACAAAAATCAGCTGCTGCACACTTCATTTATTTTACTTACTGCATGGCCACATTTCAGTGCAGCAACATAACATAACATAACATAACATAACATAACATAACATAACATAACATAATATAACATAACATAACATAACATAACATAACATAACATAACATAACATAACGACAAAATAGGATCATATCAATAAACATCAGAACCAACAAAAAGAACTTGATACAAGTAAAAGTGGTTAATTCCCATTGTAATGGGTAATAATCAATAGCATCATCAAAATTACAGAAATAATGCAACATATACAAGATCTTCAGACAAAATATTAATTGTCTTCATGACAAAAGAAGAGATGAAGTGGTAAGCAACGTACAAGACTCTTGGGAAATCCGAAATCAAATGAATGGCTCAATCAAAAGGAAATTCTGAGGTTTTTTGCCACTCTGTAACACCATTGACATATTGTCATTTTTATGGAAAATACGCACATAATAGCCTATTTCCACATCAAGCAGACACAGAGCAACATTCATTTGTAGTCATGTGTGCACCTGATGAATAGAAGTCCAATATTCACTCACCTTTGAGCTCTGTTCTGGTCTGCTGAAGGAAATTTTTTGGCTCTTTAGCTTCTAGATGCTCCACTATGATCACCAGCTTGTCACTAACTTTGCTGGTGCTGAACAGGTAATGTACAGTAGGTTTATCACATCTGCATTTTTTTTTTTTTTTTTTTTGCTGAAAACAGCTGTCTGTTGCAGCTGATAATGAGGTTGGTGAAAGTGGTGAGACTGAACCAAAATAGTTGTAGGCCATAAAACCACTAAAGGATGCTGCAACACTTGGTGGAACAATGTGGGTTTAGCAGCGTGAGCCTTTCTCATTACATATTTGATCAGTTTTTAAAATAGGAATATGATTAGCGCAATGTTAAAGTGAAAGTAAAATGAAATATTCAGTTTCTCATTGAATTGATTTTTTTTGATTGATTGAGTCATGGGTGGTTGGCTGTAAGAAAACATTGTGTTAGAATAAAAATATGTTCTCACAGCCAATTTCTCTGACCCAGACAAAACATGACAGAGAAATCTAGAGTGGCGACCATGACTGACAATACACCCAATCAAAATATTAGTGTATGTATGCAATCAGCTGCAGGGAAAATATGAAAGGATGAAGTTAAACACTGTCCAGATGTTGGTGTGTGTTGACTGGGATTCAGCACAAAAATTGGAACCTTTTCAGCCAGCATAGCTGAATGCAGCTCCTTTCCATCGGAGTCGTACTCTTTCACACACTACAAATAGGTGAAAAGTCGTCTGGCACCGGTGTTGTATTTCCTGTCCACTACTAGCTATCCACTGTAAACGCCCTACAAAATACTCTGATACTAATATCCAAAAGCGACAGTGAACAGCTGTGGACGCAAACAGAAAGTTGAAATATCTGTTCGCGTTCAACCAAAAGTTGCATTGTCAGTCTTTCTTAATTAAAACCAGTGGCACAGTAGTTAAATTAGCAGTTTTTGTTCCAACACAGTGGGAACAAAGGGAAGGGAAGTTATTTTTGGTTTTGATGAACAGCAGTATGAAAGTGAAGACATAATTATTGCCATTCTAAAAATAATAAGTGTGAGTCTGGGACATTGGTGCAATGGATCGATCAATCAGTCCACTTGGAGCATGCACTTTGTATCCGTCACAAGTGAATGAGGTCAAATCATTTACATTTCTAATTAGTGCGTCGTTGTTGGACCATGTCTCATTTAGTCTTTGTGTGTTAATCAGTCTGTGCTGTAATTAGAGTCCCTGCCCATTTTATGTGCGGTTGCCTAGCAACAAGTTGCCATAACCTGGGCATAATAGTAGGACCACCTGTACAATATAGTGTAACAGAGTCAAATAGGCCTTTTTTCACAGCAGACATTTGGACTGTTTATACAGTAGCAGGAAAAGCACATGACGTCAGTGATGATGTGAATGAGTTCTATTCCCAGAGTGCCAGTGAGCCATGACCGTAGAAAGAAAACATATACACAACAATATACATGTAGTCAATACAACAGCATATCAGAATGGGGCAGCTATATGTTTATATTTAAGTATATTGAAATAGATCTATCCACTCTGAACTCACTGATCATATCACACTGAATTTTCAACTACTGTTTCAACAGTTTAACTGGTTACAAATGCAGACATTTCTGTACAACTATTACCATAAATATAGAAAACCTTCTCAATACAGTTTCTATTATATTCATATTTCCCCATATCATTTACATAAATTATGCACAGAGTAGGTCATCTGGGTTGTGCATATAGAATTGTAATGTAACAGGTACACATTCTGGTTAATCGAGAATTTACAGTTTTGTATAGCTAAAACCAAAAGCACTAGAAAATATTATAAATAATTTATATATAATATTAAAATAATCTCATACACATTTGAAGAAAAAAAGGACTTTTTTTCCCTTTGAGTGAAATCTGACAGTGGATGGGGCACTGCTTCACTCCTGTTTGCACATTAATAAACAAATTCAAAATAGAAACATTTCTCTGAGTATTACATTGAGAACTGAGATATAGATAACACTGAGAATATTAATAAAATCGTCTTTTAGTGCCAATCTGCAGTTGCAGAATGTGAATTTTCTCTACAGGGTGTATCATTGATTTATATGGAATCAATTTGCAAATGATACCAACTTTGGATAAACGGTGTGGAAAAGTAAAAGTGAGGGGCTCACTCCTTCTTGCAGACGAGTTGTCTGGCCAGTCCTATAAAAGTCTTGAACTGAACAGTCATGCAGCTCACAGTCCCTTTTCCCTATTGTCCATGCCTGTCTTTTTCCTCTGTCTTTCCTTTGCATTCCTCCCACTGGAACATCCAAAAGTAGCACAGAAGTCTGGCATTTCCTACTGTAGAAATCTCCCAGCTGCGATATGGCGGTGACATCCCACAAGGCATCTGTGAGTATATATCTATGAGCCGTGACAGTGTGACACGCACAATACCAGGAACCTTAATACTGGAGCGGCTAAATGGAATTTAGCCATCATTCATTTATTATTTACACTTGTGCTTTTGCTGCTGTGACACGTCCAAATGTCCTCGGTGAAAGCATCAATGAAAACATCCTTTTTGGGTAAATCACCGTTTCACAGTCTCAAAAAAAAAAAAAAAAAAAATCTTCACACAAACTGGAACAAAAACAGTCCAACTCTGTGCTGCTCCCTGATGCCACCTGGTGGCAGAAAAACACTCACACAAACACGTCATCATCATCCATGATCCTGCTGTGACCTTTGACCTTTGTCCTCCTTTGCTGTTCGTTTCTAAGTGATGCAGGAAGTGAAGTGGAAGTGAAGATTATTCTGCTGTTTGAGTTAGAATACATCAGTGTGCGTTAGACACTGTAAAAGCAACACACACACACACACACACACACACACACACACATAGCCGGTCAGTCAGTGTGTCCATATTGCCTCAATGTGTATTTAGTCACTCTCTCTGTTAGGGAGGGAAGTCCACAGGGCAAAGGTCACAAATCACACCCCCTTCTCAACGTATAGACACACACACATCCACACATAAAGAGGCTCTTCTCTGACCTTTGACCTGCTGACTCCTCATTTGTCTCACTTTCTCTGTCTGACCCTCTCTTCTCTTTTATTCTCCACACTTCTGTCTTCCTTTCTCTGATGTTGTTGTTTTTTTTTTCTTCTATCAGGGCATTCATTCATTACTCTTTTCATCTTCTTAATAGAATAGTTCAACGTCATGGGAAATACATGAAATTAGTTTCCTCTCTGAGAATGAGATGAGAACAGATTGTGCAGGTTTTCTCAACTGTGTTATAAACACTTAATTAAGGATTACCCTAAAAACGACCACAGATGTTCACTTGTTGATTCATTTATTAGCACAGGTGTGAGAATGGATGTATTGAATGAAGAAAGAAGCCCACTGAGGCTGCATATGAACAGTGTTTATACCACTGACTAAAACACAACCAAAGCAACAGTAATGTCAGTCTCATAATCATACAGTAAGACATACAGTGGATGCTTTAATCGATTCTGCTCCACAAACCTGACATCTAGACAACAACAGATGTATAGAAATAATAAACAATTGATATTTGGAAGTAGTGATATGTAGTTTCTATGTATTTACATCTGTTTCCTTCTGTATGTTTATCTCTCTTTATCTGACTCTCGCTCTGTCTCTTTCTCTGACTGAAGTCTGTTTTTCAGTCACCTTTTGATCTCTTGACCGGCTGCTGGGTTCACCCGTCCACACACACACACACACACACACACACACACACACATACACATACAGCCCCTTTGACCAGCCAAGTGATGGTCACTCAGTGATCATCTGACACACACACATACATGCCCTGAGGAAGGGTCAGCCGGTGGCCACGGCGACCAGTGCAAGGGTGAGTCTGGGGTCGATATGTTACCACAGCAACAAAGGCAAGAGTCACTCAGCGGTCAACCTTCAGCCTGGGTCAGTGGATGGTCAAATGCAGAGACGGGATTGAACACACACAACACATACACACGATATTAAATCTATATGTATGCACACACACACACACACACACACATATACACAATATTAAATCTATATGTATACACACACACACACACTAACAATTCAGTCACACTTTAAGCATGTGATTTCTCTACCACAGCAAGTATGTAAATCCTCACTAATCCTAATGAAATATATTACATAATTACAGTTTTGGCTAAACAATTATAAAACTTAACCAATAAAGAAATTGTTCATTATTGTTGTTCTTATTTTTGTTGTTGTTGTTGTTGTTTTCCCAGTGAGGGCGCTCTTCTCTCAGCTACTAACAACTGATATCTTTTGCAACAGGCTGGCTTTCCCAAAATCACGTGGTCAATAATTCATAAGAAAACTGACATATTAGTAATATTTCTTTACTTTGTAATTGTATGTAATTTTCTAATATTTTCTTTTGATAGTAATTATTATAATTCCTTTATTGTCATTGTGCTGGTGTGTTCAATGAAATTATAGGGAAGAGAGACAAAGTGTTGAATTATTTAAGTTAGTTTAGTTGAAATTATAAAAAGAGTTCCCTTGAGAGAACTGCTCTATTCAAACCCAAGCAAGCAAAATTAACCCAGTAATTTTTTATTATTGGTGTCTTCATATATAATATAATATAATATAATATAATATAATATAATATAATATAATATAATATAATATAATATAATATAATATAATATAATATAATATAATATTAGAAATGTGGCAGTAAATTAAAACAACTGATAAATAAATTCATTAATTAATAATGAAAAATGAATAACTTAAATTCATATTAAAAGACAAATGAAATAAATAAAACTATAGACTAATTCAAATTACCAATTTTGATTCCAAGTCTCTAACTGCCCAAAAAAAAAAAAGTCTAAAATTATGGGTTTGATAATATTTTCTGTACATTTTATTCTGCTGTTTCACAGCCGTGTCCACATTGTCAGGAATAAAAATCCTGGTGGGAAAATATTCAATGTTTATTTTTTGTTGGCCTAAAATGATTCCAGCAAAAAATAAACACACACACGGAGGTGTGAGCTGGTGTGAGCTCCAATGCAAGCTGATCAGAATTCAAACACTTCTCCGGTACACTGTGCTTTATTCAGCAAATACCTTTTTACAAAATATAGTCAACACGGAAATTTACAAAGAAAACATAAATGGCCGCAGATACAAAACATGCAACGTTATAACCAAGTTTTTGAAAATATTCTTTACCCAATCATGTTAACCCATCAACAGGTAATAAGCTTGAATCTCAGCTTTTCAATACAGTGCAATAAATTCCACATTCTTTCGACGTCATTTTTCAAATCACAGTATATTCTGCCATCTCTTCATGTTTATGGATAAGCCTAACTAAGCCTAACCTGTGGCTGATCTTAACACATCTATCCAACTAAATTTTTGATGATTCCTCCCAAAAGTTCCTAACAAATATAATACAGAAAATGGCTTCAAGTCTAGGTTCTCCATTAACCCTGTCAGGCTTTGATACCTTATCAAGTTATCATGACAGACTGATCGTATGTAAGAAAACCAGAAAAAAAAATACAAACAACACCAGACACTACCCTGCTGAAGGAAATATAGACTAAAAGCAATTGGTGAATAAAATATATAGTGTGCTGGAGAAGAGTTATGTGACATCATTTCATTTTTAGATAATAAAACCCTCAATCAGTCTATGATATAACATATCCTAGGTTTGCTAAATCTTCCAAAAAAGGTCAAAATTTCCAGAAAAAAATACAGAGAACATAACTGCCTTGGGTAAATTAATTAAAAAGTCATTAAGCACATGATATTCATTCATATTTACACTTTTTTAATAAGGTAATATTATTTTACCTTATTATTTTCTCTTATTTTATCTGATTCTCTGTAAACACTTGGCAAATAAAGTTTCTGATACTGATTCTGAAGTTTGTGATTTGCTTATTTATCAGACCTGCTTTGTCCTGAACACACACATACTGTAGAGTACAATGGCTGTCACATGTTTATGGTCAGGTTATGGTGTATATTAGAGTAATCGAATGCATTTATTCAAGTACAGTATGCACAGTTTGAAGGCATTGGTATTTTACTTGAGTATTTCCGTTTTTGGAGACTTTCTACATTTGTCTGCAGTTACTGCTCTCTTTGTAGATTTGGGTTTTACAATCAGCGCTGAAAATGTCGCTGTTGTCTGGCAAAATATTTCATCTAAAATATTCACCTTTTCAAGAACCCCCCAAACGAAACAAAAAAACAATCTTTTTTGGGTTTGATCAACAGATTCATGAAAACCAAATTGAAACTAATCCAGAAGTACTGGCTGCCACATCGTCTACTCACTGATACATCATGATGGAGGCAGTGACTGACTTTTTCCTGCAGGAGGCGCCGGACTCACAGGGAGTTCATCTTCCATAGGACAGTGACCTGGCCTTCAACTCTGCACCTCTGCTAAGGCAGAGCGACCCGGCCTTCAACCCTGACCTTTGACCTCAGCCGGGTTCAGCCTGAGGTTGGCTCTCTCTCATACACACACATACAAACGCACACAGGTTCAGAGAGGGGTCAGTGGGCAGGTAATGCTAGGAATCTCCACACTGATTCAGCTGCTGCAGTTTTTACCTCTGACGCTTCATCAAATAGTTAGAGACCGAAAACTTGACACTTTGATGAGACATCATATGAATATTCCCTGAACATCTACTTGTGTTACTGGTCAATGAATTAGATTGGATTAGAATAGATTGGATTTGATTCATTTACTAGCTAAAAGGAATATATTTCTACAAACAAGGAATTTGTCATAATTATCAACCTTAAAGGTGCACTATGAATATTTTATTGTAACAATGGATTGAATGAAAGTGAAAAGTGAAAGTGGTCACTCATAGTGATAAATCCACAGAGAATTATCACTAGATGTTGCAGTTCTCCTCAGCTCTATGGAGTGTTTTTGGCTCTTTCAGCTAATTGTTTTGGTTTTGCATCAACTTCTTTTTTTTTTCAGCAAGAAACATCTGATCAATTTTGGACTGACATTTAGTAGGTGGGCAGGCATACGACTGAATGCTAATGTTGCTCTGGGCATGTAGGCATGTTTGCAAATGAGTTCACTCTACCAACTTTATAAGATATAAATAAGTCAGTATTGTGATTTCCAGTGTCCCATAAGTAGCCAAAAATGTAATTAATGCAGCTTTAGAGCAGCAAACAAAAGTAGTGTACAGTATCAGCAGTGGAAAGTGAAGTAGACAAAATGAAAGATGACAGGTTTGACAAAAATGCTGCATCAGCGATTTTTTTTCATCACTTGATGGCAGTGCAACAAGCTGTAAACAGAACACTGACATATACTCACATAGGTTGACCTGTGCACTCTAATGCAACCCAATACAGCAGCTCATGTCATAAATTCTACTTTAATGAAGCTTATACATTTTCAGTTTTTGTTGACATTGTCAGAAAGTGATAATTCCATTTTATGTTTATTATTGAGGTCACGGAGAGAGTGGCGGTCGTGTACTGAAGTGCATTATATTTCAAAGTGTTTCTTCTTCGTCCTCATCATGTATGTGAATTGGGTGGACAAAATATTAGAAGCAGGTGAGATGATAACTCTCTGATTTGTCCCATAGAGTCACACCTTTCAAATTACATATATATATAAATACATATTTTTCACAGCAGACATTTTGACTTGTCATAGAGTGAAAAACACAGGTGTGACTAATAACATTAACAGTGGCTCTGTTCTAGTCAAGTGTCCCAGTAAGCCATGACAGTGTGACAGTCAGCCAGTATTAGCAATATTAAGCAGCTAAATGGAAAGGCTGTAGTTTAAGTTAATGTTGTTGAGATCATTGTGTTGTTCAGGTCGGGCCATGCTAACACTCAGTGTAAATATAATTCCTGCTCCATTTCATCAGTCCCCGTTCATGGAGCTGCAGCGTACCGCAGCAAACACCAGGCAAGAGAAACAGCGCGCATACAGAACACACGTCATATCACCATTAACACACCGGTTGCAGTCCGCTGCCGCCATTTTAGAAATTGGTGAAACAAAAGCTCCAGCAGCCATGTTAGACAGGACGCAAGCTTCCAAGAATATGCCCGCTCCAGACGCTTCCCCTTCAGCGAGCTCAGTCCTGCTGTTTATTGATGAACTCATTCAAAAGAGCCTCCTACAAAAGAAATCTATCCCGTCCTATGCAAACACCACCTTCACTTCCTGCCCTGCAGGGTCATGGCAGGGTCGGTCTGGGGTCGAATGCAGGTCACCGCAGGGTGAGGTCAAAGGTCACTGCGTTGTCTGTTGTACAGAACTGGTTAAATGGTCATTTGTATTCATTTATAGTCATTGTTTTCTAATGCTCATACAATGTAATGTTGCTATTAGACTGAAGGCTAAAATAAATAAATAACTCACATTCACATCAGATATTGAGTCCACATGAACTAAAATCCCACCTGCTATATAAAAGCCTTGTAGCCAAATAGAATCATCTGTTGAAAGTGTTGCCATGATTCCAAACAACACTGCTCATCACTGTTCATATCAGTAACAATGAGCCAAACATCATGTGTTTCTTTTAGCTTGAACTGGAAAAAAAGGTAAACAATGAACAAAGAATTGAATAAATTCTGATCAAAAAATGAAATCTTAATGTCAAACAGGAAAACTGAACATCCTGCCTGGAGGGTCAGAGCAGGTTCAGTGTGAGTTCAAACAGAGTTCACCATCATGGCTTCCATTACTACTGAAAAAAAAATGTTATTTGTGCATTTATAGTATAGTTGTGTAATGTTTAGATCATAGGACAATCACTAAAAAAATTCTACATGTCAAGAAGTGAAACTTTCTCTGTTCCCTCTGGCATCATGGAGGATGATTACAATGAAGAAGATCAAATACTTTTTCAAAAAAAACATAATGCCACCCAAATTACATTTATAGTGATTTTATGTGCTAAAACATTCACTGTCAATGTTTTTCATTTGTTTCCACTCATAGCAACTAAAACATGACCATTGTTTCCATGGTTCTGTTTATGTAACTCAAAGCTCTTTGTTAAGATTGCAGAAAGATGCAGATCTTTCATTTTATTTTAATGTTTATTTGGCAGGGACAGATACAATATACGTAGAGAAGTGCACGGCAATTATCCAACGCAATTCATCACAGCATTTATAGCTACTGCTAATTTCCAAAGCCCATCCCTGGAGGGTCCTTTATAAAGACAAGAAGGCTTGATGTTTTACTTTTTCAATATTTGACCAAAATTTGCTGGAAAAAATGTTGATTTTGTCAGCATTTTTTATATTTCATCTTAGTTTTCTTTACTTTTAGTCAGTTAATGAAAACTTACATTTTAGTCTTATTTTAGTCATCAATATATTAGATGACAAAAATGTTGTGAACATCGTTGTACATGAAACACAATCTGCTCCAAGGAGCAAGCTCTGGTAGCAGTAGAGTACATAGCTAATCCCAGGCTTGCAAAAGTTCCAGAGAAAATGATATGGGTGTAGAGAGGGAAAAATGAAGAGCGATTCAATGATAAGAAGGAGATCCGGATTAACTGCATGTTTGGAAAGTCTGTAATTTGGTCTAGAGAGATTTCGTTAAGGCTTTTGTTTTAACATTCAATTGTAAGTTTTCTCTTTTTTTGTCACTGATGTTAGATGTAGATTTAGTCGTAATTATTGTTCTATGAAGTGAGTTGTGTGTTGGTTAATGTGTCATCTGCAGCAAGGTAAAAAAAAAAAAAAAGTTGTTGACAAATATATTTCATCAGTTTTTGCTAACATGATGCAAGATGCAAACTTGTTGCTCTTGAACATAATCCTGGCAACGACTGCATTTCCACCGAGAAGGAGTTAGAAGGACATAATATCATTTTTAAGTGACAGAGTTGAGGAAGATGTGACACTTTCACAATATGAAGGTTCAGAACAATGACATGCAAGCAACGACTGGGCCAGACATGTTTCTCCTCAAACATGTACGCTGACTAAGTGACTTTCATTGTGTGCCGTTTGAAGGGTCAGTGAAGGTTCAGTCTGAGTTCAAATCCAGGTCAGAACACAGAGAGAGCCAGAGTTCATATTGTCTTATATTTGATCAACACTGCCACTACAATTCAAGTTGAATTGGTTTTGCACAATGACTATTTTCTGTCAGGCCATCTGCTTAGTCAAAGACTCAAATACCGACAAATTATAGCTGGCTGTGATGACTCATTTGCCTTTTCTATTTTTGTTTTGGCTCTTTTATGTTTAATAGGATTAAATCATCATGGGTTTTCACTGATTATTGATGTCCGGTAACTTCAGATTTTTAGATTTTATCGTTCCATCCAGGTTTTTTATTGTTTTCAGGGTGGAAAAGCTTCCAGAACATATGAAATATATGTGGAGTGACTGCCAATTTATACAAAATAATTACATGTAAATGTACCATACAATATTCTTATACTTATTTACAGTATTTTATAATTAATTATCATACATACATTGTATTCTCTTTTCTCTGTATTCTCCTGCTGTAACCTTTTTTTAATTAATAGATGGCAGTGGAAGATTTCAGGAGAAAACCAACTCCAATAAGCACCATTTCCACTGTGGAGGTGGAGGTGGAGGTGGGGGAGGGATATAAATACTTTGAGGTCCACCTGGACAACAGACTGGACTGGAAGGGCTACACTGAGGTCTTTACTTTCTAAAGATAAAGCTATAGTCCAAGTTCATGTGTGCCCAGCAAGATGTTGCAAAGTGACATAAACAAACTGAACAAAGTGTGCAGAGAGGTCGGCTCTGTACTGATGCCTCCTCTGGAACACTTAGAGCTGGAGATGCTGTTAGACAGTTTGTCCAACAACAAACAAAACTTAAGGATGGACATTTCTCTTTTGAACTGCTCACTGTATGTTCAATAAACACTGAAATGAAACCACTAGTGTTTAGCTAAATCTCCACTTCATCCTTCATGACTGACCCAACTGCCCCAATAGCTACATTATCAATCAGCTACACTGATAAGATAGACACAGATGGTGTAACATAGGACAGATCCCAGAATTATGAGATTCAGGGTTTGTTTTTTTTGTTGTTTTGTTTTTTTTTTTTACATTGGTGGGTGTCCATACTGCACTAAGCTAGTTTTATCTTACCAGTGTATTGAATAATGTGTGATGTAAAAGTGTTGCTCATATTGACAAACCCACAGAGAGAGCTACACCACAACTGCAGCTTTCCCCCTCACTTAAACATTTTTCAGCTCATTGTTTTGTTTTTCCAGAGTGAAGCTTTAGTGTTTTGGTTCAGTCTCAGTGTTCTCATCAGTGCCGTGTCCCGTAGCAGCAGGCAGCTGTTTTCAGTTAAAAAGCTCTGATAAGCCCACTGTACACTACCTGCTCAGCAGAAAAGAGCACACAGACACAGTTAGCTGTAGACTAGCTGGTAAACACAGTGCAGCATTTAGCAGCTTTTTCTGAGGAGTTGGAGCTAAAAGAGAGTGAATGTTGGACTTGCATTTGTTTGGTGACGTGACACACGACTCCAAATAAATCTTAACCTTGCTTCCTGTCTGCTAGATGTGTAAATGGGCAACTGTTTGTTAAAATGTTAGCAATATCAACTTTGAAAGGCAATAATGTGTCATTTTTATCTACAGCTTGATTTGATGCCCCCATGTGGACAAAAAAATCTAATGATGCAGCTTTAAAACTTGTGAGAAAAATACTTTATTTACAGTATGCAGCAGAATTCAAAGTTTCATTAAGTTTACTTTTTTATGACTCTGTCCAGTTGGAAACTATTGAGGGCACAGGAAGATTCCATAGAACAGGAGGTTCAGCTGCCTTCAACTCAGTAAATGTAGATATCCTCTCACCTGTTTGGGTGAGAATATCAATACACATACTGGCTTTATGGTTGATTTCAGTGTATTAAAATGCAAATGCAGTGTGAAATGCATCAGTGCTTTCAACAGACTTTATTGGCAGCGTGGACCAGGACAGGTGTAAAACAACATACTGATCACCATCTCTCAAGAGAGACGCTCCAACCACAGTAAATGTGCTGGTTTGTGTGTTTTATGATCCTCCTGTGCACAGATGGATATGTATTAACATTTTCAAATGTATGAGGAAGGCTTTACAATGTTATTGAGAGAAAGAGAGAAAGCAAGAGTTGAACACACACGCCCACAGGGCTTATCTTTACATTCCTTCCATAAATTCCTTGTGTTTATTTGGATGTTTTGGAAATGAAGACGTGCAGAAAAGGTTTCAGGGCTGCGATCGCTGAGCAGCATACATCAGACATGAGAGAGAGATGGAAAGGGAGGACAGAAATGTAGTGGGTTCAACAGCAGGGCAACGACTCTGTTCCTATTCTCCATCACACACACACACACACCCTGGGGGCACGCGGCACAGCATGCCGCCATGCATTAAAGGTGTGTGTGGATGTGTGCGTTTGTGCGCAGATATACCAAATGAGCACCTTCTGGTCACTCTGCCTCAAAGAGAAAAGGGAACACGGTGGATACATGCAAAGAAGAGAAACCAATGATAGCTGAGGAGGAGGAGGAGGAGAGAAAAAGAGGAACAGAGACAAAAACATGTCCACCCATGAAAATGTACTAAATTAACTGCACACAACATTGTTAAAAAGGACCAAGCATTCATAAAGACCAGTCCTTCCACTCGACAATACACAGTGATACAATACATTCAGTTCTTTCATATCAACATGGCTTTCACATTCTGTCCTAAGAAAAGACAGACAGATGAAAATGAGCCTTTTGAATATATTTGACGCATTTGCATCATGTTAATGTTAATTCATTTGTGTTATTCATGATAAATAACTAAATAATATATGGTAGTGCAGGTCCTAGTGATGTTAAAAACATACAATATAAATAAAGGTACATAGGAATTTGCACTTTTTTATGAAATATATTTTCTTTGTTTAAGTCAAACTTCATTATATGAAGATTTTATTATTTCTTAATATAGTACACAGTGATATTTATATAGTATATTATATAGCAGTATTGTAATATACAGTATACTGTGTGTATACAGTATGATATATATAGAATTAACTCAATCAAATTCAATGATAACTGTTAAATAATATTCCAAATGAGTCCCCAAATTTGTTGAATAAGGTAAAATTATGGTAAAAACATTAGTAAGATTATATATATATATATATATAGAAGTGGCAGCTGAACAGCAGAGAAGAATGCTGTGATTGCTGTGTACATCTATGTTGACTGGCATGATTCTTGGATGACTTTATAATAACTTAAAAGCTCACTGACATTAGTCTATTAGCTGAGTAATGGATGCAATGGAAATGAAAGGAGACTTTTTGAATTTGTTAGTCATCTATTACAATATTGTTCATGTATATGCGTTTACAGATACAGTTGAGTTTGAGTGAACTATATAAACCGGCTGTATAAATATGAGGTTGTCTTTAAATTTAAAACTTAAGAAAGTATAACAAAAATAGCAGAACACTTACAGAAAGATCATTTCACACACGGTTTGACGTATCAGTCTTCTAAGCATTAAAACTGTAAAAGAAGAGTAAAAAGAGATGTACACTGAAAGTCTCAGGAATAGTTAATCAATCAAATTAATCAAACTCAGGAAACAGCAGTTACTATTGCTTGTGTATATATAAACATAAATGTGGCTTAAAGGGTTTTAGAGTTAAAAGTGAGCAGTAACGGACAGAGATAAGAAGTATGGAGGACAACAGAATCATCATACGGCATCTGTTATTATACCCAAGACAACAAAATGTCTTACTGCTGAATACATCAAGGTAATAAAAATCATCAGATTCCTATCAAATTTCAAGGGTAACAGGTTCTCATGGCCCATATGGAATATTTTCTTTCCATTAGCCTAAGCAGTCTTATGAACCTGATCATTAAAAATGTGGATGTCTGGCTATAGCAAGAAATAATAAGCAGCCAACGCATCATAGTATTTTACAGTTTACATTTAAAATCTGTGTCACAGTCAGCAGGTAAGAAATGTGCCAAAACAGACCTCTGGCATTTCCTGTTTCTCCCCAACTTCTTAGTAACCATGCCGCTCACATGGAGAGGACATAACTACACCCCTGCTGTCCAAAGCAGGCCAAACAGCTGGACTGCTATGAGAAAGAATGTGTTTAGAAAAGTTTCCTAACAGAAAAACATGCAGAATCAAGAAAAAGAACGAAAGTGGGAAGAGAAGACTAAAGGACTAAAGAAGAAAAGGATACATGAGAAGATTGAAGTAGAAGGAAACGGAAAGAGGAAAAATGATCAGATAAAGAGAAAGAAGAGAGTGAAAGAGAGGAGTAGAAAAAGAAAAGTTTTGAGATTTTAAATTTAATTGAGAATATGACACAGACACTACACACACACACACACACACACACACACACACACACACACACACACACACATTTGCATGCACTAAAAATTTCAGATGTGCAGTCTGAACACACACAAAAAAAAGAGTTACCTTCTCCCCAAGGCTAAACACATGACATCACATGTTGTCATGGTAACTTGGGAAAGACTGACACGCCCCCTAGCACTCTCTCACTCTCGCTCTCTTTTTCTTCAACATGAGCGTAATAATTAGGTTGAAAAATAGAGGAAAAAATTACAAACAATAACTACCTGTCCGTGTCTGTGTGTGTGTGTGTGTGTGTGTGTGTGTGTGTGTGTGTGTGTGTGTGTGTGTGTGTGTGTGTGTGTGTGCATTTTCATTCTTGATCTCAACCCTGTCTATCTCTCTCTCTACCCGTCTGTCCTCTTCCCTTATCTCTCTCTCTTTCTCTCTCCATGCATCGTCAGGTCATCGTGAGGTCAGGAGAAAAAATGAGGTGCCTCTCTGCCAGTGATGAAAATCTCTCTCTCTCTCTTACTCTCTCTCATCCCTTCATCACTCTCTCTCTCTCTCTCTTTCTCTCTGTTCTCGGCTCTCATTTTTCCTCTCTCCACCTCTCTCTGATCTCTTTTTCTTATATCTCTCATTCTTGTAGCTTTCCCATTCCAAAGGCATTTTTGTGTGACTTTTATTCATCTGCTGCTTAAAGTCATTCAGATGTATTGCATCTTTTCTGTTAGGAATCACTGGATCACTGGTGAAAATGTAATAATAATCATCATCATCTATGAGGTTCTTCTTCTAGAACAAGAATAAGAGTCCACAGGCATGCTAGCAGGCTTTACTTAGAGATGCAAAACAATGTTTTCAACCAAATGCTTACATTTGCGTGCTCACACGCCGATGTTAAGCAGGTACAGTGTTCTTATTTAGCATGTTAGCATTTGCTGGGTAGCAGTAAAGTAATTGTAGTAAGTACAGCTGAGGCCAATGGGAATGTCATTATTTTTGAAGGTATAAACCATAAACCAAGGTATTGGACAGACTACTTAAATTTTGGCCTGATGATCAAATTTCATGCCAATACATCCAGTAGTTGGTATCTACATGTGAACCTCATGGTGGCACTAGAGGGAAATCACAGGAGCACCAAAGTCATAGCAGTCATCTAGGAACCATGAATGTCTGGACCAAACTTTGTGCCAATCTATCAAGTAGATGCTGAGATATTCCACTGGATAAATGACAACTTGGACCTGCTGGTGTCTGGGAAAAAAGTGGTAAGTATAATAATACTAATACTACTTTCACGGCACTTCTCAAAACCAAGATTACAAGTGACACAAAGATGCAGGAATTAAAAAAGGCTGAAAACAATAAAACAGAGATTAAATAAAAATCCAAAATGTATGAGTATCGACTACACATTGACTACTGCAACTCCTTACTGGCAGGCCTCCCTGCATGTATACTTAAACCTCTGCAGATGATCCAGAATGCGGTCCAATCAGCCCAAAACAGCACATGTCACCCCACTGTTGATATCCCTCCACTGGCTCCCAGTTGCTGCCTGCATCAAATTCAAAACCCTGACACTCGCTTACCAAACAGCAAATAAAACAGCTCCTGCCTACCTGAACTCCCTCATTCAGGTCTACACTCCTTCCCGCTCACTACGCTCTGCCAACAAAAGGCACCTATTACCACCACCACAAAAGGTGAATCAGGCTTTATTCAGTCTTTTTATCTGTAAACACCGGTCTGAGAGGAGGAGACCTCTGCAGTTAATTCAGCTCCTAGTAAAAACATCCTGAAAGATAATCATGAATATCATTCAGGATGATATTCATTTGAATGATATCATTTGGATTGAGCCACCATAAGCCACGTAAAATGTGTTAGTTTAGTGTCTCTTGTAATGTTGCTGGTACACTGTTAGAGGAAAAATAACTTACTGTAAGTATTCATCTTAAATATAATACCAAAAGTACAGGAAATCTGGGGGTGGAGGTTACAGGGAAGACCGTCGCTGATTGGTCAAACACACTCAGCCCAGCTGCTTCAACTTGTGTTCTGTTTCATTCACAAAACGAGGGAGTACTCTAGTATACTTTAGAATGAGAGGAGGACATCTCCCTTTGTTTGTTAATAATTTGCAGCAGAAAAAGACTGAGCAGAGAGCATGAGCAAGAGAGCGAGGGAACAGCAATGGTTGAGTAAGGAGAGGGAGCAGCGGTAGCAAGAGCAAAACCAGTAAATGATAGAAATAAAATGTTATTTTCTGATTGTTTCATGCGAGTTATGTTCTAAAGTAGAAATAATAATCCATCAAACACTCAATAGATGATTTACTGTGGAAACAGATGCCATTGGTTTCCTTTTCCTCCTCTGCATTTCTCCTTTTAACTCATTCATTACATCTAAGTCATTCAAATACAAAGAGCACGACAAATCTGTGTTGTTGTTTCCTCATGTGTAAATACTATGTCTCCAAATGCCATCATCATTTTGAAATTCCTCTTGGGGAATTAAAGTTCCAAGTTTAATCCCTGAGATTAATTCCTCTGAGTCCAAAGTACTTGGGACTTGGTGGAAATTGGACTTAACTTTTAAATGAAGTCTACAGTTTGCCACTGACTTTGATTCACACAAGGATAGGATGAGCGCTTAGCTCACCTGCTGAGCACACCTTTCAACACTATATGAAAAATGATATTTTGTCTTCCAAAAACCCAACAAGGTATCGTATCCATCAGTGTGTACAAGCACAGGCTGCGGCTGTGGATCAGGAGGCAGAGCATGTCGTTCTCTAATCGGAAGATTGGCGGTTCGATTCCTGGCTCTTCCTGTCCACATGTCAATGTGTCCTTGGGCAAGACACTTAACCCCAAATTGCTCCTGATGGCTGTGCCATCAGAGTGTGAATGTGTATGAATGGTTAGTTTCCTCTGATGGGCAGGTTGGACCTTGTATGGCAGCCCCTGTACCCATTCAGCGTGTGAATGGGTGAATGTGATTTGTAATGTAAAAAGCGCTTTGAGTAGTCAGAAGAGTAGAAAAGTAATATTATAGTTATCATTTTAATTTGATTAAAAACTGGGTCAATTTGGTAGTGAATGTTGAAAACTGGGACATTTTAGTGTTTTACAGATATTTGTTGGGACTTAAGACACCCAGCTTGAAACTGGGACAATCCCAGACAAACCAGGACGTCTGGTTATGATACACAAGGAACAACTTTCTCTCTGTCCTTTCCATACCCATGAAGGAATTCAACATGTGGGGAAATCTGCTCATTTGCTTCATCGCTGAGAGTTAGATGAGTAAATCGATACCACTCACATATTTGTACTGTAAATATGAAGATAGAGCCAGCAGCCAGTTAGCTTAGCTTAGAATAAAGACTGGAAACAGGGGGAAATAGCTAGCCTGTTTCTGTCCAGAGTAATCAAAATCCACCTGCCAGCACCTCCTCAAGCTCACAAATTCACTTTATATCCCATTTTTTAAATCTGTGTAAAAAAAAAAAAAAAGTATATTGTGGTTTTACGGGACAGTTGTGAAGTCTGTATACCAAGCTAGGCTAACTGACATCTCACTCTTAGCAAGAAAGTAACATGTGTTTCCTAAAATGTCAAACTTGATGAAGTCAGTTAGGAGACAATTGTTAGTCAAAGCTTTGTCAAAACAGCAGCTGTGTTATATCCATTTGGACCTGTCACATGTTGAGGTCTCAATAAAAATGTGTCCGCTATATGTTAGTAATGCTAATGTGAACTAAAGGTAGGCTTCAGTTAAAACTTCTGTTATATACTCTATGACTCTTATGGATAGTAGGAAAGAGGGGAAGGGACAAGAGCAGGGTGATGAAACAAACGCTTTCTTCAGTTCCCCTCTCAAAGCAAACCCCTCATAATTCACTGCTTTCAGCTGCAGGGTCAAGGTTCAAGTCAAGAATTCCACAATTCCACTGTGTTCCATAAGAAATAATGTGTGTGTGTGTGTGTGTGTGTGTGTGTGTGTGTGTGTGTGTGTGTGTGTGTGTGTGTGTGTTACACACAGTTAGTGTTGCATGTGTTGTCATGATGTTGTTTTGTTTTTGATGGTCAAACTGATCATTAATATTGATCACACTGTTAGAGTTGACTTATATTCAGCTGAGTGAGAATTTTGTGATTCTTTGTGTATGTGCATATATTTACTTTAAGATCCTTGAGTATTCCCATTTTATGCTAGTTTATACTACTTCACAACATTTCAGGTTTTGTCCTTCAGCTAGCATACATTCATGTAAAACTGTATTCAAGATATGCAGCTTCTTTAGGAATTGGGTTCTTCCTTTAAAAAAAAAGATCAGCATTATTTTGCATTTAAGTGAATGGACAATGTGACATTTTTTCTCACCCTTTCTACTCATTCATACTTTAAAGGATAGGTTCACAATTTTTCAAGTCTGTTTTAAACCAACAGTATTGGGTCCATATGGACACTGGAAGAGGTTTTCCTCGCTTTATTCATTCCTCCTGTTCATACTGGCTATTAAAAGATCCCCTTCCTGCTTTCAACATAAGTGATGGAGGCCAGAATCCACAGTGTGCAAAAATGCAAGTTGATGTGAAGCTTCTATGAGGCTTCAGCAGTCATATCAAGTGGATATCTGACACATTTACAGTCTTTTAGCATCAAATTCCCTCTTTGTGTTTCCCTGTTGAGCTGTGGTGGAAGTACAGTAACAACAAGAGGGATTTTGCCACTAAAAAGACTGTAACATTGAAAGATATCTACTTGATTTATTTCAGATAAACTTGCAAATCTACATTTTTGCACAGATGGATTTTGTGGATTTTGTCTCCCATCATTTACATTCAAGCACATTATGAAGGAATCTTCTAATGGTCAGTATGAACAGGATAAATGATTACAGCAAGAAAAACATGTTTCAGTGTTCATTTGGTCTTCTCACTGTGGTTTTAAGACAGACTTGAAAAATTGTGAACTTGTCCTCTAAGCTGGAAACTTCATTCAAACTTTATTCAACTTTTTGGTATTCATGATTTCTAGGAAGTGAATGGAAAGAGTCTTGAAACCCAGTCTTCTTCTGCCATTCTTTCATATTCATTCATATGTTCACATAGAAACTATAAAGTGTTTACCACACACACAGGACTCTCACATGTAAATTCATCTTTTTCACAATTTTCCTGCAATGGTTTGGTCATGTTTTATGCTCTTTCATTACATTTACATTACATTTCATATTTTTACATACATATTCAAACCTACAGTGTGTGACATCTTGCATTTGCACTTTAGCAAATACAATAGACACACTTCACTGTCAACCACAGCTTCCATTCAATATCTCACATGCAACCATGTGAAGACATTTTAACCTGTTTAGTGTTTGCACCTGCAATTCTCAGCATAAACAAGCACACTTTTCACGTTAGTAATTACTTTGCTTCTAGTTAAATACATTGACCATGTAGACCTTTAAAATGCTGCTTACACATTAATGCATTAGTTACTATAATCCACTAATGTCATATATAATAATGTAATATTCTGAAAGGGAACATTCTGCATAAAGAGTAGTTTTACTTTTGATGCTTTAATTACATTTTGCTGATACAGTAATTCTTTACTTTTACTGAAGTAAAATTTTATTTGAGAACTTTTACTTGTAATGGCGTAATTTTCCATTGTGCTATTGCTACCTTCACTCAAATAAAGGATGTAATTGCAGCTATTTGAAGTGTATTGTCCTTTGTTGAGACAAATCTGTGGAGTCTTTTTAAACAGAGGACAGGATGGAGCTCTGCACTACTGCACCCTCTGCTGTCACAATATGTCATTACACCAATTTGTTGTCACTTTATGTAACATACTGTAGCTAGATGTATTTTATTATATTTATAAATACAAATATATATTTTTTAAATTAAAATATTGATCTATATTTACATTATTTAAACCCATTTGAAATATACATTACATTTACAATGTCATGGACATAGATATGAATATTTTATTGTTCATCCATTTTCTGTAAAAAATAAAAACAATAAGGATTCTTTTTTAAAATTTATATTTATTATATCAT
Organism: Euthynnus affinis; assembly: GCA_029490765.1. NCBI lineage: Eukaryota > Metazoa > Chordata > Actinopteri > Scombriformes > Scombridae > Euthynnus > Euthynnus affinis. The sequence continues at coordinate 25,196,069 of CM055856.1, read as the reverse complement.
TTTTTATATATTGAATTAATATATTCTAAATTCAAATATATTAAATAAAACATGCATTTTTTCCAATTTGTTAAAATAAATAAAACTGAAGGCCTCGTTTTACAGTTATAGCTTTACATGTAATATAAAACATTTTCTTAGTACTGTATAAAATTACTAAAAATAAAACTATTTGAATTACTCTGAATTAATATTCAGTAAAATTGTGAATTGTAAAATGTGTAATGTCTGTCAAATAAAATCCAATTAAATGACAGTCTAATGAAGTGTTATATCTTTACTATTATTTTTTAGATAAATTGAAAAAAACTTGAATATTCTGTTTTTTAAATAAAATAAAAATGGAAGATATTTTATACATTCTATATTGTAACAAATAAAATATTTTGTTTGAATAGTATAATTGATGTAATTAAAGAAACAAAGTGACATTACTTAAGCTGGAATAGTTGCCAGATTTTTTTTTATCATTGTTTGTCAAATGTAGTCTGAAAAGTTATTATGTAACCCGGTGACTGACTACACTGACAGAGCTGATGCACAACTTATCTTGTCACCTGCAGACTGTGAGTCACTTCAAATGCCAACGAGGATTATGATGGAAATAACTATATATAATATATACATCAAATATACAACTTTTTTCACAATTATAATAATGTATTTCCTACACCAAATCAAATTTACAGTATTTTCACAGTATTTGATTTGGATTCTTTTATAGTGTTGTTGGAATTCCCTGCTGGTGTTGTTATGTAGCACCAGTTTGTGATGTGCAGCAGTAATTTAGTGTTCAGCATTCTCACTGACTTTATTTCCTCAGAGCAGAGCTTCTCACACAAATTCACTTCTGCACATCAATACACCTCGAAGACACAAAAGACAAAAATGCTCACCCAATACAATTCATCAGTGTCCTAGCAAAGAAAAGCCTCACTGGGCAGCAGTAGAAGTGGCTGCTGAGTGGTGTTATTATTGCTAGTAGTGGTGATAGTGGTCAGATCAGTTGCTGGTCACAGTACAGTGTATATAATAGTATGTGAATACTGAGTGTGACACTACATGGCTGCATGCCATTGTCAAAGGCTAAATTGGCTCCCAACCCCCATCTGGTGGTTGGTAGCAGCACTGCAGTCACAGGATGAAATGAGGTGAACATTGCCTTTCAGTACAAGCAAAATGCTCGAAGAAGAAAAAGAAAAGGCTGAGTTTCTGCCGCTGAATGATACCAATATCAGTATAAAATTCTACCTATCCCCAGGGTTACATCAGTTATAGTTCCACTGATACAAACCAATATGTCTTTGGACTGGACATGCCATTGGGTGAACTATAGTATTGATATGTTTTGCTATCGTTTTACTATTATATGACAATTTCACACAAAATACAAAATAATACTCAGGTTTTCATAAAGTAATCTTTGTTTTCTTTGGTTTAATTACTGATATAGTAGAAACCACACTTAAAAGGTCACTCCTGTGGTTTTGTGTGGCACTTCAATGAGGTTGAGGGATTCACAATAGACAGATTTTTAAAAGAGTTGTCAAAATCAAAGCAGCAGAGGCAGTGATATCCTGACTTTTATAACCTAACATGCGTCGAGATCCAAAAACAATCCAAACTTTTTTTCATAGTGATACTGGATGTATAGCATCTTTCAGTTAGATGCTCACGACTGCTCATTTCTTTCAAACCCCATGCCTCTAGTTTGTAATGCACTTTCCTTAAGAAAATTTAAATCACATCATCAGATGTCAATCCTGATGACATCATTTGGTATTTTTTTTGTTTGTATTAAATGATGTTGATCTCTTTTTGTATGAGATAATATTTATTCCAAATGCTTGCAAACTGATCCACTGATGAGATCCACCCACCACAGCACCTGAGAGAAAAAAAGGGCAAAGTTGCAGCAGCAGACTGAAGGTTTTATACACGTAGGAATGAAGTAATGTTAAATGTTAGTACTTGGTTTCAGCTTCTAAACTACTGTTTTTAACAGACGTCTCCAGATTTCAAAACTCAGTTAGAAGGGAGCAGCAGATGGCAGTGTTACATGAACAGAGGCAGAGGATGCACACACTGTCCAACAAAACAAAGATATTTTGGTGATGACAAAAAAAATATTTAAAAAAAAATACAAGATCCTTCCCAAGTCCCACAATACCCACATTAAATAGAGAAATGGTGGTTGAAAGTGCAGCAATGGATGATAAATTAAGTTGATTCTAAAAACAGAAACTTGCCAATATTACATATTTGAAATAAAATAAATGTTATGTTTCGATCATTGGTTGACCACTGGTGTTCAGTTTCAGAAAACCAGGGACAAACAAGGATACTAATAAATATCACACAGATATTTTATAAGACTTCAACTTTTCACAATTGTTCTTGAGAGAGATTTGCATGAATAAAAATAGCATTGTCAACACCACTATTATAATATATCATCTTGGAGAATTCTTGCGCACTTCAGTATATTGAAATATAATGTTTGGAAGAATGAATGATGGGTAATCTCAGTCATGACAAGGTGTGCATGAAGCTGTGATGCAGCCCTGACATATCACCTTTGGAGACATGCTAATCACTCATTCAGTGCTCTAGTGAGGGCATTCTGGGTCCCTATTTCACAACACTGCTGTCTGATCTGGAAAAAAAACACACTTACATTTTGCAAAAAGATACTTTTTAATTCTCAATTAAAAACATTTAAGTCCTACTCTTTGCCAAGTCATGATTTAACACCAATTGAAGAGCTTGTCTTTGAAGTTTTGTATGTTTGTTTGTTAGGTTTGTGTGTAGTGTGATTTGAAATATGCACTGTTTCTGTTTGACCACTAGATGGCAGGATTGTATAAGTTTGTCTGTAGCCTAAGACTGCTTCCTCAGCAGTGTGTACTTATTCTTTTTCGGAATTCCTTAGTTGACATTTATTGTTATCATTGTGATCGATATTGGGATTATTACCACTAGTGGTACTGAAATGACTCGTGGAAAAGATCTGAAAGGTGATTAGTTGTTTTTATGACAATGTGATTAAAAGATTACAGAGTAATAATAATCAGAATGGTAGTTTATTTTTATAGCATTTAAACCAACTTTACAAAACAAACAATAAAAACAAAGATACAGGAATAAAATCAACGAGGCAGAAACTATTAAAACGGACATACGGTAAAAATCTGAAATGTGCACCATAATAAAATGCTAAGTGTAAAAGCAATAAAAAATATTTATTGGCTTGTCACAATAACTTCAAATATATACATCTTATTTTTCCTTTATCATATTGTATTTCCTGAAGCAAATCAAATTGATGACATTTCCACACCATTGAAGAGACATTATATATCACAGCGTTAATGCATGATTCAGGTTCATTTATAGTGGTGTTGAAATCCCCTGCTGGTGCTATTACCACCACCAGCCTGGTGTGCAGCACTTATTTAGTGTTCAGCATCCTCACTGACTTCATTTCCTCAGAGCAGAGATTTGCACACACATTCCGTTCTGCACATCAGTACGCCTTGAAGACATGTCATTTACTATAGTGTTCAGCATTAACATAAACATACTCAACCAGTAATTCATCAGTGTCCTTTCAAAGCAAAGCCTCATTGGTCAGCAGTAGAAGTGGCTGCTGAGTGGTGATACTATTGCTAGTAGAGGTGAGAGTGGTAAGAGTAGTTACTGATCACACTAAAATAAATAAATAAATAATTTTTTTTTAAAAATGAAGAGGTCATTTGAAGGGAGATTATGATTTAGCAGCCTGAGCTCCTCAGGCAGGTCATTCCAGAGCCGGATTGTCCTCATGGCAAAGACCAGGTCCCCTTAAGTCTTAAATGCACAGCCAGCAGGTTGAACTTGTTGGGGGGCTGCACATTGTTTGGTGAGAGGACAGCAACCCTGGTCATGAGCTTTAAAGTAATCAGTCATGGTTTGATCTGTGCATGCAAGTTTTCTGGGCTGATAAGAAGCCACTCAGAACTGGATTAAAGGAAATTTGCAGATATAAAAGTCTTTCAAATCTTTTTGACATGTAACCAGACAGGACAGATGAGAGAGGTTATAGGGTTCTATTGGGAGAATATTGTCCACATAATTACATGCAACATTGTCTCTGCATATGATTTGACTGAGAGAAAATTATCGACAAGGAAGTTAACATTTTTCCTTGAATTGAACCCAGAGGCGCTCCACATGTAAAGGAGGCTTAAGAGGAGACACTGTCAATGACTGAAACCAAGAAATGTTCTAAAAATTCACTAATGAAGTTTTATTAATTTCATTTGGTCATTTTTGAAGATGTGACTGTGCCCTTCCCGTTGTGCCAAGCAGTGTTCTTGTTGCAGTCTAAACACCAGGACTTGTCATTTCAACCAAGCAGAGAGCCATCTTCTCGTCCTTGCCTCCAGATCCCTCTGTATGTCACCCCAACAAAAGCTGGTCCTTTCCACTCCACCTCTCAGTAACAGGTCATTTGTACATAGAACTTGGCGTCTGTATTCAAACCTCTCTGGGTGATCGGGGGCCCGTTTCACAAAGAAGGTTTAGTAAAAACTGAGTTTTCCGTTTCAAAAAGGGAGGTAACTCAAGCCAGAGAAAGAGGTTTAACTCTAGCCTGTTTCACAGAGAGAGGTAACTTAAACTCTTGGTCAGTTACCCTAGCAACAGACTCTACGAACCTAATCTGGTCGGGACCAGGTGTTCTCAATGAACCTGGAGTTTCACTCTGTCTCCGCCCTCTTTCAGAGCCACACACCCCATCTGATTTCCTCATTCATTCAGTCAGCAGGTGAGTTTTGGCGTAGCCTCGTTCTGCCAGTCAGTAGGCTATATTAGAAGTCCATTAGGCACAGTAGGGGGCCACTTTTTTCACCATCATGGCTTGTCTGTTTGATAATGATCCCGTGGATGAAGGTGAAGCATTACTGTGCAGAGAATTAAATAGGCTTATTGGTTGGCAGATAGTTATCAGACCGTGCGTAGATGTTCTGGCATTTCCAGACCATTAGCTTTTTGAGCGTCACCGTTTCACTTCACAGTCAATCATCTCCATACACAACCTAATCCATCCTTACATTTCCAACATAACAAACTGCAGTCATGCTCTCAAATCCCAGCAGATACTGTGTGTCGTGCTGCGTTTCTTCGCGACCGGAGGTTTTTTTGTATAATGTCGGGGATGCTGAGCACCTGAGTAAGGCAACTGTATGCAGGGTGCTCAGAAAAAGGGTGCCTCGCCCTGAAACAGCTCTTACCCAGCTTTGTCGTTTTCCCTGGACACAAACCTCTCAGAGCCATCAAGGAGGAGTTCCACAGGATTGCAGGTGAATGATGTAGAGATCTGTTAAATTATACTTTGTTAATGACATCGTGCTGCAACCTCAGGCTGGGATTAGTCATTTTAATTTCTTTCTAGGATTTCCCAGTGTGATTGGCTGCATAGGTGGCACACACATTCCCATCACGGCTCCCTCACATAATGAAGCAGATTATGTGAACAGGAAGTCTGTGTTTGGGGCCGGTGTGAGTTCATAAGCATCTGGCAGGAGAAAAAAAAAGACTTAAGTGGCCCTTAAACTGGAAATTAGACACTAGTTATTTTAGTTATTTCGTTTCAAATGGCGAGAGATTTAATTGGGGCTACAGAGGATTATTTTCAGGATCACGTTTCCCTTTGATTTTGAACATTTAATTTCTTTTCTCCCTGCTTGAGGTCACAAACAGATTTAAACATTTTTTTATCTGAAGTAAGGGAAGGATAAGATTCACCATAAGATGCTGCAGGCTCTTTTGCACGCTGTCAAAACCAACATGCTCCTGTAAAGCTGCATGGAAATCAGGGCCAGCAGTGTCTATGGCTGTACTGAGGCACACTGATAAATGCTGATACATGGTAGGTATGTTTACCATGTTCAACATTTAAATGTGTTTGTGTTCAGCTGAAAACTAAACACACCTGAGGCGGATGGAAGTGTCATTAGTTTTGCAGGTATTTGACAAATTGTGTCAATCTTCTGGTGGCACTAGCTGAAAGGTGATCCGGTAAAGCTTTACAATTCATTGTCTGGGAATCATTTGTACCAAGTACCAGTAGTGAGGACATCAGGAGTGAGACTGGACCACACATACATAGATGAAACAAATAGGTAGGGATTGGAAGGGTTGGGTCAGAATGGTAGAATAGGTGAGGGGAGAGAAGCACTCGCATTTCATTGGCCCAGGCAAGATCCTGAATCCTGAATTTTATTTTAAGTTTTAATATTTTTTCATGCGAAAATGTAACTATTTACATTCCCAATATAAAGTCAGTTTATCCAAATAACGCCTATTTGGAAATTTGCCCCGACGTGCTCACCGGTGTAACAGTTTGACTGGTGTTTAAATTAACCGGTGACATCTGCGTGCCTGAGAAAGATGCGTCCTGGGCGTGGCTTGTCAGGACCCAGGAAATAAACAATTCCATTACCTCGTCTTTTAAACGGAACAGTCTACCGGAACATTAACTTTGGTCTTAATTGGGGGAAAATCGGATTCTGGACTCATGGATTAAAAAAAAAAAAAAAAAGACCAGTCGTGCAGGATTCAACCGCTGGAGCTTTGATCGTTGCAACTTTTCACATGTGATATCTTTTGATGCAAGAGGAGATGACAAACCGCGTGCCCATCTCGTTGTGACAACATTAAGAAACGCTGTACGATAATAAACACTTAAATGCATCTAAAATCCTTAAGAGCAATGCTTGTGGTGTCCGTACGTTTATTCCACGTACTGGCAAACTAGCGTCTACTATCACTCTTGTCACGCTATCAGTCGCTATCTCTCACTATCGCTGTCTCATCGCCGTCTTATGTCCTCACAAACCCTCTAAGTTGGACAAATTGACCAAACTCATATAGACCATTCTACGCACACACACGGTTGTTTTCTCCGTCTGTGCGTTTACAATTATCTGTCCCCTACGAGTTTCATGTCTAATATCGATGATTGAGTTTGATACGGGACGTAACGTTAGGTGTATAACAAACACTGCATATGTTTCTGGCCCTCAACGTGAAACATTTTGCTTTACCTGTAGGCTGAACATTTCTTAAATCGATTTGACATCAGAGTAATAACGATATATGACACAAACCTTAAGGCTGAAAACAAGAACCAAACTATTTTCTGACATTTGCGGTGTTTTGAACAGGCATCGACACAGTCACCTTCTCGACTGTTTTGGAGCCCAGTGTCATATATAGCTATTTAATGTTGTGTTTTCTCTTGTACGCTGTATTAAATCGTTCCCTAATCTCACTGACATCAGATTAATCACGACATATGATACACCGAGAACGGTTTACTGACGTTTGCGGTGGTTTGAACAGGCACCGGCACAGTCCCCCCCCCCATTTCGTCAGTCCTCTCCTGTAGCGTCCTGTCACCATCGCAACCGCATCCTCACGCACGTGGATGGATTTCGAGCATGGATGTATTATAAGAGCTCGTATTATACATCCGTGATTTCGAGAGAGGCCAGTCATCCTCCTAGTGGCACTAAGCAGCCTGTGGCAGTCTGTCGGCAGTTGAGGTGACTCGTTGTCAACTAGGACGGAGACAAATATCATGGTTTGTTTTCACAGCAGGTCAGAAGCAAGTCTGTTTTTGGGATGTTTAGAAACCATGTTTAATTTGTTTTTTGTGTTGTTGTTGTTTTTAATAACTTTATTAACAACAGTGATGCACAGTACATATAACAGGACAGGGAGTGTTGGAGAAATTATAAATTAATCACAAAGATACAAACACAAATAAAATTGTACAAAATAAGATGATACTTTAAAAAAAAAAACAGACAATCTAAATCTAAATCTAAATATAATCTAAATTGTGAATAAAGCGATATTGCACATCAACTTAAAACAGCTGACAGCGTTGTCCAATGTTTCTCAAAGGATGAGATCTCTTTAAAGCTTCCTCGTTTTTAGAGACTCTACAGACACAATCGTAGAATGTTTAAAGTTTAACACGAAATAAACTTTTGTTTTGAAGAAACTGAAGAAATCTGGCTTTGTGAATGTGATGTTTTGTTATCAACCTCATTGTTTTAAGACTGTACGTTCGAAAATAAGACAATACTTTCTGGAAATGGGACCAAGACCTTATGAGTCTCCCAGATTAGTGAGGACATTTGACTCCAAAAGTTACTTGAATGCGTACAGACTCATTTTCAAATAAATGAGAAAAGGATTCGACTTCTTTTTTTGCTGGAGGAACGAGGAAAGGGGAAACATCAGCTCTAAAATTGTGAATGAATTCAGTGATAGTATCTGTAGAATTTTAACATGAATTTCCTTAATTTTATTAGAGACAAATTCTCTGAAATTCAATCTAAACATTACTGCTAATGTTAGTTCATATGAATTAAAGGTTCATATGATGCCAATTCAGTGAATATGCTACTAGGTACTTTGGAATGATGAGAGTGAGAAATGTCTTAATCCTTTCTTTTGGATGAATTCTTCATAGGTAGTTCGGTTCCCTGTCTCATTTAGAAATTCAGAAATAAACACAATACCTTGGCCATACCAGTCCTTAAAAAACAGGGTCTTATTTTTGTGTGCAACATGATGATTGTTCCATGAAATACATGTGAGTGTGGGGAGAAGTTGAACTTGAAAGCAATCCTCCATGTGTCAAAAGCTTGTTTATTGTACATAGCAATTTCACTCTTTCAATAATACAATTGAGGATTAGTAAAGAGTGTATTTTTTATTCCTTTTTATTTCAAAACGGTCAAAGTCATTGACTCCTTAGTGGAAGTAATTACATAAAATGAATGGAAAACAAAAATTAGAACATGTTTGCTCAACAACCATCCATCCTGAAACAGACTTACAACTGCTGACCTGTCGTGAAAACAAGCCAAGAAATCCGTCCCCATCCTAATTGACAAGCAAGTCTTTCAACTGCTGACAGACTGCCAAAGGCTACCAGTGAGGTGCCCCTAACTGCCACTGAGGTGCCATAACACATCTAATCTTTGTTGCAGACCACCTTTGCTGATGCTAGAGGGCTCTATATGAAGTTGAAATTAGTATGGCTGTCTGGTGAGTCGTAACGCATACAATTTTCAACTTACCACTTATGTAAACAATTTGAAGTGTGATTATAATTGTCAGTTTCATCCTCCATTGTGGAACATGGACAGTAGTGTGCCTTAGGCTTGGGGGTGTATCTGTTTTCTCATACCGTCCTGATATTTCACTGGGGTATATGGTATATGATGGTATTTGTGTTTTAAAAAAAAATGAAATAGATGCTGAGCTGCTGGTGATAGAAGTCATTGTAGCATGTATGACATTGTTTAGTGGTGACGAAGGGCCCAACCCACAAACTGCCAAATGCACAGAGAAGATATTATGAATGTTAATTAACACCGTCTCTTACCATTCACCCGGTACAACGGTAGAGAAGCGGCTTAATAAATTAACAAAGAAAAGTCTTGTGAGTTTCATTCACCACAAAAATAACAAGACTCAAATATCTCCTATTTGGCAGTAGGCATTGCAACCCACGGCGTAGTTGAAGGGGGGATTACATGCTGCCATCAAGTGCACCTTGTAAACTCCAGGTGTACTCCATGTTTACCCTGAGTCTTGTATTTTTGACAGTGTTGAAAATCATACCTTTGGGATTTCTGAATACCTTGGTATTCCATGGTACCACCCAAGCCTAGTTTGCTTTCAGAGTCAGAGTTTAACCACTGACCGTGACGTCTAATCTTCGTTGCAGACAATCTTTGCTGATGCTAACATGCCTAAAGATAGCCGTGCCAAGCGGAAGCGGATGCGTGAGGCAAAGCGCCAAGCACGTGCGGTGGAGTCGGACGAAGCACGAGCTGCGCGCCTGGCAAGCAATGCCGCACGCAACGCTAAAAGGCGAGCGGAGGAACCGCCGGAGATGCGAGCGGAGCGCCTGGCGAGCAACGCTGCGCGCATCGCTAAAAAGAGGGCGGAGGAGCGCTGGGAGCGTGACCTTCAACATCACACACGCATGCAAGAGGAGTACTACCTTGCGCAGTTAGCGAAGCGCCGCGCGGGGGACACCGTACGTTATCAGCAAGTGTTGGCACGACTGGACCAGGTGCACCATTACAACTGCGACTTCTCACAGTACGATGATACTGACTTCTTCCAAGAGGAGCTTCAAGGTAATTGCATCTCTCTATTAAAGGAAGGACTCTCTGTATGTCTGTGTGTGTGTCCTTCATGTATCTTGAGAACCGAGAGAGAGAGAGAGAGGCAGAGTGAGGTGGGAGCAGTGGAAAGTTTTCTCTGAAACGTGAATGGGATAAATGGCCGACCAACCAGTGTTCTGCAGTATTTTCATATCACCTTTAAGTATTGGCTCTGCTTGAGAAACATTTTTTCACATGGCGCGCTCAAACAACATAAATTGAACTAAAAGTCAACTACAGTTCTGAATAACACAACTAGTGTTTGAGTTAACTCGCCCAATAAATTTCATCACTATCCTAACAAAGCAAAGCCTTCTTCAGCATTAACACAAACATGTTCACCCAATACATTTCATCAGTGTCCTAACAAAGCAAAGCCTCACTGGACAGCAGTAGAAGTGGCGTGATTTCTGGTTTACACCTGCTAAAAGACCACTGCTGTAGTTCAGACATGACGAGAAAAATGATTGTTTAATAACTTCTGCATACCTACACTCAAAACTAGTCACATCCTGGGTATATTTTTGGATGGTAACAGCAGGACTGAATGAGCTCGCTGATATGATTGTCAAAATTGAAGCTGGATTGGTTTAACACCACTCAGGCTTGATGTTGTTAACAATGGCACCAAGACATGGTTTGATCTGTGCATGCAAGTTTTCTGGGCTGATAAGAAGCCCCTCAGAACTGGATTAAAGGAAATTAAAGGAAAGTCTTTCAAATCTTTTTGACATGTAACCAGACAGGACAGATGAGAGAGGTTATAGAGTTCTATTGGGAGAGTATTGTCCACATAACAATTACATGCAACATTGTCTCTGCATATGATTTGACTGAGAGAAAATTATTTATAAGGAAGTTATAGTTTCACAATTGAACCCAGAGGCGCTCCACATGTAATGGAGGCTTAAGAGGAGACACTGTCAATGGCCGAAACCAAGAAATGTTCTAAAAATTCACTAATGAAGTTTTATTAATTTCATTTAGTCGTTTTTGTAGATGTGACTGTGCCCTTCCTGTTGTGCCAAGCAGTGTTCTTTCTTTCTTTCTTTTTTTTGTTTATTTGCACAATAAAAACAAAACAGCATAAAACAACACAACAAAAGAGAAGAAACTGATTGTGCAGGTGAGATTTAGAAAACCCAGAGGAGCTTATGAGAGTAATCTCACCTCATTATCATTACACATTAAGAAATAAAAGACATGTGATCTACAAAAAATAAACAAACAACCAACCATAAAGTCAAAAATGGACATAAGATGAGCAGTAAAAACACAGAATCAAAATGGATAAAATAATGTAACTTCTAGTTAGTTTGTTAGCCATTTAGATCATGAGCTTGAATCAAAAGGATTGAAAAACATATGATTTGAAGCAGTTGACATCCTATAATCACAATTTATATCAACAAATAAATCATCATCATCAGTGTCATGATGAGGAAATATGGAGACACATTTAGAACAAATCCAAGAGCTCCATTCATCCATTTCATATTCATTGATAGGTGTGCATCTCAGGTGGTAACACTTATACACACTTACAGCAAGTACAGTAAACAGTTGGGTTTGAGAGGATGTTGTGACAGTGATGACAAAAAAAAGCTGTAGTCCATTATGAACATGGAAGTGCACATAGGTAGACCAAAATACTGAGTTTCATATTGGAATTACTAAGTATGATACTATATGTGTAAGTGAGTATAGTGACTAGTGGTCAGAAGTCAGTGGCATGGCATTGTTCTGCCTTGGCCTCAGTGCAGGCTTCTTGGATGGTGGGTGTACAATGCCATAAACACCAAATGCAGGGTAGAGGGGTTCAGTGAAAGTGGATTGGAAGGTGTGGAGGTGGATCAGTGCGTCAGAGGAGACTCTGTAGAAGGACAGAGTTTCAGCAGGCCAGTCCAGATACACTGCTACTCTGTTGGAACCATGGAAGGAAGTTGTAGATGCAACTGTGCCCTTCCCATTGTGCCACGCAGTGTTTTTGTTGCAGTCTAAACACCAGGACTTTTCATTCCATCCGAGCAGAGAGCCATCCTCTCGTCCTTTCCTGCACATCCCTCTGTATGTCACTGCAACATAAGCTGGTCCTTTCCTCTCCACCTCCAAGTAACAGCACCCCATCAGGCCATTTGTACATAGAACCTGATGTCTATATTCAAACCTCTCTGGGTGATCAGGATATGGCTGCTCCTTTGTTGCTATTGTCATCTGTTTGTTGTCTTTGGACAGGAGGAACATCTTGTGTGCTGTGTTTGGGTCCAGAGTGAGTTCACAGGCATCTGCCAGAAGAAAAAAAGACATTGGCCCTGTTTACACCTGGCATTAACATGCATCTTGGGTGATGCGATCCAAATAGACAGCTTTAAGTATGTCTGTTCACACTTGGTATTGACATGCATCTCCTTATGCGTCTTGAGTGACCACTTGTGATTGGATCTCACTTCCACGCTCTATATGCAAATAAACACATACATCATATCTGTCTGCAAAGACTGAATTTTTTGTTTTTAACTGGTGGGAGGACTGGGGGTCTGTGTACCGTCCATCCAAAGCTGTTTTCAACTTGTTTGATAACAGGATAAACACATATACAATGCATCCTATGCCCCTTCAGGAAAATCAAATGTCTGTCCTCTAGTGCTGCGCCAGAAAAAAAAAAAATTCACGTGAAAAACTGAATACTTAGTACTTAACAACTTAGTACTTAATAATTTATTAATCTTGTTATTAAACAAGTTGAACATAGCTTTGGACCAAGAGGAAGCAATGCACATCATGTAAGTGACATGTGCATAGAAAAGCAGATTAACAGATGGAACAAATGGGTAGGGGATGGGAAGGGTAGAGTGAGAATAGTAGAATGGGTGAGGGGAGAGAAGTAATCACATTTCCTTGGTCCAGGCAAGATCCTGAATTCTCCAGCATGATCAACACTGAAGCAAAAAAGAGGGAATACAATGATTGACTCTGAACATTCTACTCAACAGACAGACATTGCAAACTGTGAAATGTAGCTACCCTTTAATTCCACACTATTGAGCCTTCACTTGGTTATTAGCATGAGTGGAAGACTGTGGTGGCCTCCAACAATTCTGAAATATTAGTTCTTCCAAATGATGTTCTGTTGTTTGTCTTGGTTGGTGTTGGCTAGTAAGTAAGTAAACTAGGGGGTCCCATATCCATGGTTGTGCTTCAGCCTTCTTCATCTCGATCTGGTGTGGTTGGGTACATACCTTGTAGGGTCACTACAGATAGTCTGGTGCTTGAAAAGAGCTGTCTGTTCCCATTCGTCCAATATTCACTCACTGAACGCATGCAAGTGTCTGGCTTTGCTTCACCATTTCTATAAAACCAGTTAGAAGCCTGTGCTCAACGAACAAATATTATGCTCTGCAAACATAGCTTTATAAGAAAGAGCAAGGCCTTTAATCTTTTTACCCTGCCGCCCCCCAAAAAATACTCAATTTGTGAATGGTGACTGTATATACTGTAGGACTAGGACAGTCTGAAAAGACAAAGTTCGTCCCAAGTTCCAGCCAATTTCAGCCTGTGGTAAAAAGTAGTTCAGCCTGCAGAGGCTTTAAGAGGTCTTCATCTGTGCTCATAGAACTAACATTACCATTTTGTATTTGCTATTGATTCAAAGATGGTTCTGAATATAATTCTCAAATTGCAACTTCAGACAAGAGCCTATTTTACACAGCCTGTTCAAGGCGGGAATGCTGCACCTTTATTCCACCTCACTGTTCTGTATAAATGGTATGGACACAGGATGGGGGAGAGAGTTGCTCCGCCAATAAGGCGGCTACAGAGGTAGTCACAGAGCCAGATTGACTGTGTGTATAAAAGGAACAGCTGGCATGGCAGCCCTGTAGAGAGAATCGGTTAAGGAACTATTTATACCTGAGAGTGTCCAGTCTCCACTGTGGATCCTCTAGACCAACAGAGAGCAGGCTCACCCCCAACTCTCCTGGATGACTGTAGCTCAGGTCCAGCTCTCTCAGATGGAAGGGGTTGGAGCTCAGAGCTGAGGCCAGAGAAGCACAGCCTCCCTCTTTGACCAGACAGCCTGATAACCTGCAGAGAGTGCATGAAAAAAACTCCATGGATTTCATCACTTTCATACTGGCATGCTGGAATTCAGATACCATTATTGCTGTGTAAAAGCAAAGGTTCAGGAATACTGACCCAAGTGTTTACAGTCTACAGTCAAACACATCCAGGTCTTTTTCAGAGGACAGTAACACATAGACCAGGGCTGACCATTGAACAGGAGAAAGATGGGCTGTGGAGATGCTTCCTGTTCTCAGGTAATGTTGGATGTCCACCATTACAGAATAGTCCTTTGGTTCATTCAGACAATGGAATAGAGTGATGCATCTCTCTGGTGAGGGATTCTATATCTTCTTTTTGATGTACTGCACTATTTTCTGGTTGGTCTCTGTGCTGCTGCTTGCTTGTTTCAGCAGGCCTTGTAAGAGGTCCTGATTTGATTTCAATGAAAGGCCCAGGAGGAAGCAAAGGAACAGGTCTAGGTGTCCATTTAGACTCTCCAAGGCTTCATCCACAGCTTTCATATAGACCTCTGTTTCGGATGCTTTTCTGAGAAACATCTGCAGATGTTGGAGAAGTGTTTGTGGTGCAGCCATCACATTCTTGCTGTCATTAAAGAGTGACAGCACCACAAAAACAGCTTCCAAAAACTCATGAACACTCAGATGTACAAAGCAAAACACTTTGTCCTCATTCAGCCCATCCTCTTCTTAAAAGATTCGTGTGAACACCCCTGAGTACACAGATGCTTTGCTTAAATGAATGCCACTGTTCTTAAAGTCTGTCTCATAAAAGATCAGATTGCCTTTCTCCAACTGGTGGAAAGCCAGCTTGGCAAGTGACTTGATGATCTTGATGTGCTCATTTGTGTCATACTTTAGTGCGGTCTGTGTACATCTCAGTCAGAGTTTGAGGAATTTCCTTTCTCTCATTTTCTTCAAACATGTGCTCCAGAACTGTAGCAGTGATCCAGCAGAAGACCGGGATGTGGCACATGATGTAGAGGCTTCATGATGTCTTGATGTGGGAGATGATTCTGTTGACCATTTGCTCATCTGTGAATCTCTTCTCAAAGTACGCCTCCTTCTGTAGGTCAGTGAACCCTCTGACCTCTGTTATGATGTCAACAAAGTCAAGAGGGATCTGATTGGCCGCCGCCGGTCGGGTGGTTATCCAGAGGCAAGCAGAAGGAAGCAGTTCCCCTTTGATGAGGTATGCCAGCAATTCACTTCCCAACAGTGGCTCATCAACAGAACATTCTTTATTGTCATTGAAGTTGAGCTGAAGGCGGCTTTCATCCAGCCCATCGAGCACAAACAGAAGTTTGAATTTACTTTTGTTGTAGTTGGTGCTTCCTGAAGCCTGTAGTTTTGTGAAGATATAATTAAGAGCCTCCTCTGCAATGTCTCTAGTTTCCCTGATACATTTGTGAATGAGCTCTGCAAAATGAAACCTTCTCCCCTTCCGTAAATTCAGCTGGCAGAAGGTGAAGGGGAATGTGAGGTGCACATCTTGATTGGCTCTTCCTTCAGCCCAGTCCAGGATGAACTTGTGTACAAGGAATGTTTTGCTGATTCCTGCAATCCCACTGGTCAAGACTGTTCTTACTGGTGTGCTTTCTCCAGAGGGGTGTTTGAAAATGTCGTTGTGCCAAATTGATCTCTCAGTTCCTTCTGGCTTTCTTGATGTCATCTCAGTGTGCCTGACCCCATGCTGCCTGTTGACACCTATATTATTCCCATCTATTATGTAGAGCTCCGTGTAGATAGTATCCAGGAGTTTCTTATCCTTCTGCTTTGACGACCCCTCTGGTATACACATGAACTTGTTCTGGAGGTTTGACTGGAGCATGTGTTGGTATGATATGATGGATCGTGGAGGCTTTGATCTTCGCACTAACAAATCTGTATCAGAATTGTTAATGTTGGAAGTCACATCCTTCAATTTAGCAGAAAATCTTAGGGATGCACATTTACTGGGTCCTATAAAATTCATTTACACACAGTTAATTTACTTTACAAAATATGCTTTGGAGGAACAACCATGAATTTTGTTGGCTGAAATAATGACCGTCTCTAGCAGGTTTTATTAGCTGCTAATGCTAAAACTCTGTGAGTTCATTTAAAATGAGAACCCTGTGAAATAATTGCAGTTATTTCAAACTTAATACTATCCATCACAGGTTTGGGCAGACTTCTCCAAAACGACCAAAGAGCAGGACAAACTTATATCGCTAATGTTACTCTTAAATGCTGATAGACTAGCATCTCCCACAGCTTGGATGTTCTAGTCCTGAACAAGTATGTATATTTACTACAATTAGCCTATCTTGTAACCTGTAACCCTACAAAGTAATGTAGTAAGCCAATGGTATGTCCTTTATCTTTGGAAATAACTTTAGGTTATTAGTCTAGGTGGTAAACAAGGAAGCTGAACGTACTAACATTTGCAGCTTTCATTAGAGCAGATAAACAAATGGTTTACTACAGTCCTACTTTGCTCTTGTGTTTTTGGTTTTGTGACAGTTAGAATAAAAGGTTCCACCCTTCAAACTCTTTAGATACACCCTTGCAGCATGTGAAGAAATCCAAAGTTAAGGCCTACCATGCCAGTCGCTAAGCTGTTTGGACAGTTGCTGTTAGGGGTTAGGGTTTTGGCTTTGTTACAGCTAATGTTCTATTATGTAAATCTAAGGTGTAAAACATTCTATCCTGTAGTTCATTTCACATTAGCAGATAGGTAATGATTGACTTGGCAGGGGAAATCTTTTTTATGGACTTACTATTGGGTGTAGAATCACTTTCTGGAAAACGCTCCACTAAATCATTCCTGCTGACTTCCTTAAGAACTTCCACTGTGATTTGCAGAGCTCCAGGAAGGCTGTAGGTCTGTACCATCTGATCCACAGTGCCCTGCCTGTCAGCTCCCTCCAGCTGGCTCTTTGAGATGCCTGGGAAGCATTCTACGATACCAACCTGCTTCAAGAGCCACTGGAAATGCTTGAATTCCTCATTCCCCAACTCTTGCAGAACTCCTAAGAGGAGCTCCACATGCGATGCCATCACTATCCTCTGGTCACATACAAAGAGAGTTAGATTACTTTTTTTTACTAACTTTAATTCCTTCAGGAACATTTGATGATGCTAAACAGTTGCAATTCTTCAGCCTTCACAAAAGGTAATGTTTGTTCATAGATTTTCTTTCCAGTTTGATTATTCAAGAAAGTAATGTAGTGAGGAAGGGGTTTGGATGCCATAAGGACAGCTGCAGTGCCAAAATGGACACGTGTGGCATCAGAAAAGCTCCCTTCTGTCAGTTTAAGTGTGCACCAGGAGGGCTCCCTCTGCTTGAAAAGAGGACACCCATGTGTTCAATGAACTGTGATTTGTCATACATACCATAGTCTCAAAGACTATGGTATTGGCAGCATTACACTACTGCTAAATATTCAACAACAAAGGTTTATTACACTGGTGGTAGTGATAGGATAATGCTAAAATTATTTGACAGAAAAGCCTGAAACAGGGAATAATTAACCCTAGAAGGGATAACAGGAAAGATATATTGTTGAGAATAACCCTTCTAGTTAATGCCCAATAAGTACCCTTCAGGCTAGTTTAGTTTTCCCTCTTCCAGTGAAACCCTGTCTCCTGGAAATTATGTTGATATCCAATTAAATTCTATTCCCAATTATGCTGCTCTGACAATATAATCGCTGCCTGAATTATGTTCGCGGGAAACATTTTTTTAAATGAATAAAGCACCACATGTACATATTGCTCTAAAATTGCAGGGAGGAGGTAGGCATGCAGGACTGACAAGAGAAATCTGAGTTTGCATCTGTCCCATCTGTGTTTTAGGCAACAAAAACTCTTTGGTTAAGGTTAGTGAAAGATTGTAGTTTCATTTAAATATGTATAAATATGTTGTGCATCAAGTCAATGCAGACTTTTTCTGTATTAAACCAAGACCACAATCTTTTCACCAAGTGCTGCCAGTGCCTAAACATACTGTAACCATAAAAAGTTTAATAATGTTGTAGTGTCTTCTAGTGGATATTGTACTGTAAGATCAGATATTTTGCTGTTGAAAAAAAGCAACCATGTACATTGTCACTGAACATTTTACTCATACGTTCAGTATCAATATTTTTGCAACTTGCCAAATATGTTAGTTAACAACATTTTCTCATTATGTTGAGAATGTAATTCAGTCAGCATTACATTTCTAGCAAAACATATTTGCTGTTGCAATTTAGTTGTATATGAACATAATTTCTAAGAGACATGGTTGTCCAGTGTTACCAAAGTGGGGCAGGAATGTTCTCATTGATTAGAACAATTTGAGCCAGCAGGTGATGTGAATGGCTTGGATGAGTCTTTCTTGCTGTCTGGACATGCTCTTGACAATGGTATCTCTATTTAAGGCAAAAGCAGTCATGACCCATGGTTATGACTACATGTTGAGTGGAGTACAGTCGCTGAGGTTTACCGAAGGAAACATCTCTTTGATAATACTTTGCACAGGCTAGCCACATGCTTGCCTCCAATACCATGCCAGACTGGGTTAAGAAAGTGGTGCCAGCATTACACTGTCATTAATTGAGTGTATAAGGATAGAGGATGTTGTATTGCTGTACATATGGCGTACATTTTCAGACTGCCTCTCATAGTGTTGCACTCATTTCTTCACATGAAAAGTGATAGGAAAAATTGTTGTCACAACTTTTTGCTAAAAAGAAAGTAAGAAAAGAGGCTATTATGAACCCTGGTAACCTGACATCTCCAGCAACCTGGCATCATCAGGTAGTTTAATGAAGATAAACACAGTGAATGGCCATGCGTAATGGCACTGCATTCTGGCACTTCTCTAATCAGAGGCTGCAGATGTATCAACAATGGAGAAGCTTCTCACATAGTACAAAGCAGCTGTGGAGAACAGATATAGTAAGAATCACCTAAATTCAGTAACAGAGCAGTGCAAACTGATTTACTTACTTCCCTGCTTTAACCACATTAAAGGTTATTTTCTATGCCGATTTTAGTTGGTGTGTTTAACTGAAATAACTTTTTTATATTTAAAACATTAATTGGTTATTGCTGCACATTTGCAGAAAATATTTAGTTTACTCTTGTTGATAAAATTACCAAATTTTCAGCTGATTGACGTTGCACTAGAAACAGATCTGGTTCTTAGATATGCTTTAAAGATTTCTACTGAACATGCTTCTTTAACATGTAATGGAAGGCCATTCCAGAGATTTGGGGCATGGTGGAAAAATGCTCTGAAGCTAACTGATTTTTGGTTAAATAAAGGAACGACCAGGAGACCAGCATTGAGGGAGCGCAGAGGGCATGCTGGTGTGTATGGAGTAATTATCTCTGATAGGTAAGGTGGTGCAAGTCCATGCAAGGCTTTATAAGTTAAAAGAAGAACCTTAAAATCAGCTCTAGCTTGCACCAGTAACCAGTGAAGAGAGGCCAGAATAGGTGTGATATGGTCAAATTTACTGGATTTGGTCAAGATTCTGGCAGCACAATTCTGAACAAGCTACAGGCTTGTAGTAGAACAGCCAGGAAGACCAGAAAAAAAGGACATTACAATAATCAAGTCTGGAAGATACAAATGCATGGATTAAGGTTTCAGTGTCACGCAGTGATAGAATAAGTCTGATTTTGGCAATATTACTAAGTTGGAAGAATGCTGTCTTGGTAATAGCCTTGATATGAGAACGGAATGTGAGACGGGAATCAAAAATCACCTCAAGGTTTTTGACAGTTGAGCTTTCAGAGATAATACATTCATTCATTCATTCATATTGATACTCAAGTTCTTATGCTGATGCTCATGTTTTGCTGGTCTAACAACTAATAACTCAGTTTTATCAGTATTTAACAGCAAAAAGTTAATATCCATCCATTTTTTTATTTTCTGATTGACATACCTGCAAATTTAGGAGCTGGGAAAATTCAGTTGCCTTTACAGGTACATATAGCTGCGTATCATCAGCATAACAATGAAAATGAATACCATATTTGAAAATGATGTCATCAAGGGGAGGCATGTATATAGCAAAAAGCATAGGGCCAAGGACCGATCCCTGGGGTACACCAAACTTTACTTGGGAAAATACAGAGATTGTATTGTTGTAAAATACACATTGCATTCTATTTGATAAATATGATTGAAAGCACTGTGCCCTGGATACCAATATGCTTCTCCAAGCAGTCTAGAGGTATGCTGTGGTCCACAGTGTCAAAAGCTGCACTCAAGTCAAGAAGCAGCAGCACTGATGTTAAGTCAGAATCAACAGTTATTAATAGATCATTGACTACTCTGGTCAGGGCAGTTTCAATTGAATGACGGGGCCGAAAGCCAGATTGGAATTTATCAAAAAGATTGATGTTTGATAAGTAGGCAGTGAGATGATCTGCGACTACTCTCTCTTAAGTAGTTTCGACATAAAAGGAAGATTGGAAATTGGTCGATAATTGTTCAGAATTTGTGGATCACTATTAGATTTTTTAAGCAGTGGTTTAATAACAGCAGTATTGAGTGCTGAGGGAACCGATCCCTCGGAAAGAACTAGCTAATACAAATGACAGTTCTTTTAAAAGATTGGACAGTCTAGGGTCTAATATGCAGGCTGTGGGTTGTTCTGTTTGTGCTGGTCACTGCGCCTCCACAAAAAAATGACCCCAATGAGTTTTATACTGATTCAAGAATTAGTTTTTTCCACTAGGGAGTTGTGGGAAGAGTGTAGACATTCATTGCAGGAAAGAAAGGAACACCATGCCCATAGCCCATGCACACTAGAGACTTCTGCTGGCCAACCCAGCTAAGTTCCTGTTGGTTCCTTGCTCACTTGAATGGGGATAAACAAATTTTATTGTGTGGCTCTTCTAGACTTTCCAAATGTTTATGGACCGAATGGATCAAAATCTAATAATAAAACAAATAATTTTGTATAGGTTGTTTGGCTCAAAAAATGTATTCACCGTTTTAAAGCTGCTTCTTTTCCAATAATTGTGGGCCAATGTGCATAATGTGACTGTCCTGGAAGTTGTAATTATACGTTTTGGCTACTACGTCAAATGCATCGGGCCACGGGGGATTCTGAAGACCTATGACTAAGTTAGACTTTAAGACCTCACAGGGATGTCTTGTTGCCAGAGTGGATTGAGATGGTTTTTAACTTTTAACTTCTCTTGTTTGCTGTGGTCTGAATCAGTGGATGAGTTACTAAAAAACGTTTTCTCCTAGGTTTGGTTACTTTTCACACAGAGAAAAATCCAAGCAAACTATGCTAAATGCATCACTACATGCAAGAACATTAACATTAACATTAACACAGAAAGACAGTCCTGAAGAAGGTCCACTGGCCAGATACAATATTCTTTGTTGCCCTAGTTCAGGTTGTACCTAGATTAATTTTTTGGTTAGCTGCTGGCAACTTTTAGATGTCCTAATCAACATCCCAAAATTCAAAGCACACCTGGCTACGGGAGCCATTTTGCTCAAAACTTGCAGTTGGGTTGGATCAAGGTCAGATCGCGTTCCCGCTCCAGAGTTTGTTTGGGACTGGACCAAGACCAGTTCCTTTAAAAACAGTCTTGAAATAATTGTTTTGCTTACGCACCCAAGTATGATTACTGTGTTCAGGCCTGCCCGAATGAATCAAGGGGAAAAACAAGCCAGAGTCTGATTCAACTGGATTAAACAGGTCTGAAAACATTTGTTTGGGTTTTTTTAATTGCCTCATTTAGAGGCAATGCTAGTAGCCAAGGAGGCCTTCTGGCCTAAGACACAGCTGAAGGTGGTTGAGGTGGCTGAAACGGTTTGTGTATACTTGGTGTTAATCACCTGCAATATTGTGGATTGTAGGGTGGCTGCCTGTGTTCATTAGAGTTTGACCTTTGTGGGAATTTTTGGCACCTGCATGTCTATTAATAGATTTAATTAATAATATCTTAAATAAGGATAGGGTTGTATGTACAGTCTCTGTGGTGTGGTATTTTCTTGCCTCCTATACCATGCCAGACTGGGTTAAGAAAGTGGTGCCAGCATTACACTATCATTAATTGAGTGTATAAGGATAGAGGATGTTGTATTGCTGTACATATTGTAATGTCCCCTGAGGCAAATTTTTGATTGGTGATACTTGGCTACACAAATAAAATTTGACTTGATTCTGGAGTTCCCAACAACAAAAGAACACACAAAAGTTATGCTTAAAACGGGAAGTTGTGAAACAGCTGGATGTCTTAGTCACATGTTTTAAGAAGCAGATTTTTTTGTTTTTACATCAGTCCAAGTTCCCAATTTGAGGTTCAGTATTACTGAGTAAAATCCCAGAGCTTTGTGAAACAGGCTAAATGTAAGGTTATGATAGCAAAAAACTAGTTCATACAATGTGTCATCCAGGCAAAACCAGAAAGACCTCAGAACAGGATATACACACAGGATCATGGTTTATTCACACCACAATCACAAGACAATTGTCATCACACTCACAGACACACTACTTGAAACAATCACAAATATTCTGAATATCAGCCAGTAAAACTTTAAAGTCCCTCAGAGGAACAAGTGTCTCTAACTGCTGTGCATTTCATTCCAGTCGTAAGGTGCATAGTACTGTAGTCTCAGGTTGTCAAATACCAATGCTTTGTCACGTCCCTCAGGGTCTCATGCAGATGCACAAGGTGCCTTCTGCATCTGTATTCATTTATAAAAATCTATTAGAACTCTGTTTTGCAATGATGAGTTCACCAGCTACTTAACATGGTTGAGGTGAAAAGGAATCATCGCCAATTTCCCCAAAAAGATTGTACGCCTGGGTCAGAGTTTACATACAGGTGCGCACGTTATTCCTTCAAGTTTGTTTTATATAGAAATTTGCGTGGGAAGTGGTGTATGCCTCTTTAAGGCCCTATTTTGTGCGTACACAGTGGATATAAATGAGACCCCTGGACATGTTATTGTTTTGTTTGTTCTCACATGAGTCACTGTAGCACAGGCCTCTGTAGACTGGGAGGTGCACAACCACGCGCCCTAACGATTTGTGGAACCTAGACACTCAACGTCACACCCTTGTGCCGGGGACACTGTGTCAAACATAAACAAGGCTTGAGAGTGACCAGCCTCAGCTGGCAAGACAAGCAACAACTTGAAGTAATGCATTTATCCTCAGATCCTTACTGATAAGCACATTCAAAAGATCTGACGCTGTTATCTCCATGATTGCTCTGGTGCTATTTGAGTAAAACCAAAAAGGATGCAGGAAACAAAAACCTTTTTAAAAACCATTCAGTAAAATAAAATGAACACTGCACTTAACTTGGGTCAGAGAGAGGCAAATAATTGAAAACACCGTCAATACTCACTGTCCACAATCAGTCAAAAAGTTGCTAAAAAACACTGTTGCAATGGTGAAACATTTGTCAGACATGAACATGATTTCTAATGTTTCTATAACTTATGATAATGTACCTGAACGTAAGGTTCTACCACTGTAGTTGTTTTTCATGACACAATATGCTCATAATTTTGTTTTGTACCAAACATTAACAGACCACCTTTCACATAAATTTTGAAAAAATTTACACTTAGCATCATTAATATTACACTGTAACCATGTATTTAAAAAAAAAAATAACAAAAAGTATACATATAGAAGTAACAGCCTCTCTAGACATTCATAACAAATGAAGCAGGATCTAAACAGGCTAAATACCTTATTTACCATTAGCTGAGTACAATATTGCTTTGTTCTACACAGGTCTAAGAAATTAATACTCTTCAACATAGTTAAAGGACCCTACTGAATCAAACCACCAAGCTACACAAAAGGCAACAAAGGCTGGCTTCAGCTGCAGTGTCTCAGGTGTGTCTGAGAAGAAAAGCCTGGGTTAACTTTGTCCCTTAGGGTTTTCTTACCTGAGTCCTAATGCTAGACTGTCTTACTCTGCTCCCATCCTGCACACTTAAGGAATAGGCAGCCTCATTTCAAATGAAGAAATATGTAGTTTTTTAAATGAATGGTGTGTAGTGTGGTTTTAGTTCATAAGTTTACTCAGCAGCAAGCTCACTTTGGACTCAAGCCAATGCCAGCCTTTTCAGAACAGGGCATTTCATGGGATTAAACAGAGCCTTTCATCCCATAAAATGTATTTTACATTTTCCATGTATGATGAAAACTGTGAAAGCCAGAAAATTAATATTATATTTAGTCTACTAAATAGTAGCCACGTTATGCAGGATAGTAAAGAAATTCAAGTAAAACACCTTCCTTGTGAACTGTTGACAAATTCATTCTGCAAATGAACCCTTTCTGATTTTTTCTTTGAATAAAGTGGGTTTGTCTTGCTGTACTGGGTGTGATTTATATAATTTCTGGACATAATGCTTGCCTTTTACTTCTAATAAAACTTCCCAAAGAAAAGAATCTGCACTGTAATAAAATCTTTTTTTTTTTTTTTTAGAGATTTTAACACTGACTGAACACAAGATCACATACTAAAGTTTTAGATGTTTTAATGAGATACAAATCCATCCTAAGACTCTTTCTCTCATCACTTAACCAAAAGCGACAAAGGTAATAATGTACTAAAATCAGTACAAATAAGCCAGAGTTTCTTTTAAGGTTAATATGATTAATATTATCATATATTATTAGTATCATAATATATTTATTTAATAGAAATACTTTTTCACTGACCTGACAATCCGCTGTGATACTATTAGATATAACATGTTTAAACACTGTTGACTGTTACAAGTAGAAGCCAAGAATGGGGAACTGAGTCAAATTCCTTCCGTAGTTTCAACATCTCTTTTCTTCATCCTTCCCTGTAGAAACTCACTTCACTTGTAATCACAGCAGGCCGTTGCTCAGCGGGCTGTTGTGACTGTTCCAGTTCATTAAACTAAAATAAGCGTATACATTGATTACATTTTTACTACTGGTAGATGTAATAATAGTGACAACAGCAGTTGTGTGTGTAGTGATATTAAAGATCAAACATACAAACTCCTGTTTGTAATGCAATCTGTTATAAATTCGTCACCATGATATAAATATGATAAGATATAGATATATAGATAAAATAAAGAAGACATCAGTTTCCAAAACCAATAAACTTGAAAAATCATTTCAAAACCCTCTTTAACTTGTTCAATGTTGTAAGATTGTAAACTTTGACTCCAATAAATTTAAGAAAGAAATATTTTCAATTTTGAAACAATATGTCAAAATGTGTTTTGGGGAGGGAGGGTAGTGCCTCTATGGCAACAAGTCTGGACCCCCTTATTGCCCCCCTTAAATGCAGTGTGCTTATATCTCAGGAGCCAAGGCCAGCCAGGACTCCTTAACTGTACAAAAAAAACATTTTCATAAAAAGACTTCATAATTTCTTTTGTCAACAGGCACTTTGTATTTGTGGCCATGTCTTCCCCATTCACTGAGTGTTTTTCTCAATGTTTCCTGTTTTTTCAGTTTTCAGCACTGATCTGTACCTATAACCTGTATGTATCTGAGTATAGGCTAAGCTTTGTAGGTTACTGTAGGTTATATATTTTTGTATTCTAAGAAACACAGTAAAACATATCTAAGTTACTGTATGTGTCTATGATATGTGTGATGTTTCTTGTTTATGTAAACATAAATGTAGTCTAACATGTTTTGTAGTAGCTACACCACAGTAGAATGTACAGATTTGAAGGCGTTGCCTTGTGTTGGTAAAATGACACATCACTTACTTTATTTATTTACATGATGACTTGGCTTCTGAACCTCTCTACTGCTTAAATGAGTATTTATAGATCCAGGGTTAATTCAACCAGCCCCCCTGGGTCCAGCCCAGTCCCCTGGGGCAGTGTACAGTGTCTCTGTCTCTGCTGTTGAGGTTGAAACGGGCAAAGACTTCACCTCCCACAATGCTTTACTCTCACAGCGCTTAGGTAACTTCCGGCGGTGCTGTTGGCGGGCAGAACGGGAACGGTGGTGTTGTAGCGACGCTGAGGCTATTGTGTTATTCAGCAGCTAACCACACTGAAGGAAAGTGGACACAAACCACGCCACTAAGCTCTTGGGTAGTTTTGTCTCACCAGTGGAGTGTCTCCGGCTTGTTATTCGTCTGTAACAGCGGCTCAAATCACAGTGTTTTCACTCGGGCCTGCTGTAAGCCCATACAAGCGCTCCGAAGCTTTCTCTGTAAAGGTAAGGCTCGTGTTAGCTGGAGCTGTTCAGGGAAAACACGCCAGCCATGTTGCCCTCTGGCTGCAGGGTACAGACCGCCTAGCCCGTCTCTTTGATCAGATGTTGAATTGCATTTCAATGAGGCTCAAAACAAATAAGTAGCCTATTCAACGTTAATTGTCCGATCTTTGCTTTGCACAAATTGACGTTAGAGCAGTGCTCACCATGGTAGTCAAACGTTTCTATGATTAAACAATTATGGACTTGTTGACCTGTTAATTCTGTGGTTGCATGTAAATCAGTTTAATTTAACATTAACCACATCTGTGGTTGCAGTCTGCATATCAGTGACTGATACGCGAGACATGGAGGGGGCGTTTTCTTCCTTGCTAGCAAACATTCCTGTTAACTGTAACTAAACGCGGCACACGTGTATCACCCGATTAAGTATTAGCAAGGAGATTTACATAGTTTTGTACTGTTAGCGTTTTGGGGTGGACACGGC
This sequence comes from Euthynnus affinis, assembly GCA_029490765.1. Lineage (NCBI taxonomy): Eukaryota > Metazoa > Chordata > Actinopteri > Scombriformes > Scombridae > Euthynnus > Euthynnus affinis. Next base: position 25,169,068 of record CM055856.1, on the reverse strand, counting down.
AAATTTTGTCCTGTTGTCGGTTCGGCATTTGAAATATGTACAGCCAGTGGGGTTTTGCCGCCTCGGCTCATACAGAGGCTTGCGGCCTTAGATGCTGGATAAAGTTTAGCCGACCTCATAACGTTAGTCATTCATTATTTCACACCCGGCATAAAATGCACCCAGCATTTTATTAGACGATGTGCTCAGTTCATCACACCATCAGCATCTCCATGGGGTTGGAAATGACAAGCATTCATCAGACTGTCTTGATGACAGGGTGAGCATGCCGCTTGTTGAAGCCAAAAAAGATGCACACTGGAATCTAGGCCGCGTTCAGACCCAATTCGGCAATCTGTGAAAAACGGCAGCCCTCCTGTTCATTTGAATGGGGGCAGCGCGTTTACGCTGCGGGAATGGACCGCACAGGGCTTAGCAAAAACCCGTGGCGGCTGTCCAGTGAGAAGTTAAACCTTTTTTTGCCCGAAAGCAACCCGACGTCACGCTGCGTTGGCCAATCACATACATGCAACTGCATATTCCTGGTGGGTTACTTCTTAACGTGAACACCATATTTGACTGTTTATCTTGTGATCATCAGGAGGAAGGATAAAACAGTTGCAGCCGTGAAAACTTTCCAAAGTTGTAAAATCCTTTCTGTGAGTATTACAAACTGCTGTGTGGTGTTTTGGCTTCTGATAAGCCACTAAATGTATTAATCTGTATCTCCAACTCGATGATGTGGATCATATTTCATTGTCTCACCTGTACCTGGTACCTTCATAAAGTTTTCAGCATTTGTTGACATTTTCAGAAAGATGATTTTGATGACTTTGTTTATTATTGAGGTCAATAATGGTGGTGGTGGTGGTGTACTGGTGTGCATTGTATTGAATGGTGTTCCTAATATTTTGACCACTCTATTAACATACATGAGTGGGGCAAAATATTAGGAACACTTTTCAATATAATGCACTCCATTACACCACCACCACCCACTACAACCTCAATAATTAAGTAGAATTATCATCTTTCTGACAATGTCAACAAAAACTGAAAATATATAAGTGTCAGAAATGTAGAATTTATGGCAGAGCTGTTGCATTTGATTGCATTAGACTGCACAGGTGTTCCTAATGAAGTGGTCTGTGTGTGTGTGTACACACACTTTCCCATTCATTTGAATGGGGAAAAAGATCCACTATGTTGTAGTGCACTTCACAACCTACTGAAAACAATGATGAAACAAAATAATTGAGATTATTGTAGTGGTTACGATGCATGTTGTGTGGAGAGTGATCAATATTAAAATGGTCATTCATCAGAGGTTTGACAGAAATCATTGACTTGTATTATCATGCAGTGTGTTTACAGGTTACAGCAGCTTTTCTCCAGAAAACAGATTTCTTAAGTGTCATGTGAATCCCTGTAATCAGAGAGAACTAAGGGGGTGTGCACAGTGAACTCAGTAGCCGCACATTTCTCTGTTCTGTATTGTTCTTGTTTTCTGTCTTCAGGTTAGGCTAACCCATTGTTGCTATTTCGTTGCTATTGCATCGCTGCTACTTTGGAGCTAACTCCCTTCACTTTTCCAGCACTTGTCGGAACAACAGACGTGACTTTTTAGCATTTAACTGACACACTGTAGTCTGTGCTGTACATTTACTGCCAGACTGACAACTTACCGCTAACCTTTTCCTCTGCTCCACTTGCATCCACCGTCACTTTCTCTGTGCCCAACTCATTATGCAAACATACTACAATGTCATATTACTTAACAGTGTTGCTTGTTTCCCAGGCAACAACACAGCGGTTCACTCATGTACCGAACAGCGCTGCACAGACTCCCAAATGCTAAATATTTCTGAATGAGTGGATATTTGGTGTTAATTCTGGCATTAAAAAATATTTTTTTGGCCTAGCAGGGGTTCTTGTTGATATAATTGTAGGAGAAACACTGATTCAGTATGTTTAGTAAATACTCAGTAAACGTTGAGTACAGTTAGACCCAGAAGTCTCCGTTAGTTTGGGCAAGTTCAAAGTTGTGAAAACAACGGGGGTGTTTTGAATTTGTTCGTCTGTCCCTCCCACCGTAGGAAATAATGTATTAATCCTGGAAAGCTACTGATGTAGCACTTTTCTCCTTATGAAAGAAACACAGACAAGAGCATATCGACCAACTAATCAACTAGTTGGCCAGCACACTACTGCCCTAGTGTTTACATGGGTTGCAAGTAAGCTTAAAGGTCCAGTGTGTAGAATTGAATGGCATCTAGCAGAACGGACTTGGTGGAAGTGAAATATAATATTCATATGTTTTAATTATTGTATAATCCCATGAAAATAAGAATCATTGTGGTTTTGTTAGCTTAGAATGAGCCCTTTATATCTACATAGGAAGCAAGTCCCCTTCTTGAGAGGCTGGCACCATGTTTTCTACAGATGCCCAGAACGGACAAACCAAACACTGTCTCTAGAAAGGGCCTTTTGTGTTTTTCATAAGTCTCACAGCCACCTAGCACTGTGCGATATGATGATATATATATTGTTTGATGATATAAAAATGTATATTGTTTCATTTTATGCTATATCATTTATATTGTGGTATTGCAAATCACACTCTTTGCTGCAATATCTGTCGTCATTTGACGACGCTTTGTAAACTAAATGGAGAAAATAATCAAATACGAGTAAGTAGCTTTTATTTGTTGAGCACATAACAAGGCAGGAATTGTACGTTACCCCGGCCAAACGGCCGCAGTGCCCCGCAGTGTGGCCTTTAAAAATGGAACCACACACACAGCCAGTTTTGCGCCTTGCTTTAAACTGGCCATTGATTTCCCCATTTAAAACTACATGTGGAGAAGCAAAATAAGTAGACTGAACATTCCCCAGTGTCTCTGTCATCACGCTGGATGTCAACAGGTGTGGAAGAGTTCTCCAGCAAATAATGTTATGTGTAACGTCAACATTAACAGCTAGCTTACATTAGCTACCAGCTAACATTATATGATAAGCACAGGCAGCTAAACACTGTACAGTCTAAGAATTAATACGTGTTGTGTTTAAAGTTCAGTCACAGGCTCTTGGAAGTGGTCAAACATTATTTTCTCTAGCAGTTAGTATTTATAAGACCGCTTATGTCAGCTGTCTGTGACAGTTTTAACTCATCTGGCAGTTTGATATTTTCTGTCTCTGCAGTCTGAAGACGCTTTAGACTCGTTTTCACTCGTCATGAATTATTTCCTCCGTGGCAGAAAAACATGTAACATGATCCCTCAGCATCTGCATGTTAAACTGGACTAACTAAACAGTTTTAGTGCCGACTGACTCTAACACTCACTATAAACGGACTGAAGACACTTGCTAGCCTAGAAACATTAATGCTACAAACAACCCATAATGCTAAACTCCATGTAGAAGTCGGTTTCACGCTGGTACTAACATTATATCTACTGACAAAGATCTGACCTATTGACAAGTTTCTCATCAGTGTGTTTAATGTTTAACATGGAAAAAAATGTTTTAAGTCATTTTTGTGACTCCTGTGATCTCAGACTCAAATGCTTATAGTTGCACACGTTAAAACTTAGATTAATATAACTCAGAACTGTTTTTTAATACACTGACTACTAATTGTTGATTGTACTGTTTTGTCCTCATACAATGTAATTATCACTTATTGTTATTGCAACATTTGGCCTTGGTGTCCTACATTTTGGCTGTGATGCTCCAATAAATTTGTATTTATCAAAGGCCAAAGTGGTCTTGCCCTAAAAATGACTTCATTCTAGGCCTGATATAATTCAAAATGCAATAAGAAATAAGCCTTTCCATGTGGTCATTTTATATAAAATATGTATTCATTGAATTTACAGAAAATGTGCTATATCATGATATGTATCGTTATGATGATATGAAATAACCTATATCGTGATATGAAATTTTGGTCATATCGCCCAGCCCTACAGCCACCTAAGGTTTTCCTACACACTTGGAAGGGGAGGTGAGGTATATTCAGTTGGTTGCAGTCTGCAGCCTCACCACTAGATGCCACTAAATCTTACACACTGGTCCTTTAATTTCCAGTGAATGGAAAATTAAATGTTCAGCTTGCTTCCTTGTTTTCAATGTTGTAACATGCTAAAGGCTGGTGATATTCTATGTATATTAATTTTTTTTTTTGGTTGCGCGAAAACTGACAGTCCAATAATTTTACTTCTCTGGCCTGCCTGTGACACTTACTCCATTGGTTCCTATAATAATACTGTATGTGGCTTCATTTTTTTTTTTTTATTAAGGCTTATTAACTAAAACAGCTGGACACGGTGTTGTTTAGCATTTGATGCTCCAATGAGTATTTTTGGCGGCAGGACATAATGTGGGATTGAGTCAAAATAAACTAGAGTGTGGCCCATTGATGTGTGTTAGTGGTTTTTAGACTCTAGCTCTATGGCAGAGAGGAATAAGATGCCACTCTTGACACTGATATTGTTGATTTCAGTCTCTTTAAGGGTTTGTTGATATTTTGACATTTTTATACATTTATAATATCACCACAGATATCCTTTAAAATCAGTTAAGGGACGCTCTGCAACTCCAGATGTGAGTTGCTTGTTTAGCGGCTATCTTCCTAAAAATTCAAAGCTCACCAGTTTTTAATGGTTTGTATCAACGGATTCATCAGTGAAGTCTGAGTGGTGTATGAGCCAGTTTGCATTTTCCATGTTTAAGTTAAACATTGGTAAAAGAGCAGCATAACACACTGGACTGTTGATGGGACAGAATGACATTTGAACAACAGGCAGTTTCACAATTTCCTCACATTTTATAGACCAACGATTAATCTACAATGAAAATGGTAATTAGTTGCAGATAAAATGTTGATTGGGATAGATTACCTATCCAGAGCAAGTTTCATGTCCTCTGGTTTAGTTTCAAAGTGAATTGAAACCAGTGACTAGGAGGATAGCAAATTTACATTTTTAAAAAAAAAAATGTTTGGAAAGTGGTTTGATGTTGTGGAAGTGTAGTTTGTGGATAATGGGTGAAAGCATACAAACCCAATGGTATGGTCCTTTTTTTTGAAATGCAAATTAAAATCCACTCTGAATGAAACACCCTGAATGAACTTCCAGGACTTGTGTGTTTGTGTTGGTGTGTCGGCTTCATCAATCAGTCATGAGCAGAGTCGCTGTCATTTGTTGGGAAAATCCCAACAATTCCATACTCTTACTTCTTCATTTCACCAACCATCTGTCTCTTTAAAATACGTCATGTAACTGGGTACTCGCCAAAATGGCTGCTAGAATGGAACCACTCAGCAGACACTCACACTCCTAATTTTTAAAGGACCTCACAGTGTTCGTCGTCACAGAGGCAGTTCTTTGAATGGTGCGGCCCCTCCTCCTCCTCCTCTCATCCCCTGTGTACTCAGGTTTCAGCTTCTTTTCTCTCACCCAGCCTAACATGGCTTCCTCATGACTTCCGATGTGGGTTAGAGAGCAAGTCCGAGAGGAGTCTTTACTTCTCTCAGTTCATAAATGAAAACAAAAACTAAAAAAAAAAAAAAACCCTCAAATGGCTTTGAGAACAGTGAAGTTTTGCATTTTGGGTTCCATCGTCATGGAAACACAATTTGATGACAGTCAACGGGACCCCTCTCACATACTGATTCAAGTTGTTCAGTGTCAATGTGTTCAGTAGTGTAGTTGTTACCTTTTTCCATTAGAGATGATGTAAATGGCCAGTTCAGGGGGAATCAGCCAGATGTGATCTGTCCACATTAAATACAGTTTCTTCATCAGTGCCATAAAATGTTTTTCCTCCAGCAGTTCCATCATTCCGTCATGACCGGCCACTGTCGCAATGTGTAGCACTACATTATCCCAGGTGTCTAGTATGGCATGATCACTTATATGGCAGGTATCACATCAGTGCTGCGTGTCAGTACATGTCCTGATATAAGATAGAAAAGAGACAAAGTGGTATTGGTAAAATTGGTGTTCATAGATAAATAGGAATTCACAAACTGACTTTACCTGGCTTTAGGTATCCAGTCCAATACCAGTGTTGTATTAATAAGCTGTATGTGTCACTGCGTGGTAGAGACTGAGATAATTCTCTTAATGTGTAAAATACATTTACTGAGCTATTTACTAAAATAATGGTATCCGTCACCAGATCAGCCCATTGTCACTGATGGTCCATCCCGTTATTTGAGTATTGGTGAGTCTCTATAGATAAAGAGCCAGCGGTCTTGTTCACTAGTGTTTGACAATTATCAAATGTGCTTCCTTAGTGTTGACTTTATTTGATAAGTGTGTTTTAGTGCTTCTTTGTTGTCTTTTTAGAGTCCTTATGAGTGTAGCCGAGCTGTAGTTAAATATAAAACACAGCTGCATGTATCTGTGTAGCCAATCAGACACCAGACTTTTAGCACCTATTTCTTATGAGTAAGAAGTTTTTAATGCAGGGGATATTTCAGACTCCACTTCATTGTCATGCATTAGCTCTTTTTCTTGTTTTCCAATCAAACACAACATTCAATTCAATTTTATTTATATAGCACCAAATCACAACACAAAGTCATCTCCGGGCACTTTTACATGGAGCAGGCACTACCCATACTACATACCATAACTCGCGTATCACTTTTATTCTAACAGTTATCATTCATCTCTCTCTGCGTTTCCTGTCAGGTCCACTAGAGCCGCCCTCAGTAGACGTCAAGCTGGCGACCGTAGCAGGAAAGAAGGGCAAGAAGGCTGAGGAGGAGGAGCAGCAGCCTGCAGCACCGGAGGTGGTGCCAGAAGCAGCAGCAGCACCGGCAGCACCAGCAGCTGCAGAAGCAGCAGCAGCAACAGCAACAGCAGCAGCAGTAGCAGAGGAGGAGGAAGAAGAGGAGTATGTGGTGGAGAAGGTTTTGGACCGCCGAGTGGTGAAGGGCAAGGCGGAGTTTCTGCTGAAATGGAAGGGATTCTCAGAGTGAGTCTACTAACACTCAGTTTGACAAGTATGGTTAGTGCTCCTGCTCCTGAGACAGTTTTCTCTTGATCATTTAGTGCAAGTGCCAGTTTGAAATGTTGACATTTGGCAGCCCTGTAAATAACTCTACAGAATGACGTTTAAAAACAAGGAAAATGTGATGTTTTAAGAGTAAGAAAAGACTGACTGAAATTGAACTAAAACATCTACTATTCATGTGTGCCTGTCCAGTGAGGACAATACATGGGAGCCAGAGGAGAACCTGGACTGTCCTGACCTTATCGCTGAGTTTATGTCGAAATACAAAGAGAAGGAGGAGAAAAAGAAGGAGGGCAAAAGGAAAGCCACAAGCGAGGCCACAAAAGAACCTGAGGAGAGGGGGAGCAAGAGGAAGAAGGAAGAGGTGAGAGGAGAGAAATTAGCAATGTTTCTCCAGGCTCTCTGGAGAACACCAGTAGTCAGCCAGATAACAAAAATGTCTACAAGGCCTGCAGCTACCAGTTATTTTCACTGTTCATGCTGTCTTGTGATTATTTTTGAACTAATATACAAATCTACACACAGGTGCTTTAATGCCTCTATTCACGTGTTTTCTTGTACTTCCTGTCTCCAGGGCGAGAAGGCCAGAGGTTTCGGCAGAGGTCTGCAGCCAGAGAGAATCATCGGTGCGACGGACTCCAGTGGAGAGCTCATGTTCCTCATGAAGTGGTGGGTCTTCTCTCTTCACTCTGATTTTTATTAAGGTCCAACGAGATGGTTTTAGATGAAGTTGATTCCAGAGTTGAAACAGTAATTTTGACAAACACTGCAAAATGGAGCTATGCTAATGGAGTCTGATGTGGACTCTGCCTATCTTGAGCCCTGGAATCCCCCCCCCCCCAGGTTTATATTAGTGAGAGGACTTTATTCCTAATGCCCTCTTTCTGCTAAGTATATTTGCTCATATTAGTAGGGAGGGGAATACCGTGACACGGAAGATGGAACTGCATCTTGAAACCGTGGACGTTTGTGTCACAGTTTCAGTCTCTTGTTTCAGAATTGTTACATCCCTACAAGTTATACAAAGAAGGTTTCCAATACAAGGTTACTTCAATGTATGCACACAAGGACTTTTCTCAGTACACATTACTCTTTCATTTATTTCTTTCTAAGTCATTAAAGAGTTTAGAAGAACTTTGCATTCAGCAACGCTAAAAAAAAAAAAATCTCCCTCTCTATCACATTATAATAACTCATGTTGAAATAAAAAGTGTGTACTGTAGCTAAAAAAAGTGAATCAGTGTAGTATCAGTGAATGTTTGGCTGTAGTACATTCATTTACTCTGTCTGCCATGTTGGCACAAAACCAAGCAACAAGCTTGACAGGTTGATGAAATGGTGAAAGTGTCTTGTTAATGCATTCTTGTCATTTAAGAATTCCCACAGAACAAATTAGGATTGTGATCCTTGCTAATTTATTGGCCTCTTTATCATAGGAGGAAAGAAGTGAGTAAAAAGCCCATAGATTAACACTGTGCTCTCTCTCTCTCTCTCTCTCGCTCCTCATCCCTTGACTTCCTTCTGCCTTGTTTCTCTTTCCTTTGTCTTCCCTTCCTCTCTCTTCGCTTTCTGCCAAGTTTCTTCCTTTCTCCCTTTTTTTTTCCCTTTCTTTTCCCTCCACACTCCTCTCTCCAATTAACAGGAAGAACTCAGACGAGGCCGACCTCGTGCCGGCCAAAGAGGCCAACGTCAAATGTCCCCAGGTGGTCATCTCTTTCTACGAGGAGCGCCTCACCTGGCACTCTTACCCCACGGAGGAGGAGGAGAAGAAGGAGGAGGAGAAAAAAGACTAGATGAGTGGAGGAGAAGGAGGAGGTGCTAAGAGGAAAAGAAAGGAGGTGTGGAAGTGCAGGGCGGGAAATCAACTACACAGCTGTTGTCCTAGTTAGTCGACTGTAGCAGCCACTTTGGCAGCGAAAGTGGAGAAAATCCCAGAACGTTGGGAGTTAACTGCCAATCTTGCTGACAGAAGAAAAAAAAAAAAAAAGATGTTTGTTTTCCTGCCCTGGAAGGAGACACGCATCCTTTCCTCAAAAGATGCTCCCACCTGGATCTCGACTGAAAATGTAATGTTTTTTTTTTTAAAGAGGTAGTTTGACACTTTGTGTCTTTTTTGATTTAGATTCGTTTCCCTCACCAAGAACGTGTCACTCGATGGGAACTGGTGCCTTTTTGTTCTGCTTGTATTCCTCTTTGTCGTCACAAGCTGAATATTGAAATGAATACAGTGAAATGATTGAAGTGTTTGTCTTCTGCATTCGGTGACAAGTGCCTGGTGTCGGAAATACAGGAATGCAAATCATGCTGTCAAGCTACCTCTTTAGCATGTGCAGAGAGTCAGAGCCCTTCATTCACGTAATGAAGCAAGCTGAATGTTTGGCTGTGGCTGGCAAGTTTGTCTCTCCTCACAAAAAGTCCCGTTTTTTGGAAGAAAAAAAAAAATAAAAAATTTAGCTGGCTGAGAAGACCGGTGAAAGTGGCCACTGAATTCTGGCGGATCTGGGAGAGGACAAACTTCCCTTCCTGCTTTGTCAAGATTCATTTGGAGGGAACTTCTTTTGGAAGGGATCGCAGTTAGGTTGGGTATTAATGAAAGAATGGACAGAAACCATTCATCTCTTTCAGTATCTGTTCTCTTTGTGCCACCTGAGTTCTCATTATTGCTGACGTGACGCTGTTCTTCATTTGAAACTCTCAAAACACCAAATGACTGTGCATTTCTCTCTGACGTGGATAAGACTGCAAGAAAAGACCTCCAGTTGTTGGCTTTGGCCTTATGTCTTACCAGCCAGTGTGGCGGCCAACCAGCCAGTGTTGACATGTCCTGCAGTTTTCCATAATTTCAGCCATGGATGATGATGATGATGCTGCCTAAGGCTTCCTTTTTAATTTTTTTAAAAAAATTTAACCTCTCTGTAGCTCTAGCTCTCTCGAGTGCTGTATTTGATCACCTGTAGCTTTTCTGTGAATGTGAAACAATCTGCCGTATTTCTTACCCGACACACTTCCTTATACTTATGAGGTGTGACACAATCATATGTTCTCTATATATGGACGTTGTACTCACCTGACTTAGTCATGGTATTTTCTTGAATAGAGTCAGGACCATTTTGACTACTTGACTAGCCCACAGTATCTGTTTAGCAGGAAGCCAAATAGTCACCTGTAGGGTTGCAACTAATGATTATTTTCATTATCAAGTAATCTGTCTTTTTTTCCCCAACTAATAGTTTTGCCTATAAGATGTAAAAAAAAAAAAAAAGGCAAGATGTCCATCACAGTTTCTCCATGTCCAAGTTGATGAGATTAATGTCTTTTCTTTCTTTTTTTTCTGACAAACAGTCCAAAACTCAAAGATATGCAGTTTACAGTGATTATAAAACAAAGAAAAGCAGTAAATCCTCACATTAGAGAAGCTGGAACCAGAGATTTTTTTTTTCTTTGCTTTAAAACCCATAGATCAATTATCAAAAACGGCTGCTTATTTTTCTGCCAACCGATTTTAATAAACTTAATTGCTGCAGCTCTAGTCACCTGCCAACAGGGCTAGAGCCATAACCATGAACCATATGTACAGACGACAGGTAATCCCCTGGCAGCTGTGGCCGGGAAGACTCCTAAACTGCTCCTATCAGTTTTTTTTTTAGTTTTATTAATATTTTCAGCGGAACTGAAGCTGGTTGGTTACCCAAGTGGCTTGCAGAGTGTTCACACTTCACAGCTACACTAAAATCAGCATTTGCCTGGTTGTAATTTTCCACACTGCTATATTGAGTGCTAAAGAGTGGAAGTTCAGCTCTTGCCCAAACCAGCTGAGATATACCCTCTAACCTGTCAACCTGTAGGGCCAAGTAATTTTTTTTTTTTTTATGAAATCCTTCTGGGCATCTTACAGGAGGTAGTTATTGAGGCAACATTTGTTTTTGTTTGTTTGTTTTTTTTGTTAGTTTTTTTAAGAAACCTAAATTTAATGTCAACCAACAGATGAAATCCCTCATAATTTTGCTGCTATAAAGGACATGTTTCTCTGGGAAATAAAAGATGATGTTAATTTTGGTGTAAACGTGCCCCCCCATTTTAGCTACATTCACATATTGTTATAAGTGTTGGATTCAAGTGTGGGACTGATAATGATTCCTTAACAAAACTGTACTGTAGCTAAAAGAAGTGTATCAGTGTGGGAATTGACCAGCCATTGTGTGTAAATTTTCTGGCTGTAATTTGTACATTTGCCTGCTCTGCCTGCCATGTTTGGTACAAGACCATCCAAGCAAGCTTTGACGGGCTGATGAAATGCTGAAAGTGGCTCGTTAATTCTTATACTCCTGCTACTATGGCTGGTAGGCGGGAGGGGGAGGGGGAGGAGCGGGAGTTTCCTGAAGAGACTGCGGCTTTGTCACTCAGTAGGTACATGCCCTGGTAACACAACTGGGTTTTACTGCTAATGGAGGAGGTGATTGAAAGTATGTTGAAAATGATCTTCATTTCCTCTCCCTTTGTTTTTTTTTTTTGTTTTTTTTTTTTTTTAAAACCTTCATGCACACACTCAACCACTTGTGCGTTTTTGTAGGCTGTATTATTTTTAGCTTGCACCAGCCGGGCTACACTCAAGACATGATGATTCATGATGATTCAGCACATTTGGAGTATTTCATGATTCCTCCTGGTTACAGACCAACACATGGTTAAAACAACATTTTGATATTTGCAGTTTTTTCATAGTAAATAGAAATTTTGAATTCAGCATGACTAATGTGAACAATTCATATGAGGGGTATTTCTCTGCTGTCTGATGTTTCCTACTATGTAACGTGTTGAATGTAGCTCGGCTGTGCTTATTTCTGTGTATACTGTATTAAAGCTAGCATAATAGCTTCCTGTTACCAGACCCAGGTTAGCTAGTTCAAATCCATGTCTCTGAACTGTTAAGTTCTGCTATTGAAAATTTATTCGAGAACTGACCTTAAGAGAAAATATGAGCCTCAGCTGATAATAACCCCCGACATAGCAGCTGTAACATATTTACCAGTTCTTACAGAATGATCAGTTTGATGAACCCTAGCCCTCAGCGACATGTTATGGAAGACACAGCACAAACTTAAAGCAGCAAGATACAGAAAAAGACAGTGTTGTTTTTAAACCACAGATTGTGTGTGCATATCAAAATCCCACACATGAATTTCATACAGAAAGGCCAGACAATCACCTGGAAAGACTTTTAAGAACATCTCGGTGAAAATTTTGACCCAACTGGCGAATCAAAGTGGGATATAATTTAAATCAGCACAGCTGAAAATACTGTTCATGGAGTTTGAAGTCAAACCTCACCCTGACCATAATCAGTGACCTTTTAAGATCGCTGCTTGTTCTTGCTTGTGTGTTTTGATTTAATAGGTTCATACAATTTAATGTATTATTCAGTCAACTTCCTAAAGGAATTTTTTCTTCTGGCCTTTAGGGTGTTCTTATTTCTTCACCATGTACATCAGTATTAAGTGTGAGATATACTGACAAGCTTCTGTTACACTATTCGTCATTGAAAGGAAGGGTGTGAATTAGCTGCGCCTGGGTCTGCTAGTTAGCTTTTCTATCTCATCTCTGAAGCTTCTCTCTGTATTTAGCGGATTAGCTTGTGTTGTCCTGTTGCATGTTTATTGGTTTACCTTGCAAAGTCACTGTCATGGCTGTTCTACTTTTAATTGTCTGTTTTGGACAATAAAGTTGTTTCGTTTTCATAAATAAGTGCATTTTGACGACTCGATCTCCTTCTTTAGTGGAACACATTAGGAAAGGTTCAGCTTCCACAGCTGCGTGAGGTAAAATCAGTGTTGGCCTTTATTTTTTTCTGCCACTGGGTCCTTTTGTCTGTACAAACTTTCCAAAATGTGTTTTCACAACAAGTATAAAGAAATCCTGTTCATCTTATTGCATATCAGCAACCAGAAATGTCCAATCACCCAGTGTTTGTATGTGAATCAAATGTATATATTTTTTAAAAAATCTTAAAAAATGAAATGTCAAACATGTAACCTGTATTATTCTTAAAATTTGTCATTTCTGTGATTTATTGTCAGTCTTTCAAACTCAGTTATTATTTCACAGCTGCACTATAATTCTTACTTCTTAATTCATGCTGAATCATGTATAGTGTAGGTTTTAGAGTGGGCCTTGTATAATTTCAGTATCAACTTTCTCTCTCAGTATGGAAAGTGTGTAGCTGCTGCTGCTGCTTTTCACTCTGGACTGACTGAGAAGAACTCTGGAAATAATCTCTGATATAATTTGGGAGCTGAGACAAAATCTGAGTGTTTATGCAATACATGCATTCTAAATTGTAGGAATAAGTATTATTAATTTTTATAATCAGAGCAAAATGATGTAGTTCTTAGACAATTGATGCACTTCACACCATCATTTAGGAGTGTTTTTTTTTTTTTTTACCTCTTTTATTGGTCAAGTTGATTTTCATTTACAAAAATCTTTTCAATTACAAAAGGCAAGGTCCCAAGTCCTTGAATACCAGCAAGCACCTTGGGCATCCACAAAATGTAAAAACTTAACAACCCATTGGAGCTCATTCCATCAGTGGTAATGATAGACATGCAGGTTATTACATATAGAAAGTTGGCACTTCATAAATGAGAAAGACAGGTGGCGACAATTTCATTCCAATGACATCTGGAAAACACACAGGCATATGCCTAAACTTGATCGTAAAGCACACACTGAAAACATGCAACGATTTCTTGCCTAAAATAATCCGACATTACAAGTTGTTTTTCAGTGATTTGACTACACATGTGAGGAGCGTTTCCCTCTGATTGTGTTCGTTCCTGAGAGATTTGTGAACACCACACCAGTTGCATGACTTTACCTAAACAGATGACAATCTACACTACAATCATGGAATACTGCAAATTGGGGTAAAAATTTGTATAGGTCTGTTTTGTCCTTGGCATCAAGAGTTTAAACTGCTGCTGTGTTTAATTCCCTTTAACAATAATCTAATCAGAATCTCTGTGGAGTTCTGTCTTACGTGGTTAAGTGCACAGCCACCAGAGGGTGACATGCTAACTTCAAACAATTCACAAATCAGTCAGGAGTTTGGACATTTTTAAGAATCCAGAATTACCTGTTTTATAGAACATTTCTTACTTTGTAATTTTGTCCCATCGATCTTAAAATGTTAATATCAGTCATTCTTTGCGCATTTATTAAAGATCTGCCAATCAATTTAAGATTGACAGCAGGTTCCAATACAGTGTTTTGAAATTTGGTGGAGGGCACGGCTAACCTTTACCCTTTAGCTACATTTGGAACACACATTTCCAACATCTTTTTTGATGTTTTAAATGACAAAATTTTCACAGCTTCACAGACACATAATAGTATTGAAAATTACAAATAAAAAGGTACAGATAAAACCTGTTGCTATCATGCTTTCGGACCACAAGAGAAAAAAAAATACATGCACCACTTATGGATGAAAAGAGCTATTCCACAGTCAGTTTGTTACAGTCTGCTCAGTGTAAACATCCATGAAGCCTTAAAAACAACAAGCCTAACCAGCATATTCTTGTTTTCAAAGACCATATTTCCACCTTAAAGCATATTATATTATCTATTTGTTCTTATTTTGTTCTTATCAACTTTTCCTTTAAAGAGACAAAAAGCTTAGCTTATATACTGTCCTTGACACCTTCTAAGTTGGTTAAGTGGTAGGAGGGGTGCTCTGATTTCCAGGACAACTAGCAGTCGACATACTGTGTTATTCCAAGATGTCCAACAAAGTGGCCAAGGTGGCTAATTTCCTCTCTTACTATAATCCAAAAAGGTTCTGCTGGAGATTTTGGTGAATAGCAATGTTAAATTTGACAAGAGGGTGGCATGTGGTTACTGCACCAATTGGAAACTGAACATACCCAGGTATGATCCCCATGAACTCCAGTCTTTAGCCTGCTGAATTGTCTGAGTGAGACACCCCACACCTACCCGCTGATCTCCAAACCGCCCAGAGTCATTGTTGTGTCTGGTTGGCTTAGCTGACAGCAAGGATCCAGCCCGCTATCAGTTTGTTGCCCAGTCTCTGAGGCAGACGATGTAAGAGAAAGCAGGTTTGTACATAGGCACTGAACTAGCATTTTAGACTGTGGTCCCAGTTCATCTATCTGTCGTCTTAATTCCACTAAGCACTAACAGTCTAGAATGACCTCTGAGATGTTTGAGCTTAACAAGTGTTGTATTCAAGTCCTTTTTCAGTGTAGAAAATGCTTACAATGAAGAATGGAGAGCACCGCATCCTGGAGTTGAACTTTTCTTTTCATCAACATGATAATCACATCCTCATTCAAAGAATTCCTTTCTTCTGTCTTGATTTTCTCCATCCATCCATTCCTCTATTAATTCTTTAAATAGAAACATCCCTGCCCACAAAATCTGTTTTGGAGTTTGAGGATTTTGTAGTTCTTTGGAGACTCTACACCTGCTGTTGACACCAGATGCACAATTCTTGTGTTCCGTCATTCACCACTGCATCACTATTTTCTGCTTTTTTTGTGGTTTTGATCACACATCTGTGTTCCAATAACTCTACCTGTTAAGGGATCTCTTTATCCTCCCTACATTTCCAAATGTCTAAAACATTTTGTGAAAATATTCCCGACTCATCCTCACTTTTTCTTGTCTCTCTGTTTCTTCCTGCTTTTTTCACCTGTCAGTGGCAGCTCTGCTCCTTGTTGGCGTGGAGCCACCATGACACTACCATTTGGCCCAAATTGAAGCATGTGCTCTGTAGTGTCCAGCGGCCTCCCCTCCTCGTCCCTCAGCCTGGAAAAGACTTCCTGGTACAACATGCTCAGTCTGCGCTTCATTTCCTGCAGATTCCTCAGGGCCTCCTGTTTCTCTCGGAGCAGCCGTGAACGGTGGCGCCTCAACCCTGATACATCCTCCTCAAGTCCCATCAGCATTCCCAGTTTCCTCTGCCTGCAGTTCTGAGCAGCTACCTTGTTCTTTCCACGGCGTCGTATGTCCCTGACCAGGGCAAGCTGCTCCTCATTGAGCTGGTAATTGGCCAGTAGCTCATTGAACTCCTCCACTGGCAGATTCACAATCATCTCATTGGAGAAGGGAATCTTCAGGGCTTGTGCACGCCATTCATCCCGGCTCCACATTTTGCTCTCAGTGATGTGTCTGGAAGAAGAGCGGTGGTAAGGCTTGTTGTTGTCAGGTCGCAGGGAGGATTTGGTGTGTTTGGTGGTCATCTTGCCCAGGTGTATAGAGGAAGCGGACGGCAAGGGCTGGTTGTAGGTGTGATCGTGGTCGATATGCTCCAGCCATGGAAAGGCATTGAACAGTTTGTGATCCCCATAGTTGGAGGGGAAGAGTTTGTTCATATTTTGAGAGTACCCTCCTCCTACTGCCCCCATTTCCTCCTCTTCTTGTTCCTCCTGCTTTATGGTCACTTCCACTTCCATATCTGAACCAACTAACCTGTCCTCAGCATCTTCATCCTCATCTTCAGAGAAGAGACTTCCCACAGCCGACACACAAGATGAAGAGGAGGTTGAAGAGGAGGAGGAGGAAGAGGAATACGAGGAAGCCTCTGAAGTGCATGGAGAAGCAGGGCTGTGGCTGAAGTCCAGAGAGAGACCAGAGTCTGAGTCTGCCTCATCCTCACCATCTAGGAGAAGGGAACAAAGAAAAGTAATGATAAGTTTTACTGATTTTATTGAGGACTAATGAGGAAAGGTATATTCAGTATTTGCTCATAGTAACTATAAAAATAAGTCTATTGCCCTTGTCATTTACCTTGCTGATGTCTCCTTGCCTGACCCTGTTCTTCCGTCAGTGCCATGCCAGAACCAGAGTGGTTATCTTCTCTCTCATTGCTGGTGATATTGTGGTTGAACTGGCTAAGTTCCTGCTGGGATATTTCACGGTCAAGGTAGCCCTCTTCTTCAAGCCTGGCCGCCATCTCAGGACTGAATCCTTCCTCCAGAGCCAGGTCCAACAATCTGATTTCATCCAGGACGGCAGCATCCTCTAGGAGGTCACTAAGGGGGCTAGAGAGATTATCTTCATCCTCAATATCCTCCTCCTCTTCAACCAGAAAGATGCCGGAAGGAGATTTTGAAATGTCTTGGGCCATATCTTTCTCCTCTAGAGGTGGGGTAGAGCTGGAAGAGGTTAAGTCACTTGATCGAAAGTTAACATCAAAGCTAGCAAGGTTTTCAGGGCAGAGAGCATACTGTGAGCGCTGGCTGCTTTCCATGTTATCCACAGGATCATCTGTTAGCAGATTCATGTTGAAGGTACTTGAGTTATTTTCTTCATTTAGTCCAATGGAGAAGTCTTCTGATGGATCCTCTGCAAGCAGACTCATGTGGTCTGGGGGACTGTGCATAGGATTCACATGGGAGTTTTTCAAAGTGTCTCTTGTGTTCAAGGCTGAACTGTGGTCGTCCAACTCTGCACTGGGGGTGAGGGGAAGCAAGGCTGGTCCTGCCTCTGAATGGTGTGGAGACCCCAACAAATCTAAAGAGAAAGAGTGGGTATTATGCCAGAAGTCAAGAATGGCGGGATCTAGCACAGCTTTTGCTATGATAAGTCATGGAACCTTCAGGTATTCTTGATCTTGGAAACAGGTCTTGACAAAAATATTCTCAACACAAGGTCCCACTTAATTAATAAATTAAGATGATTCTCATATGGAATGTTTGTACGGTGACAACAACTAAACAATGTCCATGAGCAACTGCATCTGCTGAGGAAGTCCACTAGATGTGGTTAAAAGATTAGAAAACAACAGCTAAGTAGGACCTTATGTTGAGATTTATTTTCAAGTGGCCAAAGTTTCCAAAGTCAAGAAAGAAACTGCTCTCCATGAATTTTTAGAACAAATGTCAGCTTTTAAATTGAATTACCATGCTGCAGGGGAGCCTCCATCAGAGGGACCTCCTGGTCAGTCTCTGTTAAACTGCTGTCATGGTTGTTAGAGTTTTGTTGCAGGGCTTCAGACCTAACTCCGTCAGAGATCCTAGATGGTCTTGAATCCGTGGCATGGTCAAATGATGTCATCATGTCAACATCTGTGTTCTGGAAAGGAAGGTTGCACAGTTCATATCAATCTATAGCATCGTGGCTTAGTCATTTCACATCAAGTAATTTTCTGCTCCTGTTTCTGAATTCATTAACTCATCTAGTTCTGTTTTGCCACATTGAATTGAATGTTGTTTCTTCCCCAAATCACCTCAGGCTCCATGATAGCCAAAAGGTCCAACCAGTGGAGCTCCATGTCCAAAGAAGGGTTATTGATGGGGGACAACTGAGGCTCCCGGCCAGAGAGCTGATGTTCTGGGTCTCCCCTTCTACCACCATCTTCACATAACTAAGGAACAAGAAAACAGGGGAAGTGATGATTACAATGAAATGCATTACAAATGACATTACAGTACTGGTCAAGGTTAAAGGAGAAGAGAGCAGAAGAGAGGGCAGTACCGGTTGTTCCTCTAAGAAGGGAAATGTTTCGTCCAATAGCCTCAAACACTCCTGGAAGGAGAAAGAGGTCTGAAAATAGAAAGTGAGAATGAGAAAGAATGACAAACAAGGTTTTATAGAGAAAAGGAGTGGTGTAAGTGGTGAGAGCTTTTTCAGTTATGGACAAGATGTCATCATCTTAGTTTAGCATGTTAGCATGCTATCATTTGCTAATTATCAGAAACAATAAGTACAGCAGAGGCTGATGGGTTTTGCCAGTATTTGGTCATAAACTGATGTATTGGATAAATCAAAATGTTGACCTGTTAATGGCACTGAATTAATGGTCCGAGGGTCACCAAAGTTTTGGCTATTCACGAATGTCAGATTTCAGTGTGGCTAAAATGCTGTGGATGGGGGCTACTTGGCAATCTGGTCTATTTCTTGTTCCTGCTTGTGTAAATGTTCAGTGATGATGGCTCTTTGCTGTTTGATTTTAGCATTACAATCAGATTAAAGAATAGTTGTGAACATTAATGGTTGTCTGACCCACATGTGGCACCATGAGAGTGACAACTTCTTAGAAAGCACACTTAGTTTTCATTTGTCAAAATTAACCTGCGCCTCTTTCTCTCTCTTGTCAATGGAGTTTCTCCAGTTTCATTTTCAGAAATGTCTGTCTCGTCTTTCCATCTTCACTGGATCCTGTCACAAATCAGACACTTGTGACGTTTGACCTGCAGTGCTATGTGGGAAAGGCGGTAAGCAGGCTTCTCTTTAGATCTGCCCGAAAAAACAAGGAGCCTGCTATGACATACTTGACCCATATTTGATATTTTTAAATGCTACTATGACAAACCTCAGAAGGTGAACTTCTATGAGTATTCACACTTACAGTTTTATTTCATCTTCAATGTGTCACACACACATGCATCTATATCTATGTTACTTGTTATAAAGCATACCCTTGGGTGTAACAGGTACCTTAGAGTGCAGCTGCTCAAGTATGTCACTCATGATTTCTGCTGAGCTGGCAGCAGTCAAGCATTTAAAGATGAAGCGTCCAGCTCTGATTCCAAGCATGACAGATGCTCTGATAACCTTGCCTAACACTCACAGTTTACATACAGTGTGTATGTCAGAGAGGTTTTACTGATACAGGATTTTTTTAAGGCTGATGGGGACTTTGCAGTCAGACACGATTTACTGCTGAATTAAAATATCCCAACTTTTTCAGACTGTCACTCTTTGCTGTAGGCTAATGGTCCCTGGGAACCTCACAAATCATACCAAAGTTAATGGCATATCATCCAATAGTGTTTTAATATTGTAATCCGGACCAACATCACTATCTGTGTCTTCCAGATTTTTCATTGTCTTCAAAGGCTAAAATTCATGAAATAGCATTTTATCATAAATCCATGCTAATAAATATTATTCCTCTATCATATTCTTGCTATGTCTTACCTGGTCTACTTCATTTTGAGTCAGCTCTCGGTGGTCGGAACCTCGTGGTCTTTCTCCGCCCTCTCCCCTCCAGTGACGCCTGTGCATCCTGACCAGGTCTTCTTCCTCCTCCTCCTCCTCCTCCTGCTCTTCCTCTTCTCTGTTGTCCATGGCAGCACTGTGATGAAGTACATTATGTGTTCCTTCCTGGTTGCAGAGACAATAATGAATAACTTAGTAGAGCCTATACACTGCAGACCCGCAAACTGCCCAAACACCCAGACATTGGTTCAACAAATCATGTTCAGTACTGGACAGTCTCTCTGGAAAGGCCATCCTATTGACTTAAAAACTGGTTCTCATGGGTTTTGAACCCAGGAGCCTCTGCGTGTAAAGTAGACATGATTACCTCTATTCACTATGGAACCTCACAACAAAAACCCCAACGTGTCTGGTGATCGCAATATTTTGTCATAAATGTTGAGCCATAACATAAAGAACTGCTAAAGGACTAATTATTTAATTAGTTTATCCATATTCAACAACTACAGCTCCCAAGAGGCATGCTGCATTGGATTTGATTGACACTTGATTATAGTACAACAGGTTCCACTTCAAGAGAGGAGAAAATGTTGGGATTTTCATATAAAAATATGTCAAATGCATCTTTTGGAAATATACGCTGATAGTTAATACAATGATATGCTGAGAAACACAAGGTTACAACACAGCTAGTGAAGAGGTAACATATCATTAACCACTGGAGTAGTACAGTGTAGTGCTTCCATGTTACCAGGCTGTATGTAAAGTATGTAAAGGCTCCTATTTTACCCAGAGACAGACAGCCAGACTCAGAATAGCTTTAACCTTCTAGTGACCTGGCTAGGGGCTTACAGACAAACCCAGAGACCCCCAGCAGCTGGCCAGCAAGGACACGTATGTGGTTTTGAACATACATGGGCCTAACACATATCCTTGTCTGCACTACATGAGTGCAACTGAGAACCCAGTTTCTTTCTATCTGCAGCAGTCTGTGAACTCGACTAATAGCCGTAAACCTCAGACTCAGGATAGATGATAGCTAATCAACCTCTCAGAGAGGAGCTTATGTCTTGCTTTCCATGACAACTTTCTGTGTGGTGATATGGCGATATGCATGTGCGACCCAACAGATTGTATTCTAATTTGAGACAGGCTATGGATCCTGAAGACTTAAAGCATTTGGTTCCACTGGGTTTCAAATCCAGGACCTTCTGTGTGCAAAGCAGATGTGATAACCTCTACACTGTGGAACCTTGTATGCAGCCAGTAATTATGATGTTTTCCAAAATGCAAAGCAAAATTTTCAGTTTGCAAAATCACATGAAATAGATTATTATGTTAAAGTATAATATTTGCACTTTAATATTTGGCTCAGACTCCATCACGCCCCATAAAAAAAACACCAAACTCAGCAGGGTTTGGGGTATGACAATAATAACTTTCCTCCTACATGTTGATGCTGAGGAGGGGGAGGAGCTTTGGAAATACATAAAAGTTTTGGCTCTACTGGGTTTTGAAACCAAGACCTTCTGCACATAAAGCAGATATGATAACCTCTACACTATGGAACCATATTTGCCCTGTAATAATGCTGCAGAAAAAAGTTCAGTCAGCCAAATGATATGGATATATCATTTGGACATATATTTTATATGTGAGTGTAGAATATGTAAATCTTTGATATTTGGTGCCAGTGCATCTAAGCTCTGACCCCATCACTCCCCACAAGGAAACACCAAGCTCAGCATAGCAGAGAGTGGGGAGAGACGGTAATAATTTCCCCCGTAGTGGAACATAGGCTGCAGCACAGCCACAAGCGACAGCATAGCCTTCAGGTGAGTGATGTGGCAGCAGGCATGCAGCAAGATAGTGAGTGAACCACCGACTGTTGAAGTACACCGCCATGATTAAAAGTGTGCTTTAGATTTATGTTTCAGTGAGAGGAGTGTGCAATGCGAGTGTAGCAGTGGACTCAAGACTGAAATAGCTTGCTGGCTTCGCTTCGTTAAACACTGAACTAGGAACGTGATACTAAACATACTTTCTTCAATGGTTTTACATAGTATAATGATACAGCTTAAGGCAAATGTGACTAAACAGACTTCCTATAAGTATCAAACCCATACAGGTTCTGCACTCTGAAGATAAACTGCTGGTTCCACTGGGTTTCGAACTCAGGACCTTCTGCGTGTAAAGCAGACGTGATAACCTCTACACTATGGAACCATATATGAAGCTGCTAATGTCACTTATCAGAAATGCAAAGAAAAAAGCTGAGTCAGCCTAATCACATGGAATAGATTGTAAGTGAATGTAGAATATGTAAAGCTTTGATATTTGGTGTCTAGGTTCTGACCCCATCACTCCCCACAAGAAAACACCCAGCTCGGTACAGCAAGGCGTGGGGAGTTATGATAACTTTCCTCCCAGTGGTCCATCCCAATACATACATTTTTGGTATTTGCCAAGTAGTCATGTTATAGATACCTGTGTGACATATTTCCAGTAACTGCCACAGTGCCCAAGGGCCCGTTAATAAGAGTGTGGAGGTTTGCAATGGACTGCATATCATTTCGGACAAATTCTCTAAAGCATTCTTTTAAAAATTTGTTAAAGAAAGGACAATCCACACCAAGTAAGGTTTGGAAATCTGACAAAATTCCTTCTACTTCATGGCCAGCGTATGAGCCAAAGAATTCAATTGTTTTAACACACATTCTCTGACCTATCAGGTAACAGTATTCAACAAGCATGATAAATGTCATGATAATGATACTGTCTACATTGGTGTGACTAAAGTACAGATGGGTTTTTTTTGTCTGGTTGCAAGTTAGAGTTCATCATTTTCTACAGTTCAACCAATTTACTTTTGACAGAACCCTGTGAAATCACTTCTGCTTGTAATATAATGTTTTTCAATGATACATGTCCAATGTGTTATGCAGCTGATGGTGAGGAATCAGTCTATCTAGGATTACTTATCAAAAACTTTTACATAGTAACATTATTATGTGTTGGTTGATTACGACACTCTGTGCATTCCCACTTTCTTGTTATGTCATTTCATCAACCATTTGGCACAAGCAAGTTTTGCTGCTTTCTTCCTGCAACACTGCTGAATAAGGAAGCAAGTAAGTGCCTCATGTATTTATGTTTGTTTACATGCATGCCTCTGCCTCTTTGCATTTCAGTGTGTGAGTGTGTGCGTGCGTGTGCACGTGCATGCACGCGCGTGTGTTGATGCAGTAAACAAGGGGGATTGCAAAACTGAAGGATGTAAATGTGTGTCAGGACGCAATGGACCAGGGTTCAAGTTTCAAAACAAGCCAGTCAGTCACAAGGCCAGGAGGAAGCTAATAAAGTGTTTTGTATGTGTGTGACTGTATGTGTGTTTGTGTGTAAGCGTGCCATTTGATACACAAGGAGAGTTCAAAAACAGTTATATTCATTTTCAGTTTGAAGAAGAGAAAGTAGCATGCACCTAGATCAAGTTTATAGTGTGTGTGTGTGTGTGTGTGTGTGGTTGTCATGCAGACAGATATATAAACCTGTAAGCTGTAAAATGACACTGAGCTTCAGCTGTAGCTTCTTATAACAAACTGAAAAACTTCAATCCCAGCTTAATCAGAGTTTTTCTCATTTCCTGTACTCACTCTTTCCTTTCCATCACCGTAGATGATTTTGCTGCTTTCAACACATTAAGAGATATTTCCAATTTTACTTTGTCTTACTTGTTTTTCACAATACATTTTAGAATAATATTTAGTTGTAAAAAAAGATGGCAGCATTAAGTGGTTTATCTTTGTTGAGTATTTGAGTATACTGAATTGAGCACTTGAGCCTTCACAACGCTTGTTCGGTCTGAAAAACACCCCAGAACCCAAAAGCTACATAATTTTCAATGAATTCACTAATTATTTAGCTTCCCATTCAAAGTGACAAATTGGAGGTGAATGGGAATGAAGGAGAATGTGACAAATGGCCAATACAAATACACATTTGAAAATTTGTTGCATCACAGTGTGTGTGAATTGTGAGAATTATCATTAAAAGGGATAGAAAAAGTTTTAAAAAAACTTTTAAAAGCATGGCAACAGAAAATATCTTTTTTGAAAATAACTGAAATGATGATTTTGTAACAAAAAAAGCCCACAATTGTATCCAATATGTCCACATGTTTGTGTTCAGGAGGAAAAGAAACACACATAGAATTAGAAACCTGGCATGAGGCTTATCTTTAGTACATTTACTGTCAGAATGACTAATGAAATTCCAGGTATGATAAGGTGACTTCACACGACACGCCTCCCTCCAGCCTGATTTAGTTATAATATCTGAACCTCTGAGTAACAATAACATGTATTGACCCACATCAATATGTCATTACCTGCTTCACTGACATGTATGATGCTGTTGACATGTGCTAAAAACTCCCCAAAACCTTGATTGTGTGGTGATTTTCTATTGTGATTCAGTGCTGAGGGTTCATTTAAATCTTATTAGTAATTTGGGCATTTTTAAGCATCCACCTCTCTCACACACACACACACACACACACACACACACACACACACACACACACACACACACACACACACACACACACACACACACACACACACACACACAAAGTTTCCTCAGTAAATGCAGCCACTGTTAATCTGCTTGACACTGGAACCCTAATACACTACCACACATGACTCTGTCACGCACACACACACTCACACAGTGTGCATATCCCGATTGGACATGTAGGCCAGTATGAGGGCTATTTATATATTGTACAGTTTGTTTGTTAGCACCCGCCACTGTGTTGTGTCTGAGTGTGTGTTGTGGGGTCTGTGGGGGGTTTTATTTTAGGACACAATTGACCCTACTGACCCTACATTTAAACGATTGAACTTGTTATATTGGTTGCTTGTTAACGTGAAACTGAGATGGAATATTTTTTTCAGCTATGCCATCTTTTTTGAATAGACCAGCAGAGACATTTTCATGTGCATAGTTCCAGTGTAACACATTAACACTGCAGTATAAATCCTGCCTTAGTCCATAGAAATGATTTCTGCTCAAGTTTGAACTATGCCTCAGGATGAGGAGTGGCCTCTTCTATAACTATTTTAGACATGCCTTCATGCTTGATGAGCTCTACAGATTACAGTATTTTTAGTTTGAACATGTCTCTATCTGAAGTGAAAGATCTGACATAATTAGGACAGCAGTCAGCCAATCAGTCAGGTAATGTATGTGCTTCAATCTGTCTTATAGGCCAGAGCATGACCAGACATGTCTGAGGTGCTGACATTATAAACGGAGCTCATAGCATACATGTAGGTTCAGACGGGAACATGAGGTCAGTGGTGCCACCCAGATCAGATGATCATCAGCCAATATCTCTTCCTTATGTTATTTGACTTACATTAATTAACGCACTGGTGATTAAACTTATCAGTATTTGTACCAGCCATACTATTTTTTGCCCTGGCTACTATGCTTTCTGACTCAGAAGCATATCTGGTTGACCAAAATGCCAAAGTCACACTTAGCTTAGTCTCACATTGCCAGACCTGTCTCCACCTAACCCACTGTTTTAGCACAGTGGCTATACAAAGACAGGACTTGACCATGGTGAGAGAGCACCATTTTTTTCTTAACTTTTTAATGTGAAACTGGTCGCACACAGTGATGAAGCCACACAAAATTATCACCAAAACTCTGCGGTTCTCCTAAGCTCTATGGACCATTTTAGTATCTTTCAGCTCATTGTTTTGGTTTTACTGCCCATAACTTCCATTTTCCAGCAGCAGCTGGCAGGCAAAAAAAGCTTTGATTTACCCACTATCTGCAGTAGCTGCCAAATGAAAGCTAGTGAGTAGCTGGTGAACATAGTGGAGGCTTTAGCAGCTAAAGAGACAGATATTTTTGTCAGGATTCGGTGGAGACCAAAACAGAGCTAAAAGGAGAGGGAATGTTGGAATTGGATTCATCAGGTGGATAGAAACATGACTCTAAATGAATGATAATGTTGCTGCGTGTCTGCTGAATGTAGAAAAACGCAAATGATTGCTAATACATTCACCATAAGAACTTTATAAGTTGATATGAGTCAGTGTTTTAGCTTGCTCTGCTGTTCCCAGGTGACCAGAAAAAAACAATTAATGCCGCTTTAAGTAATGTTCACAGATTTTCAAGTCTGTCTTAAGGCAACACTCACATGCCCTTATGCATGTATACAGTTATCGGTCGCTGAGTGGTTTTGCTTGTCAATACTAGCTCTGAAGAAATCCCCTCCTAAAGGGATTCCAATGTACTATGAAACTTCAACAGACTGAGTTCGACCAATCAAGTGTGTATCTTCCAAAGGTCACACTCTTTTTAGTTCAAAATTCCCTCTCTGTGTTACTATCCCTCAGCAAGGCAAGAGCGTGGAAATGCAAAGACTTCAGACAGACTTAACAAACTAAATCTATCCTTTAAGTATATGAAATCAACCTGCAATAACCAGGATACTGAAGTATGTTTATTTAAAAGGTGTATTCTCTTCCGTAGGGTGTTTCGACCATTTCAACTGTACTGACAGTATCCCTTCATTTTCCTTGTGAGGTCATCTAGGTTTGGTGGTGACTCATGTAACTATGACTCATTATCTCAGATGACATTGCACTCAGTTTTGTGGTAAGTCAAAAACAAAAACAGAACTTTTGTCCAGACCACCGATGACTATAATTAACATTAAGAAATAGCTTATGTGTTCATTCCTGCTACTACTGCTGCTGCTTTGGTGGTATTTTGGGTAGGTCAATAGTCCACAAACAAAACTTTGTGAACATGTTTCCAGTTTTGGACTGCAAATGAGCACTTGTAAAAGTAAAATAAAATAAAATTAAAAAACACACATTGAATCAGGTTTCTGCAACGGTCTTTTTGAGTTTTTTGTTTATGTGATATTCAGAAATGAAGTTACTGTAACCTTGTTACCTAAACCTGTAATAACTGATTGTTTTTGCCACTTGGAGTCTGACATACAACATCTGACATATCACCTTCTTCATTGATGGGCAAACATTTCTTGCACATCCAGTCATCAGAGTCTACAGAGACACTTTTACTGAAAACATCTCACTGCTGCTGCTGGAAACAAGGTTGATGGGAACATTGAGAGTGAACCAAAACGGTATAGTTATTGGCTGGAAAACAGTTCGTTATTATAAAAAATATTGATTATAGCTGCTCTAAGTGTGTAAATTATATATATATATTAAAGCTGAAATTTTTAAGCAAGCAGTAATGTTAAATAGTTATACATACTGCTGCTTTTGTTAGCCGCTTGGATTAAGCGGTATTCATAAGGCATGGGAGATATTCCTTTCAGTGTTTCCGTTTTTTGATGGTGGCTGTCGGAGAGTAAATGTGGTTTCACAGTGTAGTGGTTCTCACATTGAAGGTCCTGGATTTAAGACCCAGGGAGCCACAACTGCAGGGTGTCAGTATGCTTCAAATGAAGTGATTGTCAAAGACAGTGTGAGAGAAAGTTTGACTCAGCAGCGGTAGTAAAACCTTTTACATGAACAAGGGCTTTTACTCTAGATCTGACAGGGCTGTGGCATGGTCAAAGGTTAACAGAGACTACAGATCTGATCTAACATAACCATGTCATCTCTGACCTAAGAGCATAACAAGCTAACCACTTCTGCATAAAAATACATATTTTTTTAAAGTGAAAACCAAAACTATATTGTATTTTGAACCCATAGCAGTTTGCTGGGTGTGTAGCAACCCTTTTACAACAGCACTCGGGTGAGACATGTGGGTTTTTGACATCCAGACTTCAGCTTTGTTTCCTTAAAAGTATTATACATTCCGAACATTTCACAAGGTTTCTAAATTAGCAATATGGCAGAGCTTTTTTTTTCCTGTTAGTGTATGAAGGCTTTCTTTGGGTCATAGAATCTACAAGTCCAAGAAATTAGAATAGTTCAATTAAGAAGAATGGTTTGATGTTTTGGAAAATACGCTTATTTGCTTTCTTGCCAAAAGTTGCATGGGAAGATTTTTACCACTCGCATGTCTGTAAGCTAAATAAGAAGCTGTACCTCTTTATTATCATCATCCTCTTCTTCTTCAAGCATACCAAGTCCAGCTCTGGTCTCTGCAGGCAGAGCAGTTTGGTCTCTCTCTACCACAGCAGGAGTTCTCTCCACTGGCAGAGCATCTGGTTCCCGCTGGACCAGCCACGTCTCCAGCTCTGCCTGAGGAACCTGCGAGAAGGATATTAAACAGTTCCCATTTCTCTTACAAACGACAGATCTTTTAGCCATGCTCTCCAGCTGGAGATAGACATGTTTCCATACCTGTAGTCTGTCCAGAGAGCGGACCCAGCCCAGCAGCCTTCGTGTCGTGAAGAACCCGTCCAGGTCCACGCTCTTGGGGTGCAGGCCATGGCCGTCCTCCAGGTGATTACGGAGGTTGTGGAACTGCGTCTGGGTGAGTGCTGAGGTCGGACCCAGGATCATCTCGTGCAAGGACGGAGGCAGGTAGGGCTCCAGTCCCACATCAACCCTCACTCCGCACAGGCTGAGCAGGATGACCATCTGGATAAGGCCCTCAGTGAAGTATTTCTTTAGGTACAGCATGTTCAGACAGCATACAAAGATGTCAACAGTGTTCAGGTTTCAGCTTGGTCGCCACCACAGTGAATGTCTCTTCTGCTGAAGTGCTGAAGTGTCCTTGGGCGAGGTGTAACGTCCCACAATTGCACTAGTAGAGAGTTGAGACTGTTTTTTATCTTGAATATAAAAATGTTTTTGTAGAGTAACCTCACTCCTCTCAGCAGATAATGTGCCCCCAAATAGGGCACCATACACTTCTACCCAACTGCTCTGATAAGCTACTCGGTGTCCAAGAGTAGAAGATGCTGTTTTTTTTACAAGGAACTCTTATCAGGGTTGATTGTGATAACAAAAAGAAAAAATATTGAAACAAAGGGAAGAACTTTTCTGTTCTTACAGTCTCGTCTACAATCTGTTGATCCTCGCAGTGACTCCACAAGTCCTTCCTCCTGTGAATAAAGAGATCAGCTTACATCAGAGCAGAGGACTAAAGTTGCACAAAGACAACGCAAGTTAGTGCGAGCAATTCATGATGTTAATGCTCTTTAACTTTTTGTACTAATTATACTTTCACGTAAGGCTGCAGTTAACAATTACGTCCATTATCAAATCATCTGACTAGTCTTCTCAATGAATTGATTATTTTTTTAAAATAATAAAATAAAATATAAAAAGAATAGTGAAAACGTGCCTCACAATTTTCCATAGTGCAAGATGACACATTCAAATGTTTCATTTTGAACAACCAACTGCCCAGAACTCAAAGATATTCATTCTACTATCAGAGAAACAACAAAAAAAAGCAACAAATCTTCATATTCAAGAAGCTAGAACAAGTGAATTTTGTCATTTTTGCTTGCTAAGCAGATTGATACCACTCTCAGACATAAGACTGGTTTCATCAAACCTTCAAATGTCAAACTATTCCTTTAGTTATTTTTTTAATAGTCCTTTTATTTTAAGGACCAGTGTGTAGGATTTAGCGGCATTTAGCGGTGCAACATGTGCATGCTCCATCGAAGGGGACCTGCTCCCTATGTAGATATAAAGGGCTCATTCTAAGCTAATGAAAATGCAACAATTCTTAGTTTCAGGTGATTATAAACAAATTAAAACATACTTGATATATACTTGAATATTATAATTTTAATTCCTGCCAAGTTAAGTTACTTACTGCTAATATCCCTACTTTTACAACAGCCTGATAACACTCCCACAGCTCTACTAATGATAATAACGACATTTCAGTTATCACCAATAATCTTCTATTGTCAGTGCGGCCTGACCTACAGAGAGGTAGCAGTTAGGGAGGTTTGTGCGAGGAGATAAGGCAGCCAGTCAGGAAAGAGTCAGCCCGTATCTACACTCTCAGAAACCTCGACCTACTTCTAGAAAAGGGTTTGGTAACCACCTGCCCACCCCGCAGTGCCTGGGTTACTCACTGCAGCCACATGATGTAATTGCCACTGTTTGCCTGGAAAAACCCTTTCCCTGTCTCCTCCCTCCCACTAGTTACTGGATATACTTTTCGTGCTTATTGTTTACAGAAGCTGCAGTGGAACAGCTGACTGTTACAGGAGCTCGAGGATCAGAATCTTCCCAGCGAAAAATACACGAAATGTTTTTCTTTTATATATAGTTCAGTGTCATGTATTATATCATCTAGCCTAACACATGGTCTGGGAAGTATTATCCTGCACTGGTGCCAGTGGGTCTTAATGTTGGCACATGGTAACACAGTCTGATGTAACATTAGGGTAGGAAAGTGACACAGGATGCATCTGTCAACAAAGAACATATAAGGTATAAGATTGTTTTGTTTATTTTTTTTGTCTGTTTACCTTTTGTGTACTGTATTGTATTCCTGTTAGTGTTCTTATGTGATGTATGTTTAAATGAATATTAAGGTGGGCAAAAACAGTCTCCACCTTGGTGGACAACAAAGTTGTAGCTATTCTATTTGTGTAAAACATTATGCCACACAGACTAGCAGGCTGCTATTTTACACTATAATAAACTTGTCTAACAGACTACTGTATTATTTAGTAGTGTGTTATAGCATCTGGTCGAGTGTTACTACTCTAAAATGCAATACCTTGCTTTGCACTAACGTTAGGCTATTTTAATCCAATTGTCCAGCTGAATCCCCCATGTCATTGTCATTCTGCTGTATTTCCTGTTGTTTTGAAATCCTTCGCGTTGCGTGTCAAAATGAAATGAACCTGGCTGTAATCAGCGCAACAGGTTGAACAATGTGTGATACCTCGCTGATGTTGAACTGATAACATTACATTTATGACAGGGAAGTTATTGGAGAGATCGCGCAACTGTTTTTGACCAAACACGCACAGAAAACACAGCAGCTCACTCGTGAAAGCGTAAAACTCACTGGAAAACAAAGAAACATTCGCCTACAGGGAAATCACAGGAATAATAGGCTGTACTGATTCCACTGGCTATTACAAAGCGAGGATATTTTTAATATAACGAATCACTGTTAATAATTAGTTCCGCTTTAAGTCACTTCTGATCTTCTGGGAGTTTTCAGTCATATTATAAGGATATAGGATCATATGTGTCTTACCAGAAGTGGTTGTTGGGTGTTCACAGCGCAGTGTGTCAGCGTGTTTCAGGTGCTGTTTGACAGTCGGACTGTCTCAGCTTCAGTTTCTGTTCTGAGCTGAACTGGAGGGTGGGGCGTTTATAAAGCTGCACCCGATGACGTGTGACCAACTCCTCCCTGGAAAAAAATACACCAACTGTGTTTGTGTGTTAGGGGGGCACTGTGTAAGTGTGTTTGGAGATGGTAATCTGTGTGAGGCTATATTTATTGATGTGTGTATTGAGATGTACTTCATTGAACCTCTAAGAGTGAAATACCAAACCAGCTTTATTTTTTTTTTCATGAGGTGTATGAATGATCCCCACATCTTTCTAAAGTCCGTGGCTTTTTCCATAGAAAGAAAACTTGAAAGACGTTTTAAACATTGGCTAAGAGATGGTTACAATTGTATACTTGGAATACAAAAAAAAAAAAAACATAGCCTACTATTTTTTTTTTCTTCTCATTTCCGCAGTTTCAGTATATAAGTAAATATAACTTGGAGCACAACAGGAAGCACAAAATGCAACTTTATTCCAAAAATAAAATACTGTTTCACTCTATCCCTCTGATGAAGTTATATAGCTCTAACATACACGGAGTAATAAAGTTCTCATGAACCAGTTACGTTGTAAAGAAAACTGAACCTCGTATTATTAGTTAAAATTTACAGACTGTAAACAAATGTCTCCACTCTGCTTTTAGTGTTTCTTCTCCAGTATCATTACTCTAAGCTAGTCTTCTATTTTCTGACGACTCATGGGAGTCGAGAAAAAGTAATCATGAATTATGGATAGATATTTGATGATTACCATAAAAGTGGTTGTTATTTTGTTGTTATTGTAAATAAATATGTCAGAAAAAAGTAGGTATGAAATTTTTTTTTGACTTTTAGTCACCAGAATCTGACATCCATCATCTTCCAGTATACAAATAGCTTCTCCCATATAAGGCTGAAGTCCCACAGTGCTTGATAGTAAATATTCTACACACTGAGCAGAGCTGCATCTACACCTCCAGTCACTGTACAGGGTCCTCACTAGGGGTGTGTCCAAATACAAATACATTATTATTCGTCAAAGTACAAATAGTTGTTTTGTTTTTTGTTTTTTTTGCTTTGTTTGTTTGTTTTACGAATATTTGTTTCATACAAATATTTTTAAAAATTCATTGGTTTTGGGAAGAAAAATAAAACATGTCAAATACCAGCGCCCAGGTCGGTTACATGCTATCTCAGTCTCTCTCTGCTCTGCTGTTACATATATCAGCAGGTCTCAACGAGGGGAGTCACATCCACCTGTTACATGACGCACATTTCCTGATTTGGACATCATTCCCGGAGTTCGGGATGTTCCCCAGAGATAAAGCTGAGCTACTGACATATGCTAAGTGCTCCCAAGGGACTCTCCATAACCTGTGGTTCCCTTTCTCCTTTCCACAAAGTTAGGTTGTAAAAAATAGGTAATAAATGAAAAGTGCAAAGCAAGAATCCCCTTTGAAGTTCTTCCCTATGTTGTATGGTGTATCATATATTGTTTGAATACTGTTGCTCTCTGCACCCACATTGCTTTTGCTGTGTATCCCTGCAGCCAGCTAAGCCATTCTTGATACATGTACAGAGGTATGAACATTATTCTTCCAACATCAGAGTAACTGACTCAACTGAAAAATAGAAGCAAAAATATGGAAACCAGGAAATGCTGTCAAAGGGGGAAAAAAAGTCTATTTGATAATAAGTCAAAATGATACGTAACTAAGTCAGAATTGTTACTGTTAAAGTACTCCACTCAAAAAAAAAAGTTTCCTTATGGTCACATGACTGTGATGTTATTCTCTTCTGTGCAGAATGATGTACGTGCAGAGTTTGTTTTCATAATCATCTGCTGGAGAGACAAAGTTTTTCTGGACAAACGTTAACTCTGAGTTTTAGGCAATCACCTGCAAGCATGATTTATGACATCACCACTAATTTGGAGCCAATCATGGTCCAGTATGCAACAAACAGGTGTGATGTGGAAACTTGAAGCCTCCAGTGCACAAACACTGAGAATGGTAGCAGGAGGCATCTTGTATCCAACAGTTAAAGATCCGCTCAAGACCTGTTTTAAGATGTATATAAAATATTATACTTTGAATAATAATTAATGTCATAGGTTAGGCTAGGCTAAATGATAATTAATGTCATAGGTTAGGTTAGGCTAAATAATATTTAGTCACAATTTTGACTTGTAGTAGGAGAAAAACTTGTTTTTTAAAATCATTACATAGTAAATAATTAATACATTTGGCTTAGTCCAAATTTCATCTAATTATCCCACAGTTACAAGTTTTATAGCTTGGTATCTCATGGAGTTAGAAAATCAAATGTCTGACTTGCTATCTCATCTCAATTTTAATTTCAGGAGAGAGAGAGAGAGAGAGAGAGAGAGAGAGAGAGAGAGAGAGAGAGAGAGAGAGAGAGAGAGAGAGAGAGAGAGAGACAGAGAGAGAACCCTGCCTGTAGTCTGTTGATGTTTGTGTGAATGAGAGAGCACCACCTGCTGTTAAGGTAGCAAACCCTTCAGTGTGCAGAAACTGTAGACATTTGAGAGATCAATCATTCATTCTAATATGTCAAGTAGCTGTTTGTATTCAGTGAAGACAAATCTGGTATTTCCTTGTCCAGATCAATTCCCAGCACGTAACATATCCTAATTTAGTGAAAGGTTAAACTGAATTTTGTATAAAAGAAACTGCTTGAGTTAAAAGCTTAAAATGTGGTCACATCTCTGCTGATAAGTTAACTACTTTTAACAATTTAGCTGTTTTTTTTTTTCCTCCATTGTGATTGAATCTAGCTACTGCCTCATTTAGTTATGTGGAGTAACGAACTGAAACATTATGATTCAATACTAACAATACTAAAAAGGACAAATCAGTAAGGAAATTTAGTTTTAGCTTTAGCTAAGGCTAGCAGAGGCTGTCTGACCAGCCAGCTTTGACTTCATGTAGCTCCTCTGCCATAACTTTTTATTTGACTGTTTCTACGTGGCACGCAGTGAAGAAAGCATGACTGAGAGGTCTAGAGGCCACAGATGACCAAAGCAGAGAGTACACAAAGCCAGAACGCAGTGACAATGTAGCTGTGACTGCAGTTTGGTTTTTTTAGCCATCTATACAATAGGCCAACATATACTGTATATACAGTATACAGTAAAAAGAGCACTTCATTTTAGCCAGTTCTGGCTTTGTAGGGCATCACAGATGGCTAAATGGATAGAAAGACCATAAACACTGCAGGACAAGAATCATTTTTATTTAAAAATGGTGTTTTAAATAAATGGATTCATCAGCTTTTGGCAAAAACCACCAGACACTGTGTTGGTGAATCAAAATTCAAACACTTGGCTGAATGGAAGGCAACATTGAACATTCAGAATGATCACCTGAAAAATAAGTTAATTGTGCACTGTCATGCTAAAATGTTTTATATTCTAGTAATTCAGCAAATTCTTGAGTTACAGTTTATACCATAAGGCATTTCTTTCTGCTTAGATCTAGTGCTCTTCCTGATTTGTGTTGATGCAGGGTCAAGAGGTCAAGTCAAGCCACCAGTGCTAGGACAGGCTGCTCTAGTGGTTAGAGAGACATGCGACAGAAGACTCACATGATCATGTTTCCTGCTGAAGTATCCTTGGACAACTGTCATGTGGCTTTGAATAAGTATGTCAGCTAATTATCTAAAACATAATTGTACAAGGCGAATGTGAAAACTACGATGGCACATACATGATCAATCATTTAGAGAGTTATTTGTTTCTTCAGGACATAGATTCAAATAAAGCCTTCAATAGCAAACAATATGATTAATTATCAAAAATCCACACATAAAACACAAAAGCTGGCATTCTCTGCATCTTGAAATGCTTTGTACAGAATGGCACGTTACAGTGGAGGAAACATTCTTGCAGCCAAGTTTCACAAACTTGGATTAAAACAGCGGTCAGGAGGAATCTGTAAAAACATCCAGGGAATGAAAATAATACAGAAGGAAAACCAGCTTCTTAACTACAGGCTGGG
The DNA here is from genome assembly GCA_029490765.1 of Euthynnus affinis. Taxonomy (NCBI): domain Eukaryota; kingdom Metazoa; phylum Chordata; class Actinopteri; order Scombriformes; family Scombridae; genus Euthynnus; species Euthynnus affinis. Next base: position 25,133,830 of record CM055856.1, on the reverse strand, counting down.
AATTTCAACATTTACCACCTACAGATGTTGAGAACAGTTTTCCCATGTCTTTATACTAAGTTTGAACAAATCAATACACATACACATAATTCAAATACCTTCACTAAATGAGTTACAGTCAGCTTTTCTTATACAAAATTATTTGCTATAAAACAGATGAAACACCCTTCCTTCATAGTTAGTGCTTTCTAAAATGTCCCACAGGAGACAGGAGTGTCTTTAATTTATTTCTCTTCAAAGTACAGCAGTCCTACATTGTTCCTACAAAGCAGGGAACCACCTGTAACACTATGTTACAATGCTGGGCTAGCTGTTTCATGCACTGCAAGATTTGAAGAAGTGGTGTGGGTTAAGATTTATGGAATGGAAGTGTAAATTTAAATCACATCTATGATGCTGGTTTGTTTGGTGGTAATTCTGGACTTAGATACTCTGTATTGTAGATTAAAAAAAAAAAATAACTAAGAGTCTACAGCCGTGCTAGCAGCTCTGTGAAGCTATAATTAGAACTTTGCATGCTAAATGCTAATATCAGCATGCTAACATGTTCACAATAACAATGGCAACATGCTGATGTTATGGTAGGCTAATGGGAACCATGTTCACCATCTTAGTTTAGCATGCTAATTAGCACTAAACACAAGGTATATCATTCAAAAGTATTTTGACATAAACCAAAGTACTGACTTTTTAAAAAAAAAAACTATGATGTTGCTAAACATATGTCACTTGCAGCTCTTTGAGGCTGTACTTTGGCACAGGAGATTATTTGTGCTCACAACGACAACGTTAACATTCTGATGTTTATAATGTTTTCCATATTGTGTTAGAAAGCTAACATTTGCTAATTAGCTCTAAACACAAAGTACAGCTGAGGCTGATGGCAATGTCAGTTTTGGAGGTATTCGGTCATAAACCAAAGTATTGGACGAAAACGAAATTTTGACCCTGTGGCGCTAGATGAAAAATCCGGCGATCACCAAACCAAACACCAACACTGCCATCCATAGAAGTACACCACTAGCACGGCTAAAAACAGAGAAAATTACAAGGAGAAATTTGCTAAATACAGTTATCACAAGTGTTGGCACGGCAACCAACAAACCCTAGTGGTTAGTGGTTATTCGTGGTAACAAGGATTTAAGTTATAAAGGAATTAAGGGCAAGTTCAAAGTTATTCATTTGCTCCAGTGGCGCTTCTTTCAGCAGCCAACGCTTGAAGACTGAGCCTCTGACCAGCAGTGGAGGACTGTATTGGGCAGCTCTGTGGGTGAAAGCATTTATTCTAAATAAATACAGGCTGAGGAATGTGATAACTTAAAGGATTAGTTTAAAACAGGGATTTACACCAGTTCATGTTTTCTTCACATATCACTTTTGCTCCTGTTTGTCGTGTATCAACTCTTCTAAGCTCAACAAAGAGTCTTTAATTGAAGGAACGGATTAGATTTGTTCTTTACTCTTCATGTGAAACCTCTGATTTCCTTTTAATCTCACTTCACTTTTAAATGAAACACACAGTATTCACACATCATGTATCTTGTTAAAAAGTAATACGTATACGTGTCCGTCCTAAGTCATTTGATCATTGAGCTTTACAACTTTTTTTTTCTTCAAATCAAATCTTCAAATCTTCAAATCTCAGGGCTATAACACATACAAGCTTAAATATTGAACATTCTATACATTAGCCGTATTGGACCTGTTGGATCATTTGATAATTCTTTGTTGTAGCCTACCTGTTGTCTTGTGCTCTGTATTTTTAATATGGAGATATTTAGTTGTGGTTCCACATGACTAGTATTTTATTTCACTTTGCACTATTTGCACTAACATACTTTCTACTGAGACCCATGGGGTATATAGATGGTAGAAAATATTGATGTGGAAATCGGGGGCTCCATGCGACTTTTTTGATTTCAAGAAAAAAAAAGTCTTACGATGTTTTGAAAAAAACAAAAAGTTGCAACAAAGTGAAAAATATTTTTAAAATACAATTTTAATTTTACATGTAGTAATATTTCTAGAATAAAGCTGTAATATTTCAAGATAATTATAAATATTACAGCTTAACGTTATAATATTACTACTTTTTCATGTAAACTTACAACTTTATGCTAAAAATATTGAACTTTTTCACGTTTAATTATTGCTAATTTTTTTTAGGTTTAAACTTTTTCTTTACCTAATTTCAGATTTATGCAGATGGAGCACGGATCAATATTTAGATAAAGACTGTGTGCGTACAGTATGAATCACTTACACAGGCAGACTGCAAGTTAATATGTTGATACACAATAATTCAAAGGTGCACCTGGCTACTACACAAAAACATAATTGCATCATGTCAAAAATAAATGAAACAAAACAATGTGCGATTAAAGTGCAAGTTTGGCAAAAACAGAACAGGGATGATTTGATCATTTGCTTGTTATGATGATTTCTATGCGTTTGTCATCTGCCTGTTTCCTATTGGACCACAGAATGTCTCTTTTCCTTCACTTCTGACTTCTAAATACTTCTTTTTGACAACCCCAACCACCATGTTCCATGACTCTGTTTATTCTTCCTCTATCCCTGCAGTAATGCTCTGATCCTCTGTTTTATGAATCTCCCCGTCCACTTCTTCACCTTCACCATTTCTGCACACCTCCTCCTCTTCCTCCTCTCTAGGATCCAGCCTCCTGTTCCTGTCCCAGGGCCTCTAACAGGAGTCCCATGGGTGTCCTCTTCAGACCGATGCTCTCCAGTTTGTTTTCCAGCTTGTTCTTCAGGCTACGCAGTCTCACTGACGCGTGGACAAGAACCACTGTGAAGGAGGGAGAGTGACAGACAGATGAAGGGATCATACGCTTGATAGCTGACAGTGTGTATGACCAGTCATGTCAAGATCACCATTATGCTGCCGTGAGTTTCTCTTTTTAAACAGAAACACTGTTTTTGTTCAGTAAATCATTTCAAGTGCTTTTTAATCGCCATTAGGCTACTTTCAACAAGACACTTCCTTCACAAGTGTTTCACATTAAAAGCCTTCTATTGGTCCTGGTAGACTTTTAATGTGAAATATCTCACAGCTCAAAAATACGCATAAACAGTGATTAAAAAAAAAAGAACTGCAAAGTAAAAGCGACCGTAAATACTCAGTGAAGAAAAGCGACACTGTTGTTGTACCGCTGTGATATTTATAACTACAACGTCATTACCATAGCCGCTTTTAAACACCAGAGTAAAAGGAAATTTTATGGCACAAAATGTATTTCATGCTGTAAAATGGTTTGGCATACATTGTGCAACATGCTACAAACTACAGCCAGGTGTTACAAAATTGCCTTTTCCCTCACAAAATGACATATGGCATCTTGCCCAGAAAATGATTACCAAGTGTCACATCTGATGCGATGATTGTTTAAATGTCATAAAAGTGTATTTTACCAACAAACGAATGAATGTGGTGGAACAAATCAATATGAATGCTATTCTGTTTTCTTCATTTTATGCCATAAAAAAACAGTAGCAGTTGCAGACTTTTTGTATTGCACAATGTTAATATGACAGATTCCAAATATTGCTCACAATGTATATATGGTACTGGGGTGCCGGCAGAAATGTCGGCAAACCAGAACTATCTGCATGGTTAGAAACAACTAAAAGGGTCCCTTTAACTAGATGTTATAATATACAGCATAAAGTTCAAAATCCATTAACAGGCATCATGAAGGTTGGTATAGATTCATGTATGGATTTGACTATTTGCTGCCCAGTATTACTCACTAGCTGTTCAGCAAGTGGATGAGCTGCTGGAATATACAAGTGTGTGTATGTGTATGTGTGTGTGTGTGTGTGTATTCCTGTCTTACTCAGTATAGGGAAGGCTATCCCAAACAGGAACACAGCCACGCCTCCTAGCACTGATAGGAACAGGTAACTGACCAAAAGGATAGCAAACACAGCGACTGACGGGTGGTTTCTACGGAAACGACGGATGGGAGCTTGGTTCTCAGCAGCCCAGACGAAGCCCAGGAACAACAAGGTGACCACCATCGCCCCCACCAACAACTCGAAAGGCTGGAAATACCTGCGAGAAGAGAGACAGACAGAGAGAGAGAGAGAGAGAGAGACACCCACACACACACTTGAGGTGATGGAAAAAAAAACTTCTGACTGCTGATGTTAAGTCTACATTTTTCTTATGGTTATCAAATCCAATGAAAAGACCAAAATCAATAATGAATTGATCCATTGTCTGATATTATTCTTCAGTCCCACAGAGCTCCACTGTTATCCAAAAACTATTAAAAACACATCAGTGAGCCACACTGTCTGACATGTTCCTTTATTACCATGAACACACACACACACCGCAGTTTATTTTAACTCAATCCCACACACACACACCATCAATCCACTGCTGGAAAGAGTCCCCAAGAAATGCAGTGTACATGCCATGAACAATACTTTTCACTTCACTTTTTTTTTTGCTTTGTGGGAATTTTTGTGGGAACCATATACAGCTTACATCTCACACACTAAGAATTCAAGCACTCAAAAGAAAAAAACCAAACAAACCAAAAAAAAAAAAAAAAAAACCCAGACAAACTGTAAACATAGTGCAATATGTAGTAAATAGGAAGTGATGTCAGACACAGCTCTGGTCTTTTCATGAGATTTGTTGACAATAAGAATAATCTAGAATAACACCAGCCTTATTGAAGAACTTTTTTGCTCTTTTGACTCTTTAGAATATTCTTCAGCGTCTAATAAGTCTAATAATAAGGCTCCCCGTTGTTTCTCAACACATCTTGTTGTGTTGTTTTTCCCGAATGAGGTTTTAATTCTGGTTGGGAACGTCTCCATAGTGATTGTAAATTTCATTTTTGACGTGACAACTTCATCAGCATGTTATGTCTCCACTGCCTCAGGTCTCTGATTTTTACATCCTTAATCCCACCAGAGTTTAAGGATGGGCCTGTGACAGAAATAGAAATGATGTCAATTCTCCAAATGGGAGTCATTCCCTTTAATTGAATGGCATCCTCCCCTCCACCCTTCATAACAGATGATGAAGGTCAGCTGTCGTCTTTAATGCACATGGGGGAGAGAGAGTTAAGTGAACAGAAAAGACAAAGGGAGGAAGCTTTCACTCTTATCTTCATCAGTTAATTCAAACCTCGCATCTCTCTCTCTCTCTCTCTCTCTACCTCTCCCTTTCATAAACAGAATGGACACGGATCCATTGTGTCATGTTGAGACGGCTCTCAGCGCTGCTGTTGGAAATGCAGAGTCACTGAAAGCGTTGGATAATGTCACGTAACTTCACAGTGTTACAGACTTCCAGTATGTTCGCTATAAGAGACACAGAGGGGGGGGGGGGGGGGGGGGGGGGGGGTGACCACGTCAGAATAAAGAAACTTACGCCACTAGGAGCAGGAAGCCCAGCGCGGACAGGAAATAATTGCTCTGGTAATACAGCAGGTTGTTGATGATACGGTTGTTCCAGCGGTCCAGGTCCCGCAGGTCGGGCACGGCGAAGCGGGCCGAGCTCAGGAGGAAATCATCCAGGGTCCGTAGGGGAGGCGGCTGCACGCCTGCCATCTTTTCCAAACGACAGTAAACTTAGTTTCCCAGAATGCAGCGCGGGGGGAAAAAAAAGGGGGTGGGGCGCAAGGGTATAAGTGTGCTCGTGTACTTTCTGACCAAGCGCGTGCTCGGCCGTCGAGAAAAGAGTATTACTAGAATATTTGTACCGCTCGGCTGAGGCTTAGCGATTACATATTAAAGGACGGGTCCGCAGTTTTTTTCAAGTTTGTCTTAAAACAACAGTCAGGAGCCCGAATGAACATTGAAACAGGTTTTTCTTGCTGTAATCATTCCTCCTGTTCATACTGACCATTAGAAGATCCCTTCATAATCCACTTAAGATGTAGGTAATGGTCTGTTAAAAAATGTATTTAAAAGTTTTTTTCTGAAGTTAATATGACGCTTCAGCATCCAAATATCTTTCTTGATATCTTTCAATGTTACAGTCTTTTTAGTGCCAAAGTCCCTCTTTTTGTTGCTACAACAGAAAAACACTGTCTGAGGGAATGTGATGCTAAAAAGACTGTGAATGTGGTAGATATCCACTTGATATGACTTCACATCAGCTTTTAAATGCATTTTAGCACTAAATGACTGTGAACACACTGTGGGTTTTGGTCCAGTATGAACAGGAGGAATGAGTACAGTGAGGAAAACCTTCATCACCTTCATATGGACACCTGACTGTTGTTTTATGACAGACTTGGAAAAATGGCGAACCTGTCCTTTAATAGCACGTTTGGGTGGCATAAACTGAATTTGAAGTCATTAAAGTCTTATTATAGTCATTATGACTGAAAATTTAAATATCCCATCCAGACATGGTTTAAGATATAAAATGACATTTCCCTTTGAATAATAATTTGTCTGATTTGATTTCTCAATAAAATGGCTTAATTGCTTTATGAAAAAAAAAAAATCTTAAAATTAAACTTTTTTCCCCCCTTGTTAAAAATCCAGAATCTACAATTGTGTCCTTTTTTCATTATAAGCACAGAGAAACCTTCCTCTGTCAGCAGATGAATGTGAAAACAAACTTTGCATACACGTCATTCTGCACATTGAATAGAACAACAGCCAGCTGAAGTAACAATAAGCAAACTCTCTTACTATCCCCAACTTTATGGAGTGCTCCTTTACACAGGATTCTTACATGCTTCATATTTTTGCCCTAATGTCACAGCAAAGAATGTCCTATAATGAGTTTTTGGTCAATCCAAGTGACTAAATGGTCAAGAGTACACCTGGTCACACTTTGTTGTGACCCTGAGGCAAAATGAACCCTACAAACTGATGCTTGAATTGGGTCACTACTCACCGTTACAGAGTGCTGGGATTGTGCCGACATCTTTTCGCCTTACTTCGAACCTGAACCTAGCCTGGGCCCAACGCAAACTAGCTATCTTTGCAATGTCTAGAATAACCAAAAGCTAACACCAGCCATAGAGGCAGCACTATGGATTGGATCCCATCACTCATTAGTAATAAGTAGTGGTACATACTCAATATATATTGGGCAACACAGACCTGCTTGCTGCACAAAACAAGCTGTGAGAGGAGGCAAAAAACATGGCACTACTGATATTTTGTATGAGGAGTTTGTCATTTGTACCCTCAAAGTAATGATTCTTATGTATAATTCATGCCACCAAATCCTGTGTGTGCATCGTACAGGTTGCTGAGAGTACTGGAACCTTTTGTATTCCAGTTCAAGCATTTCCCTAAACCTAAACCAAACCTAAAAATCTACTGAACATATCTTTTATATAAAGGATAAAGCTGCTTTGTTTTCACCCAAACATATAATGTGTTAGTTCTTAATACCGTCTGACTTCTCTACCCTCTCCGGGGCTCTCTGGGAAGATCTAAATAACAAATATATGGTTTCTTTTTTAAAATAAAAAGAAAGAAAGAAAGCTCAGTGATTTCCTAAACAAGCTGGGCATTGTAGTTCTTAGCAAACATCCCTCAAACAAGAAGAAATAGTGCATTTGTTAGGGACTATTTTCAGCTGTGGATTAATACACGCTAGATAACATTAATGTGGGACTGAACCAGAAGTAAACTACAATGCCCCTGTTCATCATAGTGAAGGAACATGTCACTCAGTGCAACAATGGATCTGATTTAGGTCTTTGTATTTCGATTATAGATTAAAGCTACCTTGTATCAGGATTTATATTCATGACTTTTCCTTAACCCCGTAAACATACAAAATACAGACATATAGGTTATATAATATTGCATATATATACTGCATGTATACTACTTTACAGTTAACCACAACATTTATAATCTCAGTCAACTGTAAATGTACAAGCCTCTGAGGAAGCACAGTGACTTGTATTGTGAGAGCTAGAGGCGGAGAAGTGTCGGGAGCGCGCTCTGCTGTGGGCTCTGCGCTCCTGTGGTTCTATCCGGTTGGCTGCTGCGGGAGGGGAGCGCGCCCGGGCGGCTCCGTAAAAAAAAAAAAAAAAAAAAAAAAAAAAAAGCAGTGAGCTCGGTGTGACAGCTCAGAGCTGTCCACGTCAACACACCGAGCGAGCACGGCGGCAGGCGGCAGCGATGGACTCCACGTCTCTGGTGAGCCTCTCCGCCGTTTTTTATCGGACTCAGGGGGGAAACGCGCTTAGGTTTAGAGGAGCAGGGCTGGTAATGTGCACGGCAGTTTATAGAATTTTTTAAAAAAATGTTTTTATTAGCGTGCGGGACATTTGTTGCATTATGGCAGTTTCTGTGGTGGGCAATACGGGAGAGAAGGGGAGGGAGAGGGGGAGGGAGGGAGAGAGGGGAGGTGGGGGCTTGCTGCAGATTGTTCATAAATCAGTAACAGGTTTTTATTTATTCTTTAATGCTTTTACTGTCTGTGAGTTTGACTCATGACAGCGGGCGTCATGTTATGCGATTGTGGACGCGCAGGCCTGATCTGACAGTGTTTAACATGCAGCCAGACAGCGCGTTTAAAAAGACACACTTTTTTTTTTTTCATTCTGTGCGTGTAAAAATAGTCCAGATGGTCTGTTCTGGTTACAGTGCGAGCAACTTATTAGGGTGTTAAGTTAACTCTATTACAATACACCGGTTGAGCCACAGCTGTTATCCACTTATCCACACAGAGTCCAGTGCAGAGCGCAACAGGACAGTAGCCTACTATAAAGCCAAAGCTTCAGTTCCCCGCATGGATCACCGCTACAAAACCAGTGAAGAGACACAATCCTATCTTTACTACGCATTAGAATAATACAGGGGAGTGCGTGGTGTTTGGTTTAAAGCGGGTCTGGGGGTGTTTAAATGTGCGCTTGTGTTCAGCATGTGTGCACAGATCGGTTGACGTGTAGAGCAGAGTAGGTGCCACGTCCACCGTTCTCTCTCGCTCTCTCCTCGTTTGCCTTGCGCACCATTTATTCAGCCTCATTCTCACTCGGTCAGTGTTTGATCTCCAGCTTTCCTGACTTTAAAATGTGTAACTCGTCATGTCAGTTAGCTGTTCAAAACATCTTTTGTTTCATTCTGTCTTTTTCTACTTTTTCTTAGTGGTGGAAAAAGTAACTAAGTACAGTTACTCTAGTTGTAGCTTACTTGAGTATTTCCATTTGTTTGCTCCTTCTACTCCACTACGTTTATCTGGCAGCTTTAGTGAGTTGCTTCACAAGTCAATAGTTTACATACAAAACCTGTGATCGCCTTATAAATGTTAAACCAACCAACAGTAGTTAGTAGCTCCACCTGACCAACAACAACATTAAAATTCTGCATCAGTAACAATAATCAAACAATGTTATATACCTTTATTTGACATAATAGGACACTATAGGACTTGCACTGATATAAACCGTTAAAATTTAGCTTGACCATCTTGACCACCCACAACAATAAAATGTGTACATGTTAATGCATGAATGGTAATAACCCAATTATAGATAATAATTTCATACCATGAAAGGAGCCAATCAACATAATGAGTACAACTTGTCCTGCTTTTCCCATCCTACAAGACCTACATTCAAAATGTTGCTTAAAGTGTAACTCAAGCTATTTAGGATGGCACTTCTGTAAAGTTTGGGAGCTTGTCACTAAAAAAAAAAAAAAGAATGGTTAAAATCTGTGCAGCAGAGGTCAAAATATATATCCAGTCTTTAACTCTCTAGTGTGGGTCAATCTCCAAAAAACATTGGTTCCTACATTTCCCATAATGCAGCTCTATAGCAATGGTGGCCTAAAGGTTGGAGAAGTGAGCTTGTGACTGGAAGGACTGGTTGGTCCAATCTCTTGACCACCAGGATAAATCTGGGTGGGGAAAGTGGAAAAAGCAGCATTTGCCCCTCCCTCATTACCACCACTGAGGTGCCCATGAGCAAGGCCCTTAACCCCAACTGCTCCAGTGGAGCTGCTCAGTCGATCAGGCTCACCTTCCAGGTGTGTGTGTGTGTGTGTAACTGTGTGAATGTGATCAGAGTGTTCCTGCAAAAGAGAGGCTTCCTCTGAGTGAAACTTCTCTGAATACACAAAGGTTAGAATATATATAGTGTCTTTTAGTAAATGCCCTGTCTTTAAAGTCCACACCCCTAGTGTGCAATACAGGCTCTCTGATATTAATTTGTAGTATCCAAGCCGAGATAACCCCAATGATATCATTAGGGGTTATTTTGTCCAAACTTGACAGTCTGCAGCTTTTGGATCTCTGGTGTTATAAATAGATTGGTAATCATCATGCAAACAAGCACAACTATCAAAAGTAAGTTCACTTTCAGAGAAAAGCGCATTTAAAACTGATCCCACTTTGGGAAAGTATGTGTGTTTTCAAGTTTAATCTGTCAAACAATGAAAAACTATTAAAGAGGCTGTAAGTGGATCACTTAATATTCAACTACAAATTTAACAAGCAGCATAAGCCAAGTTTCCGTCCAAATGTAGCGCAAATTGTAATAGAATTTACAGAACATCGGCCAACGAAAATGCAAATTAAGGGCGCGTTTCTAGTCACTGATTTTTTTGCGAATACCGAGATAAAGCGTTTGTGGCACTAATTCTTCAAGTGTAAAAGTGTAAAAACTTTTCCAATCAAGGGTTTTTTTTATGCGCAAAAAAAATGCTTATAAAAACCATTGGATGGAAATCTAATTTGTGCTAGTGTTTGATGAAATTAAGACATTTTGCTACATTTGCTCTGGTAGAATAGCGTCCTCTCCCTGTGTTGTGCTTTTAATCTTTTGGTTGTATTTTGTTGCATCAAAGCCTGTGCCAAATTTAGATTTTCAGCTCATAAAGTGTCCTAATGCTGGTTTCTTCAATTGAAAAGTGAGGTTCTCCTCTAGTTTACAGGGGTTTTAAACAATAGAATGACTGTTTGCGGTCTGGTTCTGTTCAGCAAAGCAGATGCCATTAAAAATTATAGTTTGAAAGTCTTTTTTGCGTCATATAATATTCTTATATGAAGGTCATTGTTAAAGAAACTGACCTGAAATAGGTCTCAGCCAGTGGCAATTATTCAGTATTGCAGCATCTACTAAATGCATAGAATGTCCTGTTTGCATATCTGCTCCCATAATGTGTTCAAAGTTGGAAAGTAAATCAAAATTGCTGTAAAGACAAATGCAGAGTCCAAATTGTAAGAAGCTACAATCTTTTATGTGTTTTCAGTTAGAGGAAAACTTTCCAGACATCTAAATTGGTCTTCTGGTTTTGTCTGCATCCATGACCTACTTATAAACATGCACACCAGTGAAAATCTTTCATTATGTTCAGACCAAACAGCCAACTTTTGCACTTCAGGCATTTAGTTGTCATCTTGATCCAGAGACTTACTGTACAGTGAATGCAGCAGTCACACAAGCTTTCTCCTTTTACATTTTTTTTTTTTTTTACATTTCACATTGATGATGTTACATTTGAATAAAGAATTCTTAATATTATTGTAATTTTTGCAGGGAACACTTACCTCCAAACAGTGGTCGGCTTTTCATAGACAGGAAAGACTCTAATCTTCTAGAGTTCTCCCTAATTTTCTGACATTTGCAATATGCTGTTACATTTAAATATTAAGCTGTTCAACTAAAGTAAATAATTGAGCGATCAGGTGTTTTTAGTCCATCATGTTCTGTAAAGAGCTGCTCCCCTGAGGACAGGGCAGGACCAAGAGTCGGCAGCTGTTTGTAACTTCAAACTTACTCTAGTTATTACATGAGGGTTTCCTATGTGGGGATTTACGCATCAGTAACTGAAAACAGGTTTCACCTCACAAACTAGTTCTTACATATTTATACTTACTATACCGCCAGACATACTGACACATAGCTGAATAACGAAACTGACAAAACTAGCATACACCAATATGCAAAACCATTTAGAGTGAAGAGTATAACAGACAGTATGGAAGATGGGCGACGTCTGACAACTCATCAATAAGAATGTCATATGTTAGTAGAGGAGTTATAGTGTGCGTGCCTCACTCTCAAGCTGTGACAATGGCTGTCAACATTAACCTTAAAGGTGCTTTGTTGAGTTTCTTCATAAGCAAACATAGTTGTTTGTATTAAGTCTTACTCACCAAGTCGCATTCATGGTTCATGGGTTCACCCCATGAACCAATGGCCATGCCAAGTTTTCAGATATGTACATTGTGCATTGTTTACATCTATGCTTGCTAGCTTGCGGCCTTCTTCGCTGTCTTTCCTGGCACATTATCCCTGTCGATTAGCTAATATCATGTGAAACCAGCGGCAGAAATCTGTATCATGCCGTCATTGCGCCATAGCACTACTGATGGTCAAAAACTACACATGGTACCATTAATTAACCAATATCATAACAGATTTTAGCAAGATAATGCTAAAATGTTAGAATTAATAAAGTACCATTAACATAAACTTCACATAATAGCACAATTTACCTCAAATTGCAAAACCATTATGCCAATATGCATCTCATACATCCCTAGTTCAAAACTAGCTAGTACTTGAAGTTATCTCACAATCCAAGTCAATTTTGTAGCTGTTCTGGAGCTTTCACTCATATCACATATCAGGTTTCTCAGATGTCATGGACTGTAGATTCTCATCCATATTGGCTTTAAATTTGAGATTCAAAGTTAGGACATTATTTGCAGCTACAAAGAATTAATGAATGACTTTACACACACACTCGATGGGTTAACAAATAGCTGGTGCAGCCCAATCCAGGTGTGTACAACACTGTGCACAGTGGGCCTACCAGCAGTAATGCCAACCATTAATGCCAAATAAATACCACCATACTGATAACTTTGATTATGAAAATTACGAGTTGGTTGAGATCCTCTGATGCACAGTCAGTGCTCCGGAGCAAAAAAAACAAGTAACCCCTGCTGGGCTGAGAGGATGATGAAAAAGACTATTGGGCCAGTCAGTGAAAAGAGAAAATATTTTCAGGTTTCATCACAGTGAATTGGCTGAAATTTTGACCTTTTAAATATATAGCACATATCAGGAGGATCAATGATATTTTAAGCCAGCAAGTGGTGTGGCTCAAGGGATGGGCCGCCTTTGTCCAGACCGAAATATCACCACAAATATTGGAGGAATTATCATGAAATATGGTGCAGATATTCAAGTTCCACAGAAGCTGTCTTTGTTGATCCTTTATTTAGCACCAACAACAGGAAGTTTCAGTTTCCCAGTGAAATATCTGAGCCGCTATTAAATGGATTTGATTCAGACGTTCATGGTTTCTAAAAGATGAATCCCAATAACTTCAGTGACCTCCCATCCTTTGATCTACCACCATCATCAGGTTAAGCTGTACTTTGTGCTAGCATACTGGTAGATCAATCTATCTATCTTCCTCCTCCTCATCATCTTCGTCCTTCCCCTCACTGTAACAATGGTGATACATGGACAGTGGACGTTGTTAGTTTCTGGTCTAAGTTCTGTGATACACTCTGACTGTGAATCTATGCTAGTCAGTGCATAACAGAACTTTGTCCCGGATCTGAAACCTCTTCGCAGGGACCAACAGATGGATGAGTGAAGTCTGTGGAGGAGAATGGAAATTTCTGGGGATTCATGATATTGGATCTTTTGCTGATATCCATTATGCCAATATTTTCCATGTAATTCTGGCTGATGGCGGATGCCGATACTGATATATGCACACATTTTTTCCATCCGGCTGAGGACACTATTACACATGCAATCACTGATTGTACTCAGTATGATCAAGAAAGACATTATATGAAGGAAGAACTTAGGAAGACTGGAGTTCAGTAGCTCAGCAAATTAAAATTTTAATGAACTCACTGAGTGGGCGGAGCAGCAGAGCTTTCTTGGAGTTTATTAGACAGACAGGATTAACGTGTATTATTTAATCTCTGGTCCACACAGACTGAAGCAGAAGGTGGCGGTAATGCACCTAATAAGCTGGTTGCCAACTGCTGTTATGAACCAAAAAGAAAAAAAATGCTTTTGTTTTTTCCAAACAGAGTGGTACACCCTGTCAGCTGAGCTGTTTCCTATCTGTGCAGCCAAACACAGCAGCTCCTCCATGGACTGTTTCACCCTGATGGTCCCGGTGCCTCCTCCGCAGGCTCCACTCCGCTCAGCTGCCCAACAGACCAGCTGCTTCTTCTCACTTTAACCTGAATAACAAACCAGGGTTCAGTGCTCCGGTTGGATCCGCATGGAGAGTCGGGGCTTGATGGGAGGGTAGCTGACTTAAATGGAGCCTGTGGAGGAAGTACAGCCAGATGGCAGAGGAGTAGGCGACGAATGGGCCTGCCTTAATGGCAGAAATGTTCATTTCAGGCCAACAGCGATATTTCATTTTAAAGCCTTTATCGACTGATATTATCGTGCATCCCTAGAAATTTCCTCGGTCAATCTGGAAAAACAAAGCTGTGTGACTGACCAGAACTTAAGCATAAACTTTTCAGAGATATAACTTAACAACCTGTGAATGCAGTCTGGGGTCATGTGTAGAAACCAGTTGGCCTGGGCACGACTGGGAATGTAAAGCAGGGTGTTGCTGGACAAGCAGACTTTATCTGGATGATAAATGTTGGTACAACATGTTGACCAGGTGTGGGAGGAATGGCTGCGGCTGTAGTTGGTGTTACGAAGTAGACTTTGCCCTTCCTAGATGTTTTTTCTGAGGTGACTCAGCAAAGCTTAAATATTGATGATTTTCTTTCTGTTTATTGTTGCAGGAACCTTCTCTCTACACAGTGAAAGCTGTTTTCATTCTTGACAATGATGGCAACAGACTTCTGTCAAAGGTAAGTTCAAAGGTTTATACCAGCGGTCTTTCATGTTTTAAACCATTAACAACAAATCACATATATATCACATGATCCAAAGCATATAAAACACAAGTTTCAATTTATTTCATACGTTGTAGAAAAGATTGTGAGGGACATTGTTGTCAAACTTACATTTACTTCAATGTTTTTCCCCCCATTAGCTTTATAATTGTAAAACTCATATGACAGGTTTTTACATTTCTTCATAGGGGAATGATTTGACATTTTTGGAAATGCAGATATTAGCTGTCTTGCTGAGAGTCAGATGAGAAGATTTATAGCACTCTCATGGTAAATATGAAGCTAATGCCAGCTTAGTCCAGCACAAACACTGGAAACAGCAGTTTTGCAACTCTGAGACTTTTGGTGTGAGACAGCCGCTTTCAGGCGCTGTCTCATGCTGTCCAGACAAATCTCACGCCAAATAAGAAGATGCCACAAAACCACTCCTTATACAGTAGGTTATTTAGGCTTCCTCTGCACACAGGACAATGTCTGAACATCTGGGGTTTTTTTTCCCACCTTTTAGCACTTATGTAAACCTTCCATAAACATTACAGAGAATGCAAATTTTGTGGCTTTTCGTTGATAAAGGCGCACACATACAAACCTCTCCAAAATCACAAAACCCTAATTTATATTGGTCTTTGCTTTTTTTTTTTTTTTTAACTTTCTACAGTTCACATTGCAGATTGAAATGTCCAATAAAATTCAACTTTTAATTGGATTATGGGGATTACTTGTTTAAGATTAATGAGTTTTATAAATAATGTTGTTCATCTTACTGGATGTAATCCGGGTTTTTGCAGAAACAGATGCTTTGTTTGTTGCCTACAACAGTTTATATGAAGGATTCTTTCCTTTTTTTCATTTTTTATGCACAATACCTCATAAATAAAGTTGCACCAGCAACAAAGCCCCCCTTCCAGAACCTCTAAAGCTCACAAATGAACAGCCTTGTTAGTTTATTAAACCTAAAATTAAAGCTGAAATGAATTTGTGCTTTACAAGGGTGTGATGTGCTCGACTATTTTTCGGCTGGGACCAGTTACTTCCTGGAGTCTCCACTAGTTGCCTGGCAACTATTTACAGTTGCTGCAATTGGATTTTGTTATAACTGGACAGAGCCAGGCTCCTCGTTAGCAGTCTTTATGCAAAACTACACTAACCAGTTGCTGGCTGTAGATTTCTATTTGAAGGACAGATGTGGGATTTCTCATCTAATGCAAAGCCAGGATAAGTGTATCTTTGAGCTATTCCTTCAACCCAGCATTTTTAGCGCCAAAGCTCATCCACCGTTTCACGTAAACGTCCTCTGAATTAGCTCTATGTCCGTCCATCCTCTCTGTTTCAGTACTACGACTCTGAGCTTTACCCTTCCATGAAGGAGCAGAAGAACTTTGAGAGGAACGTTTTCAACAAGACTCACAAAGCAGACAGTAAGCTTCACTCTCTCTGTGTGTGTGTGTGTCTGTCCTGGTGTATGCTGCATGCGGCCCTCCCTGTGTATTCTACTGAACACTCGCGCTCACACAAGTCTCCAATGTCATCTGTTACTTATTCGTCTGTCTAGTAGCCCAACACTTGTACGTGATACTAGCCTGAAGCAGTTCTTACATTATCCTGGTTTCCACTATGGAGCCAAGCCATGATAATAAAATGTTGGTGTGAGCCTCGAAAATCTAGAAAAACTGTGTTTTCTATTGACTTTTAAACCACTAGTACATGACACGCTGTCTGCTGCTTTTTTTTTGTGGCCCTGCAGAAGTTTCATTTTCAGGGCACAAGGGTTTTAAAGTTGAACAGTTTTACCCAGCTGATACCTGAGTCTGTGCCCCCGGCCTCCTTATCGCCAACCCAGTATATTCCTCCTTTTGTTCTAAACTCCTCCTTCATTCCTCTCTTTCTTCTCCCCTGTCATGCTATATCCCCTCACCTCCCCTCCCACCTCATCATCCCTTTATCCTGCTCCTCCCTTCCTTAATGTATCCTATTGCTCCCTCTGTTTCTCACCCTCCCTTTTTCTCCTTCCCTCCCTCCTTCATCATTTTACCATCTCTTTCTTCATCTTTTTCCTCTTTTCTCCTCCCCTAGCCTACCTGAATGAACCAAAAAAAGCCTGCTATTCATGCATCTCTCTATTTGTATTGGGTGTTCTATTAAAACTATTTTTCCTGTCCTATTTTCATCTCTCTCTCCTTCTTCCTGTAGATGAGATAGCTTTCCTGGAGGGGATGACCATCGTCTATAAGAGCAGTATAGATCTCTTCTTCTACGTGGTGGGGAGTGCTCAGGAGAACGAGGTAGGGTGCATTCGGACGTCTCTGCCAAAACAATATATTCTTTTTCTGGTTACAGAAAATAATAAAAGGAAGATTAAAATGATTTGAGACACCCTCTAAAGCTTTGCAGGAAGGTCATATGTTGTGTTCAATTCCAGGACAGGACCCCCTAGAGCTGACAGAGATTTGCTCGCCAACCCTTTAGCGAGGTTTTAGACTTAAAGGATAAGGCTTATTGTCAACAAATCCCATGAAAAGACCAAAACCAACAATGCATTAGTTCGTCTCTCAATACTTTCTGACTTCCTTACTCAGCCTCGAGCCCATTGGTAGCCATGACATAAACCTTCAGAAAACAGCTCACAAATATATGGTTTCATTTTTTAAAAAAAGGCCAATAATTTCCACATTTGGTGCCATGTGAGATTGACTCGACATAAACTACAGTGCCCGTGTTCATGGTTCAGATAATAATGTACCCATTAGAATCAACTTTAACTGTTAAGTGCTTTTGAAATAAAGGTATTTGATTTGATTAAGGTGTCAATTCTTTAAATAAATGGACAAACTAATATCTCTCTGTACCATATCAAACTCCATAGTGTGTCTTCAGAAGTAAATGAATACTTAATTAAGGGCATTTTAAAGGGATTGTTGTTTTATACTGTGAAGGTCTGGAGATATTCTTATTTTTACTCATCCAAAAAAAAACAACTGCAGGTGGCCTCAGGCAATCGAGGCTGCCTGAGGATTTTGAAGGTGCTGTTATCCCAGTATGTTTTTTGGAGAGATTTTCCCCAGACATCTGTGAGCCTGAAGAGAGTCCTCACTACATGAGATTAGCGGGATTGAAAATGTGACTTCAAGTAGCCTGACATTGATGCTAAATATAGCTAAAAGAGAAACGTGGCGGTGCAAAAAAACACTACTTAGCAGCTTCAATCGTTAAGAAATTATTAAAGCTGCATCGATTCAGGTCGTAATAAACGTGCGTCATTCTTAGCTTGTTGTAGCGTTTCCAAGTGGCCACAAAAGTCGATTGAATGCAACTTTGAAACCAAGAGTTCCTGTCTCAGAACTCTCCTTTTTTTTCTTCCTTTCTCCTTAGCTGATGCTGATGTCCGTACTGAACTGCCTGTTTGACTCTCTCAGTCAGATTCTCAGGTGCGTACCCCTTATCAAGCCTGAAAAAAAAAAAAAAAGTGAAGGCATGAATGACTGTGAATTAATTAAATGATTACTCATGTTGTGCGCCTCTAAATGAAAAAAAAAAAATCTCTTCGGTGTGTGCGGCTTCATTTATGTTGCTGGATGAAAAAATGTTCAGACTTTTCTCCATCCACATCCATCACTGCGATGTTGGAGCTTTTTTTCGTCATGTGGTGATTCACACACTTCTCCACTGTCTTAACACCGCCATCCTTCCTTCCAGAGCCTCTGAGGGAGATAATAAGTCCCCGTGCTGAATTTTATGTAGAATTCAACAGAGTGTGTATTTTTTATTTTTTTTTTTTGACCTGAATCAATTTACAAAATAATATTTGACAAACAAGGGAGCTGAATGATGACAACATAACACCCAGTCCTCATTTTTAGATATTTATTCAACCAAGATTAGTTTGCAAAGCCATCTGTGTGTGTGTGTGTGTGTGTGTTTCAATCTGTGTGTGTTTGTGCGTGCATGTTGCACACCCCAGGATCCCTCACTGTTGACTGCAATATTACCAGCCAATCAGTGGCTGATGCAGTTGCTATGGAAACCGATGCAGTAGTGATGCAGAGTGTGAGCGATAGAGGCATGAAGAGATTATATTATAATACAGTATGAAAGATTATAGGCTATTCTAAGTTCCATTGTTCAGTATGTAAATATCCAGATTTTTAGAGTACAGTATAAAATCAATTATGAACTTGAATAGTAATTGTTCTCTATGCCAGCATCGTGTATTCTTTTCAAACACGTTGACAATACCGATTGTTTTGTCCTGTCAATTAAACCTGCTTCATTTTGATTTAAAATATTAGTTTGAATTTGAATCCAAGACAGATGTGGACAGAGGACATATTTACACATTTAAACTGCTCATTTCATGCGTCCTCACATTCTCCACAAACAAAACTCAACTGGCTCTTAAAGGCGCACTAATAAACCATTTTATCTGAGCCGTAGGTCAAATGACTGTGTGTCATGTGAAAGGGTTCGCTCATAGTGATGAGTCCATGGAGAATTATGGCCTGACTCCGCAGTGCCCCCTCGGCTCTAAACAGTGTTTTAGTGTCTTTCAGGTCACTGTTTCAGTTTTATGGTTCGCAGCTTTACTGTTTCGATTGAGTCTCACTGTTGTCGTCAACCTTGTTGCAGTCTGCAGCAGGAAAACTCCACTGTACGCTACCTTGCCCAGAAAGTAGTTGGTGAACATAGCAGAGGAAGTGCAAACCGAGACAAAGCTAAAAGCAGAGTGACTATTGGACTTCTGGTCACCAGAAACATGACTCCAAATGAATGCTAATGTTGCTCCGTGTCTCTGTTAATAGGCAACTGTTTGTTAATGTGTTAACATGACAGCTTTATTCTGTGATAAAATGTCAACACTGTGCCCACAGCATGTTTTACTGTTCCTAAGTGGCCGAAAAGAGATTAAAGCAGCTTTCAGTGAATGTGAAATGGCAATTTTGGAAGAATGACCTTACCTTCAAATGTGTGACGCCGTATCCAAAGAGCTATACAGTAATGTGGTCTCTGGCTAATTGTTGCATCTTTCCTGCAGGAAAAATGTGGAGCGCAGGTGTTTACTAGACAACATGGAAGGAGTGTTCCTGGTTGTGGATGAAATCATTGACGGAGGGTAAGGATGAATGGAGTAAAGAAATACTGTGAAGAGCCGTTTAGAGACCAAGACTAATGTATACTAACTTAATTCCAACTTAACCACTTGACAAAAGCCTTTAAGACTATTTATTGCACGTTCAAACAAATCGACTTATGTGTTCTATCCTGTTGGCTGGTGAAATAGCGGCAATGTCTTAAATGTTCTTCTGCTCTCGTAGCCACTTTTGCATATGGACAAAATAGTGAAGCCTGTTTACGTAACTAAAGCACAGTATATACATTTTGTGCTGCACTCAGTTCTGATTGGTCGCTTTTATCCTGTTGCCAGGGTGATCCTGGAGAGTGACCCCCAGCAGGTGTTACAGAAGGTCAACTACAGGGTAAGTGACGGGTCCGACCATTCACGACTACCAACCATATCAATTGATTTACTGATGTGAATCGTTGGAAAAATAATCAAATAGAAAACAACTGTCGTGTTCTGAAAAAGAAATCATTTGGCCTGTTCAGAATGATCCATACTGTAGCTTCCCACAGCTTTTCTCATTGGCCCCTTTGCCTGCTCTTACCTGCTTTACCTTTCTCTCCTTCTCCCTGTCTCTCTTCTCCTGATTGGCGTCAGCTAATGTCAGAGCCAGCCTATGGCTTCGTCCTGTTTGATTACATCACCGGTAACCTAGAGGGCCAAACAGACAGGAGCCAGCTGCTGTAGACAGACAGACAGACAGACAGAGGGTGAGAGAGAGAGAGAGTTAAAAAAAGAGAGATAGTCAAGTGAGGAAGAGAGGATGAATGAATGAGAGTGAGACAGACAGGGAGGAGATGAAGGAGGAATGGGCCAGACAGATGAGGTATATGCATGGTGAGAGAGCATGCTGACTAACGGGTTTAAAGGATAAGGCCTGTGATATTTTCTTATTGTCAACAAATCTCTCAATACTTTCAGACTTCTCTATCCTGCTGTGACTTTTAGTTTTTTTTTTTTAACAAACATTAGTCAAGCAGGAGGAAATGGTGCATTTGTTGGGGACTATTTTCAGTGGTGGATTAATATACATTTGGTGCTCTAGTGAGTATTCCTGCAGCAGGGCGGTGTGTGTGGGGGACTGAGTCAAAATAAAGTACTGTGTGTGTGTGTGTTCATGGTAATGAAGGAACATGTCACCCAGTGCAGCAGTGTGGCTCACTGATGTGTTTTTAATAGTTTTTGAACAACAATGGAGCTCTCTGTCTCAGAAGAATAAGATATGTGACACTTTGATTCACACACAGCACTCAGTCATTGTCGGTCTTTTCATGAGATTTGGTGACAATAATAAAAAAATATAGAATATCACCAGACTTATCCTTTAAATCTCATACTCATACCAACATTCACCCCGTACCAAACTAACACGATGGAGCACTTTGTTTACTAATAACCCAACAGTAGGTCAGGAGGAGGTCAAAGGTCAGAAGTCACAGTCATTCCCATGTTCTTTTAAGAAACTTTCAATGGCTCAGTTTTCCTTTTGGTGTCTTCTTTTTGTATCATCCTGACCTGTGACCTCCTTTTTTTTAACAGAATGACATATAAAGTATTTATTTCATTTTTCCCACATAAACTCAGTATGATTCAACCTGTTCATTGAAGAATCATCATCAGATCAGGATCATCAGGATGTTCCCGTTTCACCAGGAGTTACACAGGAAGTGATCAGTCCCCCATGATTCATTTTGATCTGCAACAGATGGTCAACCAAAACTCCAATGACTTGTATATACTTTAACAAAAAAACTGTGTGTGTGTGTCTACTGGTGAAAGGCATACTGAACTGGTCCTCTGACACTGGCTGATGAGTGACATCAGCTGGCACCAAAGAGCAGCCAACAGCAGAGCAGAACTCAACACATGCAGTGAACACAGCAAATTGAATTCTGACTGAAGTGTAACTGCTGGATGCATACCAGATTTATTTATCTTTTTTTATCTGCAACATCTATGTCACAGCATATACAAATTATATGATGATATGGAGTATAAAATACAATAGATTATGAAACAGCCCAGCAGTATATAAAGTAGTTCAAAACAGCTCCACTTAAAAGTAGACTTCTCCCTGTGTATGAATGCAGTCATAATAATAAGCCGTTAACATAATTTTTAAGATAATGCAACACTCACAGGGGTCAATGAGCACCTTTACTCTTGATACTTAATGGTTGACCACTGGAGCTGGAGCAGCAAAGTCTCTGACATGGCTTAAAGTCGGTCTGCAAATGACACAGATGACAAAAGAAATAAAGACAATTTTACTGCAGAAATAAAAACACACACACACACACACACACACACACAGTGAACAGGTGAATGCACTGCTTGGGCATGCAGTATACTCATCCTTTCTGACAGTGCTGCAAGGGCAATCACTCTCTTATTAACGCCATGCTCCATCAACGAGCTGGTGATAATGTGGTTTTCTTCCAAAACTGTGTCAGAACGACTGACAGACAGAAATATCACCGACTGGCCGAGTAATCAACGAGTCATTAATCTCATAATTAAATATAACTGAGCATATATGTGATGTTTTTGGAAGGAAACTCTCTGTTGTGGAAAAAATTCTAATATGAGTTGGGATTGGCCAAGCTGCTAACCGACGTGCTTTAAATGTCACTGATCTTCAGTATGTAATGCTAATGGCGTCTGCTGCAGTGCTCTACTTCCATGTTGTGTGTGTGATTGTGTGTGTGTGTGTGTGTGTGTGTGTGTATGTGTGTGCATCAATTATTTTGCATGACTTTTGCATCTTTCTCTCACACAATCATGTTTTTCTTTTTTCTTTTACAGGCGGATGAGAACCCACTAACTGAACAAAGTGTGGCCCAGGTAACACACACACACACACACACACGCACACACACACATGCACAGAGATGCACACACATGCATTATACTTATACACACATACAGAGACACACATATGGTATTGTGGATAGTTAATACTTTATGCACCGAGGAAGCACAATATTTTTGTCCTTTAACTTCCTGTCAGCGGCAGAAATGGGAACATGTCGTGTTGCGTTGATTGAATTCTGCTGCGAGAGAAAGAAAGAGAATGAGATTTTTCCTCAGCGGCAATCTGACAAACATCAGCCGCTAATTAGTTCCGTTCTTCCGTACAATGACAGATCAGGTAGTCATTTGTTACACTGTTAAAGTCGCCATTCAGAAATCAAGAATGAGAGTGTGTTTCGGGGCACCCCTGTGATTTGGGGTTTGGAGGCCGAAACCATGAGCCAAAATGTTCCCAGTTCAAGTCCAGCTGGGGACGTTTGATGTGTCTTTCTCTGTCTTTGTTTCTTGGCTCTGCCGGCGCGGTCAAATAAAGACATAAAATGCCCCCGCAAATTATATATATATATAAAAAAAGAAGCAGCTGTGTCAATCAACAGTTAGCTGACTTATTTTAAATTCCTTCTGTCAGTATAAAGGTCGAATAACCATCTGTGCTGTAAGTGGCCAGATAAACCACAGCATTTAACATGTAGTTTCAGAGAGAGCATGAACAAAGCAAATAATCTTTTAATCATATATCAATGATAGATGTGGCATTGTTAGGTCTGATGATCTCCACATCTACGAAGAAGCTATATGAACTGATAAGACTCGAGACCATTGCCTTGTGTCTTTGTGCTAAATTGCTGTTGCCATTGCTGTAAAGTGGAAGTTAAGAGACAAAACCAGAAACAGAATGAACAAAAATAGCCTCGTAAAGTCAACATACATAACAGACTTTCCATGCAAACACACACATAAACTCATATACACGCTCACACCTAAAATCCTGCAGCATGTACCTCATTTCTATACTGTTATTCATATGTAACCCTTACAGCTGCTTCTCTCTGCTACCATTAGCTTATAGTATGAACCCCTCCACACCTTGATAAGTCACAGAGGCACGCAGACGTCATGGCAGACGAGCTCGCTGTTTTCTGACAGAGTGATTGACATCTGTCAGCTACATATATTCAGCAGGCTGTATGCTAATACTTTAGCTCATCATGCATGTTAAGTGGAAGGTTAGCGGCTAGCTTGGCTTCATCTCCAAAGCACCATACAGCGCTAACAGGGTCAACTGTGAACAAATGGATTGAAGAGGAAATTATTGAGATGTAAAATTGCTCTGCTGATCAGAGACCTCCTCTGCCATGAAGTCAGTGTATCATTTTACTGTAATATCATTCCATCACCAAAACCGAGCTGCTCCTGTAGCTTTATTGCATTGCTTGAATTATTGCATATTGAAAGCTTGACTGATATTCTTCTTGTGTAGCTTGTGTGTGATGTCTTACTTCTTGCATGCAGGAGTGAATACGTGCATGGACGTGTTCCTGTGTTTGCTTTTAGAGGAGTGTGTGTGTGTTTCTGTGTGTTTATGCACTTGCCCTAAGCTTTCTTTATCTACTGCTTTAACCCTGACAGCACATAACAGAGAAACTGGCTCTGACCACTAACGTAAGTCTTTACTAACTTCACAACAGCCCTACACTGCCGTACAAAGCTTATACTCCTGTCACATTAAACAGCACATCATGTAGTCAACACTGACTGTCAAAAGTTTTCTCTTTAAAGCGCAGACAACAGGATAGTATTAGCGTTGTAATCGGATGCAAATAAAATCTGTGGTGTAGGTTGCTACGGCAACACGTTTGACCACGATAAGAAACAGACGGCTGTGATTGTAATAAATATATATTGCTGCCATTTGACATTTTTGACCCCTAGTTGTGCTATTGAGCAATGCTCTCACAAGTGGCTCGCTGTTTGGTTTGCATTGTGCACCTGAGGCCGCGGCACTGCAGGGAGCTGTGTTTGCATTGTTGGGAGGAAACATTCAGATCCTTCACTGAAGTAAATGCAGTGAATATAAAAAAACAGCCTACTCCTTAAGTGCTTCAGTGAAAATGTCATCAAAAGTATGAATTATTAGAAACATATGCTTAAAGTATCAAAAGTAAAAGTAGACATAATGGTATGATTGTGACTGCGTTTCTCAGGAGCCGAGCCTGCAAGTGAATATTACCTGAGCTCCATGCGCCCCCTGCTGTCAAAATGCAGAACAAAAAAAACCTCACTGTTGAAGTCTTGATTGAGGACTGAAAGAAGAGATGATCTCTCCTCTTTGATAGCATATTCGCTCCTCTTGCCTCCTGTGTAAAATATATTTTTTATCAGCTATTTATTAGCTCCTATACATACAGGGAAACTAACTGACAAAACTAATTCAACTAACTGTTCCCTAACTGACTTTTTCACACACACACACACATGTTACATTACACTTTAAATTCAGCAGGTAGTTTAAAAGATACTCTCATAATCAAAATTGTGTGAAATATAATTCATATATCATTATAATTCAAACAAGTGTGAGATTGAATGCTGCTGACAATTGCAGCTATATTAAACATGGACCTCACTGACTGCAAGCTTTTGCTTAGAATGTTATTTCCTTTCAATATTTCACATAAATATATTGAAAAATGTTTTAGCATGTTATAAAACATATATAAAGTATTTGCCAAGTTGTCCAGCTGACACTAAATACTCTCTCCTCTAGTTCATTTAATGACTGTCGCATCAGTGATTAAAGCACTCTGCTGTTGGAAATAGGCTGTATTTAAATAGTAACACATTACAAAGCAAACAGACAAGATATTTCATATTTTTTCTTTGTAATGGAGCAACAGGTGGTAAATATTACAGTTCTGATCCCTGTTGCGCTCCAACATGGCGGCATGAAACCCCACATGGTTGCTCAGTCGCCTGAAAAATATGCTCAGTCTGACATCTAGTGGTTGAAGTGTGATACTCCAACACTAATCAAGTCATACAGAAAAGGCTCCAAACATATATTTTTGTCATGAGCATGAACCAAGGACCAGGTTTTTAATAGTTAGCTGTAGATATGTTCATAAAGATGACATGTATACTTTATGACTTCTACCCTATGTTGCTTTAAATCCCATGGAGGCACATTTAGTCCTATTGTATATAACAGTTTATGAGTTACATAACAATGTATTAAAGTCTCATTATATATACAATTCAGCCAACACATTAAGGTCAGATAACCCACAATCAATGTGTATAGCAAGCACATTCATTTTCATTTTATTATGTATGCATTTTGTTTTATTTAATTGTAGGCTAATATTTATTATTTTTCACTCATATTTTATTTTCTGCTTATCTTACATATATATCTGTTCTTTCTCTGTGTTCTCCAGGTTCTGCAGTCGGCCAAGGAGCAGATCAAATGGTCCATATTGAAATGACTCGGACCAGACAAATTTAGGATTCTTAAGAATGTTCTAGAGAACATTTCTATTCCCAAAGCTATTTTTATAGTAACAGACTGAAAGGGAAGACGGTGACGCGGCTGCTGGCCTGTAGGCTGCAATTATAACAAGTCAGTCATAGGATTTTGTTTCTCTGTGCGACGGTATTTTGTTACATCATGTGTGTGACATGTAATTAATTTATGTGGTTTGAGAGTGAAGTTAGGCTGCACCCGTGTAGTGATGTCATTTAACAGGCCAGCTGACATCAGACATTAATGAAAAAGTGGAGGCTCAAATAGTTTTATGGTCCAGCTGTTCTTCAGCTGTTCTTCAGCATAACAGTGATCCACAAACTAATCAATATTGGAAGAGTGAGTCAGTTTTTGTTACTTTTATTTTGGTGGAGCTGGATCTTCCGCCCTCATTCGCTCAGAACAGAACAGGCTGTATGTGTTCAACAAATTTACACAGTTTTATACACAGAGAACTGTTTTCACCCCCCCCAATATATTTCATCTACTAATAGTTTTGGAACAATCTCGTTACCAAAATTGAGAAAACTCTACAATGCTGCATACTGTAAAATATTCCTATTTGTTATTCAGTGTAGAGGTGTTTTATCATCAGTGGACTGTGTCAGCATGCACAGAACCATGTCATGTCCCGTTGTGTAACCCCTGAGGACGTTCTGAAAAATAAGAGCTGACACAAAAACAAACACTACTGCAGCACATATCTGCAAAATCCGAGCTGAAAGTGGAAACATATTGGCTGTACAGATGTTCCAAAACAAGAAAAATGAAGTTATGATTGGAACACACACACACACACACACTCTGACATCACTTTGTGCACTGAAACGTTCAGTTGAATACATTTTGTCTTGTGCCGGTCAGCTCCTTAAACAACACTGCTTGTAAAGCTTATTTAAAGACTGTAGAGGAATAGTGATGCTTTATGGACACTAAACAAATGTTAGCAAGTATGTGTGTCACAGAAGAGGCAATATGTTACTTTTGCACTGTATGGAATTCCCTCATGAAGTTAAATTGATATCTGTACATCTTTACAATGAAAGGGATACAAGGTTTTATGGCCAGAGTTATAAGATAATGTCTATTTTATTGGTATAATGGGAGTAAAAGATGTTAATAGATATTAAATAAAATATTTTCTTAGTTGAAAAACAGAAAGAAGCCAAAGACAAACGTGTTTATTTTGTTTACATTTGGATGTTGAAGCTAACATTTTGTCTGATTTGGGGCATTTTGTCTGTGCGCCATTTGTGAGACTGATAATAAAACTGTCCTGGTTCAAACAGTCTTCTTCTTCCTTCATATCTTTTCCTTTATATCTTTTAATTTGAAATTGATTCCCACCGGATATCCTCGTTTTTTTTTTTTCCTGCAAAAAAGGTGAAAAACTGTAATTGTGTCAGGCGTAGAACTCATTTGCCCCCGTGCGTCTTTTGTCCAATCAGAATTCGACGTCTGCGACCTAAATGAATATTAATGAGCTCCATAAAGACGAACCCGATGGGAGTGGTCAGGGATGTTATTGGTAGGAAACAGCCGACGTCAGGTGATACGTGTGTGTACCCCCTCAGCCAATGGTTCGTTCTGGTTTTATTTCCCAGTAATGTGATTGGTTGGTTGTCTCATCCTCCTACAACTGATCCTCAAACAAGCCGAAATACATAAAGTCACCTTAAATATCAAGATTATTTGACAGTTTGAGTTAAAGATTCAACTAGACTTCATTTACTCATCAAAACCTTCAAATCACTCTAATATCCATCATTATTATAACATATTTTATATCATTTATATCAAAATATATTTGCTATACATTATTTTTGACTCATTATGAGGAAACGTAAATATGATTCAGTTACTGTGTTGAAAATTAGATTAATTAGCCTAAATAATCATTTTTTAAAAGAACACTCATGATTTCACTCTTTATTGTTTTAAAATGATTTCTGGCAATTCCATCATGTTTTTTCATTATGTTTAAAATAATGACAATATAATAATTACATTAATAATACCACAGATTTTCTATCTTCCTCCAGGTTTTGACCAGACTGATGACAAATTAAAGGAAAACATTCTACAGGTCTGAATGTTTGACCCCCACAGTGAGGGGATCTGGTGGCTCTGTTAGGCTTTGGGGGGCATTTTACTGAACTTTGTATTGATTAGCAGTGACTCTTCCTTCTAAGCAGACAAGTGGACCTAAACCATGACAGCAAAATGTCCCCCAAAGCATAACAGATCTCCTCACTGTCTCATTCAGGCCTGTACCAGTTTTTTCTCTCAGATGTCACTCATCTGTTTGTCGTTTCATTTGTCAGGTCGTGCAGGCAGTTTGTTCAGATCTGGGAAACTACAGCCTAAAAATCTGGATGAGGAAAAAAAAGATGAATATAATCAACTAGAAACTCAAAACGATCATTTATCTAAAGATGTAACCTGCAGGTTTCAGTATAGATGTGAAGACAAAACTGGATGATGAGGTTGAAAATTAAAGTGAGAGAAAATAAAAAAAGTGAAACATGAATCTCATAAATCACGTTTATGGTTTCCTGTGCAGATGTCTTTTAGTCAGCGGTCCAGTTTTCTGTCTGTTTTCTACAAAACTATCATGAAATCAAGCTGAGAGCACAGCGCCCCCAGTGGTCACCTCTGCTCATGATGCCCTCTGCAGCATGGCCCGGCTAGCTCAGTCGGTAGAGCATGAGACTCTTAATCTCAGGGTCGTGGGTTCGAGCCCCACGTTGGGCGCAAGCTTTTGTGTTTGATATAAGCTCATTAGTCAGGATCATTACAAGAACAAGTCTTCCATGAAATATCTGACAGCTTCTGTCTACAGACTCAGCA
Source organism: Euthynnus affinis (assembly GCA_029490765.1). Taxonomy (NCBI): domain Eukaryota; kingdom Metazoa; phylum Chordata; class Actinopteri; order Scombriformes; family Scombridae; genus Euthynnus; species Euthynnus affinis. Next base: position 25,104,658 of record CM055856.1, on the reverse strand, counting down.
TCCCTCAACTCTGTGGCAAGTTTAATATTGTTATACAATTTACCAAAGAATAAAAAAATATATTTTTTAATACAGATACTACACAATAGACATCCACAATTTATCAAATATAACCTATAGGCCTATATGTGCACATAATATATGTTATTATCAATTTACATACAGTATATAGTATATATCATTCATACTTATACCTAATTTAGCTGCAACTATCTGTTTAGTAACAAATAAGTGTAATATACAGACAGGTGGCAAGATAAAGGAAAAACTGGTACAGGTCTGCACTTGCCTCCTTAGAGTGAAGAGATATTATTTTATTATTTATATGTACGCTTGCATAGATTAATATCATAGGATCAAGTGCAGGTGATGGTTTTCTCACTGCATGTGTCTTAAACCATACAACAGAATAACAGAAGCATATGTGACTGCTGCTGCAATCAAGTGCAAATGTCAACACTGGCAGCACAAACACGTTTATTGCCATTGTTATACTGCTAATCATCATCAATCATTGTTATACTACTCATCATCATCAATCCAGCTGTGTTCAGCTGAACACAGCTGGATTGATGATGCTGCTGGATGGATTTTTTTTATAATTTAATGACCCAGTTTTCAAGACACAGCCAATCAGAGAGAACAGAGGTTGACTATTTAATGCCGCCTAATTTATGTTTTTTAAGATCAAATAATTGGCCGCGTGATCACTTGTGCAGCTCTTCTGTCGTGTTTGTGACAGAATCTGCATCATAAAATGAATCTATATTTGTTGATCTGATTATTATCAGCCTTCACACTCCGTGATTTAAGGTTGGAGAAGTCCGCAGACCCTTTCTGTGTTAAAGAGAAGCAGAAAAAACACGATGAACAGCGAGCAGACAGGAGCTGAATGAACACACGGCTCAGGATCCCAGCTCTGCTCGTACTGGACCAGTTCAATACACCTTTTTTGACAGTAAGTGATGATCACCAGCAGAGGGCATTGTAAGTGCCCGGCTAGCTCAGTCGGTAGAGCATGAGACTCTTAATCTCAGGGTCGTGGGTTCGAGCCCCACGTTGGGCGGAGACTTTTGATTAATAGGCGGATTAAATCACATGATGAATTTAAAAATGCCAGTGAAGAAACAAACCCTGCTGCTGGAGTCACTGACGTGGCAGTCATTCTAACTGATCGAGGCTGAGAACATTGAAGCTGCTGTCTGTGCTGTTATGAAGTTGCATCATCTGTACAGACGACCCAGCCTTGTCCTGTGCCCAAGTGGGCCAAAATTGGGCCTCATCGCCGAAGTTGTTTTGTATCTAAAATTTGTACATGTGAAGTAAATAAAACTGTAGTGGAGTATAGAGTACAATATTTCACGGTGTAAATGTAAAGTAACATAAAATGTAAATACTCCATAGTAAAATACCTCATAACTGAACTTGAATACAATACTTGAGTAAAGGTACTTAGTTACTTTCCATCACTGTCTGGAGATCAGTTATAATGTATTTTGATGGGAGCTTCTCTGCCTTTCCTGTAACATGATTTGATTTTCAACCAGTGATGGTAGATTTTCAATCAGATAGGAAAAATGTCGCCCTCTGGAGGTCAACAGCTGTTATAGCAACAAGAGAGAACAGCCATCAACGTCTTCATCTTTGTTATTGATACATTCTACTCTATTTCTTCAACTATATGTCATGTTAGGTTGTTTATTGTGTCATGCACGTATGAGACCAGCCCACATGGACAAAAAACCAAGAAAAACAAACAGAGACAGAAAAAACATCTGTCTCATGCTCATCAAACTAAATCTGACACATAAACACTTTTTATAATCATCCAGCCAGAAGAATTATGACTGACAAAACTGACAGTTCAACCCTTAAATGATCATATACTGAGTAATACATCATTATCGTTATCACTCATTGACATGACAACAATCTTAATTAGTGAAACAGAGCCATTGTTAATGTTATCAGTTCCACCTGTGTTTTCCTCCTATCATAAGTCATAACATGTGCTCTGAAAAAGCTCTACTGAGATGTAGACTCTGATTCAGACACTCCAGCACATGAACATTGTTGTTTTGAACCCATTTGGCTTTTATGCTTGGAAAACAAATCTTCTCCTAACTGGCAGCTTTCTTGCAGACTGCATCAGGTTTCCCTCCAGGACCTCTCTCTCTCTTTCTCTCTCTCTCTCTCCCTCTTTTTCTTCCGTATGTATTTTGTTGCCTTCATTGTCTCATTTCTACCCTCACGAACCCTCCAAGGCCCGATGCAGAGAAGCATACCCACGCTATGTTTATGATGTGCACTATAACATGGTGTTTAGTCTCGGTCTAATCAGACTATCAGACGCTTCGTCCAGCTGACTTCAGAGTCTCCAGAAATATGCTTCTGAGAAAGTGTAACCGAGATGCTATGTGAGTTTTTCAGTGTTTCTCTCTCTCACCTCTCTCACATAAAGCTGTGACATCGGCATCACATCCGACCAATCTCTCATCAATCTGAGTCTCTGAAACTTGAAACACCTTCAGAACTGTCACGAGTCTCTCGGTGTCCTCCCTCACTATAGCCTCCTTCTGGCACACTTTCTCAGTTTTTGAGGACGGCAGGTTTATTATTCTTTCCATTTCATACTTAGTGATTAAACCGGACTTCAAGGGATGCTCACTGTCTTGAAAATGTTCTTACATCCGTCCCTGACTTGTGCTTTTCGATCACCATGTTACTTGAAGTGTTCCTTTGTCCTCATGGTGGAGGTTTTGACACTGACTCACAGATACAGGTGTATTTATACTGCAATAAATTAAAACCCTTGACAGCATGCAGGTGATTTAGATCACCTTGTAGCGATTTGTTCTCACTCTGGCAGAAATGATTGATTTGTGTGTAAAGACACATGAGAAAAAATATAAAAGACCCTCGACTGTAGCAAGTATAGCTGTCTGACAATATAAACGTTTCTTGCTTTACAGAACAGGCAACACTGAGATGAGAGACAGAGTCCCGCAGAAACTTCAGAAAGATGGAAAATATACACTCAGAGAGAAAAATAGTTAATGACTGACTTTGACTTGGTGCTGACTCAACAGAAAGAAATACATCATCATCATCATCATCATCATCATCATCATCATCTGTCTCAGATGGTCTGGCTTTCATCAGAACAGGTGTATGTAAACGCACACACACACACACACACACGCACAGAAAAGGACTGAAAGAAAGAGGCATAAGGGGAAATAAGACCGTTTGATTTGGCACTTGTTGAGGAGGTGTGTGTGTGTGTGTGTGTGTGTGTGCGTGTTGGCGGGGGTCATGTGGTCATGTTCTTTCAATGAGGAGTCATTACCACAGCAAAGACGTGGGACATAATTTGATAAAAAGTAGACTTTTGCTTTGTTTCCTACCATTCTCCCACTTGGGTTGCATTTCCCAGACACCACCTGTCAATCAAACAGCATGGGCGGGACTGTAACATCTCACTGGACCCTCTGTTGGTCCATATTGTAGGCTATCTGACATTTTTTTCTCTCCTGTTCTGATGTGTGAATGTGTCTTGTTCACTGGCTGCCTGCTTTATATATGGCACTAACAAAGCCAGACTTGCTGCCATTGGCTGAAGGAAATTAGCATGCGGCAGCTGGTTGGCCAGAGTTTTGACAGTGACAGATTGGCCTCCTGGTGATTGGGTAATTAAGCTGTGATGTCACCAAATGTGGGTAGGGTGAGAGAAGGGGAGAGAGAGAGAGAGAGAGAGAGAGAGAGAGAGAGAGGTATAGTGTCTGTGTGTATGACAGAGAGTAGGAGGGATGAAAATGAGAAAGAGACCCAGCACTAACATGGGAAAGAGAGCGAGAGAGAGAGAGAGAGAGAGGAGAGAGAGAGAGAGAGAGTATGTATGTGTGTGTGTGTGTGTGTGTGTGTGTGTGAGGTAGTGTTGCCAATCATCTAGCTCTTCAACAAAAAGCGTCATTGTTTCTCTGGAGCATAAATACAGTGATTGAATTAACAGTGGTGTTTACTGGCAGACTGCTGTTGGTTTGATTTTCAGTGAAAAATGATAGAAAATGTCCAAGAAAAAAAAAAGCAGTGAAAACATCCCCACAGGCTCAAATCTGCAAACTATCAGATTATTTTTTAAATAAAACATTCATCTACTATCTATTTGATTCCCTGTAAACCATACAACATCACAGCCATTTTATTCCACACTGTCGAGTTCCTCTTGTTGTGTAAGAATTCAAATGAAAAATGTACTCCCACTTCTCCCTGGTGCCTTTATTATGATAATATCCACATATTATTGTAAACTAATCTTTATATTTATGTCTGTGTTATTGTAACCTCATGTTTCAATATAACTGGATACATACAGTAGGGTATAGGGTTAGCTTTTGATTATGGCGGCATAATAGATGGACACAAAGAAGCCTACTCTATTTAGAGACAAGACTTAACCATCAAACCTCTTACTGATAATGTGATGCAATGAAAGAAATATCTGTCTATCAGTCAATCTATCCGTCTTGGCCTAGTTTATGTGACTTTAAGCTCTGCATTGGAGGTTAGAGAAAGGATAAAAAGAAGATAAATGTTTAGAGCATTTTAAGATATAGTTTGTCCCTACACTGAGATAACTCCATTTTCCATTTGGCCTCTCTGTCTGGCTAAATGTTGTAGCTAAAGGGCCTATGAGTCAGTGTAACATTAGACAACATTATTCTACCATGCCTGTGGGATGTCAAGGCTGATTAAATGCTTTAGGAAATGTTGTGAGTGATTGTTCTGTCTCTGTTGCTGTGATATTGTAATGTCTTGTAGCATGACTTAAGCTTTATTCTTAAAGCAACGGTGTAATATTACAGAACCCTAGGTGACGTTTCAGCTTTCCATTCGGCCAAATGTTCTGTCTGCGAACCGTCACCTTTAATGTGATGTGGGAAATGCAATTATGTTATTTTTCTACAGCAGGCTCCAGCTGGAAGCCTGGCTGTAAAAATTAATTAGCACCTTCAAAACGCCAAGCCACCGACATCATAAGCGGACAAGCGACAGCAGAAGAGTCACTGCCAACAACAGCCGGCAGCCGAGGCCTCCGGACACTCCCGGAGACCCCCAGACTGACCCACTAAAAAAAAATACTTTTAAGGAATAGTTAGCCATTTTGGCAATTATGCTCACGTGTTTTCTTGCTGAGAGTTGGAGGATCACAGGTGCTTAGCTCAGCTTAGCATAAAGACTGAAAACAGGGGGAAAGAGATAGCTTGGATCTGTCCAAAGGTAACAAAAAAACTACAAATCAACACCTTGTAGCATGATGTTTAATCCATATAAAGACTAGCCTGCAAAAATGACAGTGTGCTGTTTATGGGGGTAATTGGGATGGGCTATTATTGGCCAGGACCAGTTACTTCCTGGAGTCTTTGCTTACCCATCTTTATGATAAGACAAACTAACCAGCTACTGGATCCAGCTAAATACTTTACACATTCTCATCAAACTCTTGGCAAGAAAGTGAATAAGCATATTTACCAAGACATCAAACTATTTTTTTTAACACAACCTCAAAGAAACCTCTAGAAACTTTTTTAAACATCTGTAAATCTCTGTAAACCTTCAGAAAATTGTGACCCTCTAGATATTTCCAAAACTGCCTCTCAAATATTTTTTTTGAGGAAACAAGACCAAGCCAAGACCTTCGGAAACCTCTGACAACCTACAGAAACCTGTCCAGACGACAGAATCAGAAAACATGTCCAGAGATTTCTAGAAATCTGTGACTTTCACAGACATCCATAGATGGAATGGATTGACACTCACTTCCTGTGTCAGATCAGATTTGTGTGGTCTGTCTAAAGAACCTCAACCAGATTCTACCTGCTTTGTTCGTCCTAACAGCCACGCTGAGGTCTGATCAGCACCGCAGAGAGTTAACGATCTGTACAGACGACCCAGCCTTGTCCTGTGCCCAAGTGGGCCAAAATTGGGCCTCATCGCCGAACTCCCATCATTCCTCATTCAGCAGTGAAAAGAGAAACGCAACACATGGCCTTTATAGCGCCGGGCTGCACACCTCCTTTTCAAATAAATAGAAACTAAATAAATATAACCCAAGTCTTGGCTGGAGCAAACCGAGGGGCCTCTTATGCCATCATCTGGCCAAAGATCATCTGTGTTCCACAAGATGAATCACTCAATATTAAAAAGCCATCCTACCTTCCCATGTGCACACATATATAACTCCTTGACTTCATAAAGCTACTCACCATACTGTACATAACATTGTAAACTTATTTCTCAGTCCAACAAAACAAGTTTGGTATCATCATCAGTCACTTTTAACAATCTCCCTTCTGAGAGCAGAAGAATTCTTTTTGAGCAATTTGTGTCATAATATTGATGATCAAAAATGATGTTGCATGATCAAGAATGGATGTTATTGTCAAGCAGAGTGGATTTTTTTCTTTCTTTTTTCTTTTCTGTTTATATTTTAAAGTAGTTATGAGAAAGTTTGGGGTGAAATTAGAGTTTGAGAATTGAAACCTTATTTTATCCCTTAAACCCGAACCTCGAACTTAAGCCTAGATTGAAGTGTAATTCTAACCTCGAAATGTGGGTATGAGGTCTCGAAAACACACGTGATTCTTTAGGATCTGCTATACTTGGTGGAACATTTGAGACCCATGAGACAGCAAAAATGCAGATTTAGTATAGGATACATACACACACACATTATAAATGATGCCCCTGTGCTTGAAAAAACAAACGGGTTCCATGAAGGATCTCAGAGCTCTGATTGGAGAAACACAAAACCAGCCAACAGAAAAACACGCAGCTGCAATTAGCAACAGAAAAACCATTTATCCCAGTGTGAAGATAAACATATAGAGACAAGTTAGTGAAAATAGAAGAGAGGGACGATGGGGAGGGCGGGTGATAAAGCCAGAAAGCAGGGTTGTGCTTTACATAAACTATACAAGAAACTCTTGACTTTTTAAATCTCTCAGTAATGCCATAAAAAATCTACAACTCATAGCTCCACTTGAGTTTTTCTGAAAATTCTTTTGCTTTGTTAGTTCTTCCTCTCAACATGAATTAAATTTATATTTTGGTTTACTTGCAAGTTAAAGTCATATTTCACTACTGAAAGTCACATTTTTCAGTTCCTCATCACTTCATTGCCAGTGATGTAATCTCTACTGCATGTAGCCTGATGCACAGATTCATTAATACAATTGATTTTCATTCCAGTGTATCTACATTGCTACATTGTATTGAATGATTTTACATGGGAATTATTTATAGTGAGGCAACTGACTTTTTTTGTCTTTTATGTAATTTCTTATTATGACCACAAGGCGGTGCAAACAGCCTGTTTCCAGACAAGTCATTTAGGATAAAGGTCACTATTCTCCGTGTCTTTCTAACTGTTTACCACACACACACACACAAACATAACACACATATACACACATTTGTGTTTGAAAAGTACTTTATGAACAACACTGCCCTACCTTATGGAAAATTTTGGATTATAACTGCCATGTGTTATACTGTGGCATTAGTTATTGAGGAATGTGTACTATGCTATTTTGTGTATAAAATCTGTATATTGAGTACAGTATATATTTATCTCATAGGATATTCCTGTTTTCCTTTTTTCTTGGGAAACCTTTGTCCAGGGTTAACAGATGATAATGATGTCTCTAGGCTAACTCTGGCTCATTCGCAGTACTTTTCTCTTGATCAGTCTGCAGTGTGCTTGACGATTAGGTCAGGTTACCAGTCATGAAGTGTATGATTCACTACAGAACAGGTGTATAGTGTCCTCTGTGGCTCTATATGAAATGGTAATCCTGATGATGTCATCAGGGCTATCGGTTGCAACGGGGGAAGTGTAGGGTCCAGTGAGTTTGGATTCTGACCCCTTGATGCTTGGTACTGAAAGTCAGAATATCTCTTTGTCTCTGATGCTTTTATTTTTTTACCATTCTGTTTTATATATCTCTTGCGAGTCATTCCACTTTTTTGGAGGTGTGACACTAAATCACTTGAGCACCACTTTAAATTGTGCAAATTCTACATACTGAACAGCAGTAAACAATCAAACCAACACATGGGTTCAAAACCAACAGCAGTGTAAACTAACTCATCACAGTTACAGTCATGTAAGCTCATGCTGCCATGTTGGAGGAGTGGTAACTCCTGCTTGTGCACATTTCTGTGATTTAACAAATGTGTCTACTTGATAGTTTTAATCTCTTCCTCAAAAACCAAAACCCTTTCCTTTCCAAAACCAAGAAAGCCAAAAGCGGCTGGATGTGGTGGTTGAAGCTTGAAGGGAGTGCAGACATCACAGTGCACAAGGAGATATTTTCAGCCTCTTGACGTTTGTTTGTTCTCCAACATGATGGCATGCAGTCTATAACCACTGCCAGTGATGTCATGACCAACTTGAACTTGCTTCAACTCCATAGATGTAAATAAAGGAGTAAAATTGGGTGTAAAAGCCGCAATGATATATTGTGTTTGGACAGTGTGTGTGTGTGTGTGTGTGTGTGTGTGTGTGTGTGTGTGTGTGTGTGCGCGTGTTAAAGGAGTGGGAGTGGTTTATAAAATATTGGTCAAATTCATCATTGCAATGTTGTTACCATGACGTTGCTATGTGTTATTGCGACAGCAGTGGCGCCTTGGTTGGCTTTGATCATGTTGACCACTCTGTCACACACACACACACACACACACACACACACACACACACACACACACACACACACATAGATGCACAAATGTGTTGTCAAGCAATTCTCAACGATTGTCACAGTGGCATTCACACACATTTTCATTTTCACACGCACACACACAGGCTTTCAAATGCTTCTCACTGACTGTTATAGGCTCTCACACACAAACACACACACACACACACACACACACACACACACACACACACACACACACACACACACACAGAGTCATTTGAATGCCTGTCAGTTCTGCTTGTCTGAAGTGACCAAAGGGTGTCCAGGACAAAGGGGTGGGAGTGACAGGCCTCTCTGATTGGTCATGGCAGACTTTGACTGACATGTGATGGCAGCTGGGTGGAGTGTGTGGGAGCCGCGCCGCCTCACAGCAGACTCTGGTGTGTGTTTGTTAATGTGTGTGTGTGTGTGTGTTGTGCTGATGTTGCTGAGCAGCACAGACTACACGGGGTAACAAAGAAACAAAGTCAGAATTTATGATTACCCTCCAAAAACAGACTGTCTGAACGTATCTGACAAATCAGGTTTATGATTGAAGATTATATTAAGACTTTCCATCACAGTTAGAAATGTACTAGAGAAACTCACATCTGCAGACTTGATTTTATTTTATTTTTTATTTTAAACTTCCAGCCAGATGCAAACTGACACTTCAAATGCTTTTCTTTCTTCAACTAACATTTGAACTCCTTACAATGCAGACTTGAGCTGTAGTCAGTGCTTCTACTTCAACTGAAATTTCTCTTCTGCTGTTTGCCTAAAGCTTCGGGCTTGGGTCAGGCTCAGGTTGCGTTACTTTCAAATGCACGTGAAGAAGAAAGTTCCCTCTCTTTGACTCTACCTAACTGTCCAGTGGGAAGCGGGAAGAGGCACATCCTTGCTAATGCGTTTAGTTAGCCGAAACATAACGACAAAAACCTCCAACCTACTTCTATAGCTGCTGCTGCTGCTGAAGAGCACTGCGATGGCGCCCGTGCAAAGCTTCAACTGCTTTCATTTTTATTATGCATGCTCAAAAATCATTGTGTAAATCCTCCCAGCTACACGCTATGAAGTCTGACTTTTTATTTAATTTCACTTCACTTTATCTATCTTCATTCACCATGTAACATACAATATGAAAGGATGATGATGATGATGTGCAATGAAGATAATAATAACTTTATTTAAATAGTAATTTTCCAAACATTGTTACAAAGTGCAAATGAATAACTTCTTCAGATACATAAGGATATTATAAACTAGCTTCATAGAAATATAAATAGTAACCTGAGCTGGTTCAAATGATTATGATGATGATGATGATGATGGTAGTGATGATGGTGGCTCTCAATAGTGTGATTGACAAATCTGCGCATATGTGTGTGAAACAAATTGATTGATTCTGACATGTGTGCACTTTAACTTATATGTGCCGTGTGTGTGTGTGTGTGTGTGTGTAATTCATGAGCAAAATACAGCTAATTGCAACCACTTGTTAAAGGCTGAGGTCTGCATCTCTTCTTATGTCATATTACACACACATACACACACACATGCACCACAGTAAGTCATTATTGCCGGCATGAACGTAATCATTAACCTACAAGTCTTTGAGACGCATATATCACACACACACACACACACACACACACCATCATGTTCAAGCTAATCATGAGCCAGTGTTCATTTATAATCAATCTCAGTCGCTTGACACTAGCTGTAAATAAACAGACCTGTGTGTGTGTATGTGTGAGTGTGTGTGTCTGTGTGTGATTTCCATATGGCTAGTGTGGAATGGGAAGCAGGAAAGTAGTCTCGGCATCTATCCATCACTTTGACCGTGCCGCAATCCACGTGCCGTGATTTGCCTACTCAATCTGTATGTGTGTGTGTGTGTGTGTGTGTGTGTGTGTTTTTCTGTGTGCATGTGTATGTTACCCCCTCTGATTGGTTGTAATGTTTAACACATGGCTGTCACAGTGGAGCTCACTTTCCCACCGACACGCACATCCAGTCGTCTACAACTGGTCACTGTTGAGTAGTTTGGATTGAAGTGGCTTGCTCAGGGGAATCAAATGCTGACAGTTGACCCAGTGACAGTCACAACTGGTCTGAGGATCTGAACATGTGACTTTCCAGTTTAATACATGCTTCTCTCCCAAATCCCTCCCATACACATACATACAGGATTACAAACTCTTTTCACAAATAAGGGACTTTACCTGCATTTCGACCGCAGGAACCTAGCTTGTGTTTTTAACTCCTGGCCTATTGATCCTTCCCTCTGTAAAAGAAGAAGCTTTAGTTTGCAGCTTACAAAACCAACAAGTCCTCCAAATTAAACAACCAACGTATCAGCAGTAATGGGCAGAACATTATAATTTGTCTGTGCTTTCCAAAACCATTACACATCACTGTTAAAAAATAATGATTAGGTTGTGGTTGGGTTTAGACATAAAAAACCACTTGGTTTGGTTTAGGGAAGGATCATGGTTTGGGTTAAAATGATCACTTTGTTAAGGTTAGAGAAACATGTGGTGTGGGTTGGGGTTACTGAGTCCTTGAAGTTAGGGGACCTTCATCATCATGGTTACAATAATAACCACAGGGTTAAAGTTGGGGGATGATACTTGGTGTTGGTTCTAGAGGGACTGTCCAGTCGCGCGGTTGGGGATCCGGCACTTGCGGTTGGGGGGCGAGCAGCGGCCTCCTGTTGCAAGGTCCACCGTTGGGTTATGCCTTCCACTCAACCCACCACCGCCAAATAAGGAAATTTCAACTGTCATCTGAGCTGTGCCACGTCACTGAGTCATAATTACTACGGCCACTAGATGGAATCACTCAAATGTAACTATAGGTCATTTTTGGTTCACTGACATTACAACCTATTGTGTTGTTTTTCTTGGGAGTGGACTCTACAACTCAACTCATATTACCGTTTGTAATAAACAGTAGTTTTCTTTTAACACGGCTTCTACTAGACAGTGCAACCACTGCACATCACCTTTCCAAAAAAAAATAAAGTCCAAACATGGCAGTCATGCGAGCAGGTTGAAGTGTCACATGCATTTGTCTTTTTCTCAGACAAAGCTGTCTCCGTTGTGCCTGTTTTCTTTTTCTTTTTGATCTCCATGGTTCCACAGATATGGTGGAAACACATGAAGACAAGGAGAAGAATGTGTAAAAGGGACAAACATTAGCTGGTTCAAATCTTTAGGAGTAGGTGTTTTGAGGCATTCATTTCAAGAACGGAGGATGTTTATCTTTAAAACTACAGTACTGGGATGGTTTGTTAGAGTTTGTGTGCTTCAGTATTAGCAACTCTTATTGTTCTTTTAAGGTGCAATTATCTTTTTAAAGTCTATTAGAACAGATGAATTTATGGAACTAAAACAGCTCAATTTAATCTTAATTTTCAAAGTCTGAGAGCAGATAGTTTTAAAACCAGAGTATTTAAATATTAATTACTTATGTATCAGAGCAACAGATAAAGTTGGGGTTTATAAAGCTTCAGTATTTCAACAGTTAGCTGAGGTTGGTGTTTAAAAGCCAAAATATCATCATAACAGGTAAACTTGATTTACAGCCTCAGTAATGACACCAATGGTATGGGCGATTCATTTTATTATGATAGAGTGTATTTGCATTATAAGGCTGACATTTCATATAATATGCATGTTTTATGAGAAAAAAAGTAATGATAAGGATGAACACGCTTTACACACGTTTTTTATTTTCTACAGCATCATTAATTAGGAAGTAAAAGAGAAGGAGCTCTCTCTCTCTCTCTCTCTCTCTCTCTCTCTCTCTCTCTCTCTCTCTCTCTCTCTCTCTCTCTCTCTCTCTCTCTCTCTCCATTTTTTTCCTCCATCCATTCATTCCCAGATGGACAGATTGTCTCGGTGTTCACCCTGCGGTCACATTTGACCTGGAAGTGCTGTGATTGGTCCAAAGGTCACACGGCTGGCTTCTCATTGGTGGAGAGGTCATTCTGTTGGCCTCTGTAGGTCCCACCCCCATCCATCACTGTCACCACAGCTTCTGTTGACACCATTATTAAAAGTCACTGTGTGTGTGTGTGTGTGTGTGAGTGAGTGTGTGTGCGTATATGCATGTGTGTGTGTGTTCCTGCATGAATGTATATGTATGGATATCTGTATTTTTTGATTATTTGGCTTGTTTAATGCAGGAGGACTACAGTCTCTCTAATGTTTTCTAGTCTCTGTTAGTCAGTATTTAAACTGTTAGTCAGCACAAGATGTCATTAGGTTGTAATAAGTGAATACCAGGATGACCTGTGCTGGAATTCCAGATGCACACACTCTTCCTGGTGGAGTCAGGTCAGTCTAAATGCTTGAGCCAGATGAGCAGAACTGTTTCTGTCTGTAAAACCTGTCCTCCCAAGTAAAACAGCAGCATCAGTTGTTCCAAACACCCCAAAACACTGTAGCCAGATGAAAAATGTTAAAGTATTGCACCAGAGGCTTAACATTGCCATGTTTTGTGGAAAATGATCATATGTGAGTCATTAGCAAGAGAACAAGTAGGTGTATATGTGTAATTTCAGAAAACACTTTTTGACACCGCCTATAAATCTAGCCAAATTGTTTAAAAAATAATGAATAAATAAAAAATTGCTGATGTAGTTATATAAAGCATGGTAGAGGGTAGTCTTTTGGGTCTCAGTCAAATAAAAATGTCCCAACACTGAACTTTTTGACTCTGCCCTCCTCCTCACCTTCTTGTGCGTTCATTTTCTTCTTTTTTTTTCACATGGATCGAGCAGCAAGCTCTCTCTTGTGAAATGACAGTTGTGTTGATGAGTCACATTCATCATCACAACAAGCATGATTTGCTTGAAAGACATCATGTGAGAGGAGATGTGTAAACACAGGCATAGGATCCATATTCTACTAACCCGAACGTGTTGGTGACATGGATGTATGAAGAGAGAAATGGATTAAAAGGAGATAGCCTTGACTGATTACAACTACTAATACTAAGTGTCAAAAATGATCAAATTATTGTGCATTATGGAACTTTGGTATCACTGATAGTGAGTTTTATGAGCTTGATGTCGTTAAAGTATTGCAGTAAAAGTAGTGGTTTGGTCCCTCTGACTGATATATTATTATATATGACATCATTAGATTATTAATATTGAAGCATCAGTGTTAGAGCAGCATGTTACTGTTGTAGCTGCTGGAGGTGGAGCTAGTTTACACTACTTTATATACAGTTAACTAGTTTAGTCCAGTGGTTCCCAATCTAAGGGTCGGGGCCCCTCCAAAGGGTCAACAGATAAATCTGAGGGGTCGTGAGATGATTAATGGGAGAGGAAAGAAGAAAAAACAAAGTTCTGATACACAAATCTGTTTCCAGTTTTTGGACTTTTTCTCTAATCTTTGATTTTTGCTGAAATATTGGATCATTTGAACATTTATTGAAGTGAAAGCATGTGAGAAGTTTAGAGGGAAACTGTGTGACATGTGAAATGTGACCCCGACTACACACTGCTTTTTGTAAGACGTCAAAAGCCAAAAAAAGGTTGGAAACCACTGGTTTCATCTTTAACAATGTGTTGTATTTTAAAAGCTTGTTATATTATCCATTGTGTTAAATCTTCATGTGAAAGTAACTAAAGCTGTTAAATAAATGTAGTGGAGTAGAAAGTACAGTATTTCTCTCTGAAATGTAGAAAGTAGCATCACATGGAAATATTCAAGTAAAGTACAAGTTCCTCAAAGTACAGTTAACTACAGTACTTGAGTAAATGTACTTAGTTACTTTCCACCACTGGATGTCAGATAAGAAAACATTTTTACTGTATGTGTTGTTATAGACAGCATGGGAAAACAATGGATTTTGTGGTTTAAAATGGAAGATTTGTTGAAAATCTGCCAATAACTGAAAACAATGTAGGTCAGAAGTCACAGATTACTAATCCACGTTGTGTTTTTCAGTCATATGATTTTCTGTCTCCACAAAACTCCACAAAAATGTCACACTTTTCTAGACTTTTCCAACATTTTCTTTGTCATTAGTTCTGACTAGTTAACAGTTTGTATTGAATAAGTACACACACTATATGCTATGATTAATCAAAGTAAAATCTGCAAAACGAAGTCATAAAATGTGGTTGGCTACAGTAAACTCAGTGGTAAAACACATATTTGCTGATAGATTATCTTATTTTCCTGTAAGAAACTTCCTAAAAAATCCCCAAATACAAGCAAGTGTTTCCATATGTGCGTAAAATACAATTGAACACAGTTATTTTGTTGATAGAAAATAGATTTGTAAATCTAATTTGCATCGGGAGACATTTTTCATGAGTGTAAAAATATACTTTCATATCTGTGAACAGATTTTCTGTCGTTGTGTTGAGAAAACGGTCATTTATCATGAGTGGGTGTTGAAAGCTGTTGCATAAAACATGGACTTGGTTTTCACTTCCTTTCCAGATCCTGACAACACAGCAGCCCTGTCTGACTGGATCCAGTCAAGTTCATGCTGGTGCCAATTATATAATGTTATCCTTATTACAGATGTTTCCTCAAAAAATTGTGTTTTCTCACTTGCTCAATCATTTTGCCTATTGGTGTCATCCTGGTGTAGCATCTATATCCAATAGGATGCCCATACTTCTCTGTACTTCTGGGCTTGGATTGTTTTTCATGGTTTGGGGTAGGACACTTAGTTCCAATTAAGGGAGACCTACAAGCTTTAGCATGCAATGATATACAGTGGAGAAAAGTAACAAAGTACATTTACTCAAGCTTAAACCAGTCATTCTCAATCTTTCCAACATATGAACTCCTATAAAAACAGTCAGGGCGTCTTGATTTAGATGTTTCACCAAGGAATGATTTGTCTTAACTTCTTGGAAGGTTTCATTGAAATAATTGTTCCAGGCCCAAAGAAAAAATTATAAATATTAGAGAAAAGTCCAAAAAACACAACACAAACTTGTGTAGTTTTCTTGTCAAACTTTGAAGACCTGCTCGCCAGGGTTGAGAAACACTGGACTTAACTGCTGGACTAAATAATACTTATGCACTGATTCATTGGTATCAACAATATTTTAATACATATTGTGTCAGGAATGTGGGTGAGTGGAGCAGGTGGACCCAAATGCAGAAACGACAGGCAGGCAGGATACGATGTGGTAACGTTTAATGAGAATGCAAAAGTAAGAGGGAACATACCAGGGAGACACAGACACAGGAACAATAACCAGGAACATGGAGTACACACACAGAACAAGAGCAAGAGAAAAATCAGATGGCTATAAATACACAGGGAGTGATTACAAATGAAAGGCAGGTGAGGGGAAACAAGACACTGGTGAGACACATGAAATAATCAAACACTGGAAGTAAAGTGACCAGACACGAGGAAATATTTCAAAATAAAACAGGAACTAAAGTAAAACAGGTGACAAAAATGCAGGAGGAACAAACAAGGAAGCAGAAAACAGAAAACCGATCAACACATAGGGCAGGTAACACAACGGGTCACGAGGGGCAGGAAGTGGAGGATGACAAAAACCAAGGAGGTCAAAAGAACAGAAACACAAGGAGTCCAAAAAACAGGAGAAATCTCAGTAGGAGGTGACATATTGGAATGCAACAATAGCTTTCTTCCAACTTTTGATACAAAGTCATAACCTTTAAGAAGGAGGAATTTCAAGTTCTGGACGGCATATGGAATGATGTGATAAGATAATGATGCAGCACTGCTGGTTGACTTCTTCTGGCCTGAACAAAATGGATGTAAGCCTGAAATGGCCCACATGTAAAACAGAAAGTATGTCCTAAATCCTCAAAATCAAATGTGTTTTTTGCTCTAGCTTTATGTATTCTGGATGCGGGTCATTTCTAGTTTATCTCATTTGGTCTTGAATGACAGACGGCTTGCTTGTGGCAATTTTTCCATCTGGGTACGAATAGGAATACTCCTTCCACCACTGATGACATTTTAGACAATAGTGTTCTTCCATCTTTGTGTCATCAGTTGATGTTTGTGTTTGTCTGTTGTCTGTTTCCACATGACAATGCCCCTGCACACCAAGCCAGCTCCACAAAAAAATGTTTTTCCCAGTTTGGTGTGGAAGAACTTTGTCTGGCCTGCACACAGCCCTGACCTCAACTCCATCCAACACCTTTGGGATGAACTGGAACATAGACTGCAAAGCCAAGCCTCATTGCCCAACCAACATCAGTGTTGAACATCACCAATGCTCTCGTGGCTGAACGGGAACAAATCCCTGCAGCCAGGTTCAAACATCTGGTGGAAAGCCTGAAACCAGAAGAGTATTCCACAGGATGATGTCACAGTAAGCCTCAGTCTCATTAAATCAGACAGCAAACACACAGTGAGGGAGCACAGACACAGCCTGATTTCCTGAGAGGGCGCTTCCAATCCAGGCGTCATTCTGGGAATCAACAGCTAATTAAACTGGCGGCCTTCTGTCTGTGTGTACTGTGCGTGTATACAATCGTTTTCTATTTGTGTGTGCATACATGAATGACTATATTCCCTCACATTGTCCGTGTGTGTTTTTTAGACCATATGCTGTCAGTTTGTATGTTTGTGCAAAATTGTGTGTATGAATATTTATCAGGCCAACTATAGCATAAACCAGTGGTTCTCCATCCTTGGGTTGGGACCCCCCAACGAGCTCACAAGATCTATGATATATCTGAAGGGTCACATGTACACTTGATGATTGACACTTTACAAATTAAGTTTTGAGGTATGGCCGAGACTACCAGTTATGTCACTTTTTAGAATTAAATCATTAATTTTGTTTGATGATTTTGGGAATCCTCTCTCTCTTAAAAGCCCAAATCAAACTAGATCTGCAAGCAGGTATACCAGGGTCTAAACAGGGTAACCAGGAGGCCGAGACCATTACTGAGCAGAGCTTTAACAGGTAGTTTAACACACTCTTCTGCAGTGCACATAACCAGGACCTGCTCTAGTCGTTGACCACAGGGACTGTAACTCTCTGTTTGCCCAAAAACTGTCAATCATTAATGATTTGTTATACGCTGTACAACAAAATACCTGAGCCAACCACAGCATGATGTATGATGTATGTATCAGTGTAACTGTTATATACAACACACACACACACACACACACACACACACACACACACACACACACATATATATATATACATATTTCATTGCTGTTACCACTTACCTAAACTACTACAGTAAGTGAAAGGCAAATATCTTATTTAAAAGATAGAACTTACTTAAAGAAGTTGTTAAAGTTAAAAAGACAAACATGTTCCTTTAGAAAATAGAGCCATTTTAAGAACACAGATACATACACACACACACACACACACACACACACACACACACACAACACAACACAAATGGATGTTGTGGCAGTTAGTGGTGAGGAATCAATATGTCCTTTGAATCTGCTTATCACACATACACACGCACAAAGTCAGTCTGTCAAACACA